>OY725473.1:0-446478 GCA_963281015.1 Lactarius tabidus
ACTGGGGTGGACAATAGTGTAAAGGTACGATCGCCACATTATGCTAAGCAAAAGGTGAAGAGCAAATGTCTATCAAGCAAGACCAATACACTGTGATCAATGACACATGGCGTGAGGCTGCGGTGATAAAGACAAAAAGCAGGAATGGGGATATGAATAGCACAGGAACACAAGGCTGTCTGCCACAGTCTCCTCAACCTGTTGGCTGCCTCTCACGCCAAAGCACTCTCACAAGTGTTCTGATTACAGAGGGTGGCTGTTGCGTCTGCAGGTCTTTCACTGCAGCAGCCGTTCTGCTCTGGTCCTCAGGCGCACAGGTAAGGTGTATGTACTAGGACTGTGTGTGCACAAGCCACCTAGGGAATAAGGGATATGTGTCGCTGGTGAGCGAATGATGGTTCAAGAGCGAAGTATAAGAACTTGTCGTAATGTAGCAGATGACTATCGGCTATGTCAAGCAAGCTAAAGTTGAAACGGGCTTGTCAAGGACAACTCAAGCTTGATGCAGAGATAAATCACATGCCGAACTTTCAAGCAGTGTGGAGCGTGCTGAGACTTGATACCTTTAAGCAAGGTACTAACAGCGGTGTCACACAAGGGAAAGCTGAGTGAGAACCAAGAGGACAAGTTAGATTAGTGTAAAGAATACAAGGGGAATGTGCACCTGAGTGAGAACCAAGAGGACAAGTTGGTTCCACTCAGGACGCTACAGAGAGTCTTATATACTACTAGGCATGAGTCACTTACTAATCTACTGAGTAAGTATGAATGACTACAAGCTGACATGTCATATATCTAATTATAGCACTTCTATTGTGATGACTGATCACTGTGTCATAAGTGCTGACTTGCGCTGATGCATCGTCCTAATAATAGAACTATGATGAGTAAAACCTAATACAACTCATCATCATGCTGACTCCGTCCTTCCACAACCTTCTCTAGTATTCTAACCAATCATAACACGCATGTGTCCAGTAATAGATAAGGCAGGTCCTTCCCAGGATCACGTGCCTTGATGACGAATACAAATGCACATGGTAGCATCATGTGACTAACCATTTTATCATATCTAATGATAAGGACTTCAACACAGAAAACAGAAAAAGATATACGCGTCCGTGACAGACTGGGTCAGAGATCTGATTGTTGCTTAGCTACCCTTAGGTACCCATTGCTTAAATGATCGCTTAATGAACAATTACTACATTATCTGAAATTAAGCGAAATCAAGCAGGTGCAGTGCATTGTATGGAAAGGATTCAGAAGTCTGGGTCGGAAATGTGAAGCCAGGGATGGATAACTACTCTCCCAAGTATTGAACCACTGTTTGGAAAATATCCTGAAGCCTGGGTCAATGCTCTAAGGATGAGGATGAATTGAAACACTCCCAGGTCCCAGGCCCCTATCTGGAAAGTATTGTGAAGCCTGGGTCAGAGATGTGAAGCCAGGGATAGATGACAACATTCCTGGTTCTCGGGCTACTGTCCAGGATAATTTCCGAAGCTCAGGTCTGAAATCTGAAGCTAAGGTTGGATCACAACTGTCTCAAATCTCGGATCACTGTCTATGAAATGTCCAGAACATTGCTAGATGGCATTCCAAAGTTTGGAAGTGCTGCCATACATAACCAGCTTCAGATCTCTGTTCCAGGCTTCAGGACATTTCCCAGACAGTGATCCAAGATTTGGGAGAGTTGTGATCCAACCTTAGCTTCAGATTTCAGACCTGAGCTTCGGAAATTATCCTGGACAGTAGCCCGAGAACCAGGAATGTTGTCATCTATCCCTGGCTTCACATCTCTACCCAGGCTTCACAATACTTTCCAGATAGGGGCCTGGGACCTGGGGGTGTTTCAATTCATCCTCATCCTCAGAGCATTGACCCAGGCTTCAGGATATTTTCCAAACAGTGGTCCAATACTTGGGAGAGTAGTTATCATCCCTGGCTTCACATTTCCGACCCAGACTTCTGAATCCTTTCCATACAATGCACTGCACCTGCTTGATTTCGCTTAATTTCAGATAATGTAGTAATTGTTCATTAAGCGATCATTTAAGCGATGGGTACCTGAGGGTAGCTAAGCAACAATCAGATCTCTGACCCACATCAGGAAAACCACCCCTGTAAAACCTGTCTAATTTAGCATTAATCCATTAAACACACTAAAAAATCATAAATACAAGCCAGTGCTGATTTTTGATAAGGTGCGGTTAAACTTTTATTCAGAATGCTCTAAATTTTCCTAATTCTGTTCTAATTTCATGTGCTGTGTCTTAGGCTATGGAATCCCTCAAGGAACAGTTATGTATAAGGAGAAACTAGATAGTGGAGTCAGCTACTTCAACAATTATCAAGCCTGGTTGCTGTTGCTGTTGCCCACCCTTGCCTCTCACATAGAAGTGTGG
Organism: Lactarius tabidus; assembly: GCA_963281015.1. Lineage (NCBI taxonomy): Eukaryota > Fungi > Basidiomycota > Agaricomycetes > Russulales > Russulaceae > Lactarius > Lactarius tabidus. The sequence continues at coordinate 2,409 of OY725473.1, forward strand.
CAAATGGTGAGGCTGGAAATGCATCTTGTTGCTCCTGAGCACACTGACAAATATTCTAAAATTCCCAAGTCTACCACCTTCGGAAGTATTTGATGGAGAACCAGAAGTGTGAGGTGGTCAGGGATGGAAGTGACTTGAACCTGAGGAGTATCTGAGTGGCCATGGTACACCAAACATAGGAGGGAAGGCTATCATGCACATCATCTTCCTCCACCATACCTGGTATTGCAGGCTTGCTTGCCAATGTAATGCATCATGACCTTGCGATAGGGCAGTGAAGTAGAGGTAAGTTAAGTGCATTGTGCGTACAAGGTAAGAAATGCAGATATGGGGGGCAAGGTTTTGGGGTGTGCATCAGCATCTTTATCGGCATAGTCTGTGAGCACCTGCAAGTGAAGCCTATCGATGGCAGACAGACAGGTGGTAGCTATGAGGTGAGAGGGTGAGGAAGGAGGGGGCAATGGCAATGGTGGAAGGATGCGATGCTTGATGTGATGCGTCAAGGTAGAGTTGCATGCTCTTGACGACTTCGAAAAAGTTGCATCTCCTGTTGATTGACCAGATTGTGGGAACTATATCATGTGCCACCTGACTGTTCCGTTCAACTTCAATGTTTGAACTTCAAGCTTCAACTTCTTCTCTCCACAGCTTCATAGGCTTTACCTTGCCAATACACCACCTTGCCCCTCGCATTCTGTGTGCCCAAGCCCCTTGCCCCTACCTGCTCGTGAAACATTTCAATTATTTTTTGCTTTTGCTTTTGTGCTTTTGTTCTCATCTTCAAACCGAGTCTTGAACTGGCGGGTGGGAGCTTTCTGAGATGACAACCCACATTCCAGACCTCGTCATACTATGACACTGAAAGTCTTGTGATCAATCCACCTGGTCTAAAAGGGTATTTAAATCTCGGAGGCTAAAATGACAGGAGACTCACCGTGACTCATGTCCTCTTATTGTAGATATAACTCTTCATTATAATTCAGCCATAGCTTTGGCTTCCCAAGCATAGGTAGGTGCCATCTTTCCCCATTGCTCCGCCACAACAGGTTCAACTTGATAATCCCAAGTTTATACCTGCACAGATACTAATAAGTGAGTGTGAATGTGGCTGTTCCTCTTCAACAAGCTCGCCCGTCCCCTTATTCACCCCAGTGCAGACTACCTTCATGATGTCCATCAAGCAGACCATTAGGAAACTCTTGAGGAATTGCAGGCTCACACTGAGAGACTCTGCATCCAGTCACCAGTCTCATTCTAAGTTGTGGTTCGTTGTCTTTCTCTCCCTTCGCACCTCAGAACCTGAAAAGTCCAACATGCCAAACTCCATCACAGACAGGGCCATGCTCAAAGAATGGCTCTAAATCTAGTAAGTGCCTGCCCCATCCAAGCCATCAGGGTACTGAGACCCTGCACTCCATACTAGCACAGAACACAAGGGCCTCTTCCTCCTCTCCATCGCCCCAGTGCTGGAACCCTCACGTGACACTTGCCAACAGAACATCCCTCACTGCAGGGCATGAAGTGCATATCTATGGTACACCAGTGGGTAGCCGGCATGTGGGAACTGCAGACGGTACGAGCTGTAGATTTGTCTGGTCTGCCTACTTGTTTTCACTTACCTTCCTTATTTACATCTCTTCAGATGACCCCGAGCCATTGCTCATAGCGTAACAGGCCTACACACCCTGCAAGTTCATCAATTTAGGTGTTAGGGTAGGCAATTAAACTGGAGATAATGGCATCATGATATGCAATCTGTAGGCATTCTGTAGTTTTATGTTATTTACATTGTTATAGACATTTCTTATACAGTCGTTAAAGAAACTTTAGTGGGCTTTGGCATTCAGATATCAAAACATTAACACCAGATTTCGGGGGGGATAGTTAAAACAGTAAATGGGTGTCTACATGTTAATTAACGACAATTAGCTCTAATTAGCTCTAATTAACAAGGGGGGGTTTTCCTGATGCAGTCCTTAGAGCATTTCCTGGACAGTGGTCCGAGACCCAGGGGTGCTGTGATCCATCCTGGCTTCAAAATCTTGGGCCCAGGCTTCACAATATTTTTTCAGACAGTCAGTCACATCAGTAAAACTGCACCTGCTTAATTTCTCTTAATTTTGGCTCATTTAGTAATTTTTCATTAAGCAACCATTTAAACGGGTACCTAAGGGGTAACTAGGTGACACTCAGATGTCTGACCCAGGCATTGGAACATTTCTGGACAGTGACCGAGTGACCCAAGACCCAGGAGTGTTGTGATCCATCCCTAGCTTCAGATCTCTGAACCAGGCTTTGGAAATTGTTCTGGACAGTGGTCTGAGACCCAGAGGTGTTGTAATTCATCACAGACTTTATACCTCTGACCCAGGCTTCAGGAAATAGTATGGGCAAGGGTCCAAGGCCTGGTAGAGTTGTGATTTATCCCCAGCTTTGGATCTCTGACCCAGGCTCCAGAACATATTCCAGACAGGGGTCTGAGACTCAGACATGTTGTGATTCATCTGCAGCCTCAGACATTTGACCCAGGCTATAGAAGATATACTGGACAAGGGTCTGAGGCACGAGAGTGTTGTGATCCATCCCTAGCTTCAGATCTCTGAACTAGGCTTTGGAAAATGTTCTGGACAGTGGTCCAAGACCCAGAAGTATTGTGATCCATCCATAGCTTTGGATCTCTGACCCAGGCTCCAGAACATATTCCAGACAGTGGTCTGAGACCCAGAAGTGTTGTAATTCATCACAGGCCTCAGAACACTGACCCAGGCTTCAGGAATAGTTTGGGAAAGGGCCTGAGGCCAGGGAGTGTTGTGATCCATCCCTAGCTTCGGATCTCTGAACCAGGCTTTGGAAAATGTTCTGGACAGTGGTCCAAGACCCAGAGGTGTTGTAATTCATCACAGGCCTCGTGTCAAGATCCTGCGGGATCCTGATGACACGCGATGTGCGTCAAGGTATCTGTGTGATCAAGGAGTCAGTGGTTCAGTGGTTCGAGGCTCAATGAGGCTTTGCAGCCAACTTAGACAGAGGTAGAGTGGAATGATCAAGGGAACTTGAGATTCGCAGAATGTAGACAAAGGACAAGATGGGACTACAGGGTACATCACCCAGTCCTTATATACTAAAGTACGGGCACAGCCTGATCCTCGTATAGCCTCATACCCTAGTACGACAGTCCTAGGAATGAGTCATGGGTAGTACAGCGGATAGCCTTAAGGGACAAGGAGACGAGATGGGAACAAAGGACGATAGCAATTAGTCCAAAGGGGTGGAATGGCGGGGCGTAACAAGTGAGGAAGGAGTAAAGAAAAGAAAATGCGCGTCCATATCATAGCCGTGGGTGGAATCATGACATCGCCCCCTTACTAGATTGAGGCTCCCACGCCTCAATATTCTCCATCTCCCTCTTCGTCTTCATGGCCAACGTACCCTTCTTCTTCTAATGCTGGGTTAGGGGCAATGAGGTCGTGATGGTAATGGGGGCAGACGATCCCGTGGTTAGGGTGGCGACAAGGGATAAGACAACGAGAGAGGGTATGGCACTTGGAGTGGGGTCGGTCGCACTTGGATGGGGTATGACCGTGTCCATGGCAATAGGTGCACCTATGACGGAATTCGGTATCGGGGAAAAGGTATCTGACCCCCAAGTGGTCTTCAAACCAGGGCCGCTGAGATTCTAACTCTCCGGCCTGGGCATCGATCGAGAGACATGAGGACATGGTGAACGTCTGGGGGGGGAACACGAATGGTTCCTGGGTGCTGTAGGTGGAGGGGCGAGTGATGGGTTCACCTTGGTGTAAGTAAGGGTGGAGACGGTTCCTAGCATGGGCCTTGATGAGGCGGATACGGGGACCGAGTGACTTGGCTCTCCAGTCTCTGAGCTTCTTGTCTAGACGCTTCTTCTCTTCCAGCAAGGCTTCGTACTCCAGCATGTGACCCTTATACCTATCGACGTCAGCGGTGACTCCGTAGTCCCTGAGTTCGTACAGAGCTATGTTGACTTCGACTGCTCCTGGGTAGCCTGCATCGAAGATCCCTAGAGATTCATTGTTGGAGTGTGGGGTAGGGAGGCGAGGGCCGATGAATGGGGCTGCCTCCAGAGACCATCCATATGGCTCCAGAGGGGGAACAGAGTCGTCACGGAGCCTGACTACATAGTGTTGGTGGTTGCCAAAGTCTAGATCAAAGCGGACGTAGTGAGGGTCCGAAGGTTCCCCGAAAGGGGGGTTGAGTGAGATCTTCTTGACGTAGCGGTCGTGGTTAGGATTTCCAGGTTCATATTTTACGTAGGATGTGGGCGCCAACTGCCCCAAGATGGGTGGAGGGGGAGGTGGGTCGTGGAATATGACCCGGGGTCCATCTCCCAGTGTCGCTTCGCATACCTCAATGACTTCTTCGAGGGTGAGAGGGTCAGTGGGGGGTGATATGCGGTGATAGAGGGAGAGAGGGGGAGGCGGGTCCCTGATACGTGATTGGAGAGTGTGCGAGGGGAGTGTGGAAGGTGGGACCATAGGAGAGGTGGTCCAGGTGAGCGGGGGGTCTCGTATTGTTGGTCGTGGGGAGCGGGGAGGGAGCCCTGGAGGGCTGAGGGGGTAGGTAAGGGATTCTGGTTCCGGAGAGGAAGAGGGGGAAGGGGTGAGAGTGGGGAATGGGGAAGTGATGTTGGACATGGTTATGGTGCGGATGGTGATAGTGGGGGAAAGGAAGGGGTTTTTATAAGATGTGCGGATGGCAGAGGGATGGTCGCGATAAAACTTCTGGATAAGTTGATCAGCGCTGATGTTTGAGAGGGGTTCCCAACTGTCGTGAGCTTCTGAGAATCCTTTCCATCTGACCAGGTACTGGAGTTGTTGGCGTCCCCTTCTTGTGCCCAAGATTTGTTCAACTTCCCATTCCGGTTGCCCATCCACTAGGTCGGGGGCGGGTTCCTGGTAGTGGTTTCCGTTTGTGGCGGTTTCTTTGTAAGGCGTAAGGAGGGTACCATGGAAGACGTTATGGATTTTCCAGCTGGATGGTAATTTGAGACGGAAGGATGTTCTGGAAACAACGGATGTGACAAGGAAGGGTCCATATCTTCTGGGCGCAAGCTTAGCTGATGGGTGCGTGGTGTTCAGGTTTTTTCCCTCTAGCCACACGCGGTCTCCAACACAATAAGGAACAAAGTTTGATGGGAGTTCCAGCGCTTGTGACCTGCGAAGGGCGTCCGCGGCATCTTTCCTGGCTTGGGTGATAAGAGCCAGACGGTCGTTTAAGGGTGGTGATGTGGTGATCCTGAATGTTTGATGGACGTGTGGGATGTGCCCCATGATGAGCTCGAAGGGTGCCTTCTTTGTAGTGGCATTTGGCCATGCGTTGAAAGTGAATTGGGCAAGGGGTAGAAGGTGGCGCCAGTTATTTTGATGAAAGTTTGTGAAGATGTGAGAGTATTGTTCGAGCTTCTGATTGGAGCGTTCTGATTGACCATTGGTTTGGGGTCGGTAAGCGGTGCTGGCGTTGTGTTGGATAGATAGAATGCGGCATAGTTCCTGGATGATTGTGGCCATGAAGCGGGGGTCTCGGTCTGAGATAATGTGCGATGGTAGTCCGTAATGTGGTAAGACATGGGTAGCGTATAGTAGGGCGGTCCCTGCTGCGTCAATAGTTTTGTTGCAGGGGATGAAAATGCATGCTTTGGAAAAAGTGTCAGTGATTGTAAGTATGGAGTCGTATCCTTCTGAGATAGGTAATTTAACTATGAAGTCCATGGCTACAGAGGTGAATGGGAGGGTAAAATTGTCTGATGGGATCGGGAATAAAGGGGGTTTTGGTTTGGTGGGGTTGTTCTTTCGTGATTGGCACAGGTGGCATCCCTTGATGTAGTCGGTGATGGTTTGTTTCATGTTAGGCCACCAATAGTCACGCGCAATGGTCCATGTTGTATTTGAAATTCCTGGGTGTCCGGCTGTGGGAGAGTCGTGATAGAGTGAAATTACCCCCCTTCTCAAGGGTAGGTTGTCCACGACTACCAATCTGTCTCCATACCAGTATAGGTCCCCAACTACTTTGAGCGGGAACATGGTTGCCCATTGCGTGAGTAAGAGGTTCTGTTTCAGTTGGCAGGCTTGTGCCCTGTCATCAATGGAGGAGAAGGTGGTGGCCCGCGCGAATAGGTGGGGTGGCAGGACTGTAACGTTGTCATTGTCCTCTTCCCCTTGGGGATAGTCTGGTCTTCTAGATAAGGCGTCCGCTTTGTTGGCCGTCCCCGGGAAGTGGACTAAAGTAAAATTGTAGTCAGCCAATTGGGGAATGTAGCGTGCCACTCTTCTATTGATGTGGCGAGGGTGCCGATAGTATTCAAGGTTCTTATGATCTGTGAAAACTGTGATGGGGAACGGGGAGCTGAGAAGAAGGTGGCGGTGATGGGTGAGGCCCTGGTATACGGCTAGGAATTCTCGATCATGGATATCGTAGTTCCTCTCCGCTTCGTTGAAGGTTTGTGAGTGGAAACCTACTGCTACGTGTTTTCCTCTTTCGTCCTTTTGGGTAAGGATGGCTCCTGTCGCAAATGTGGACGCATCTACTTGGAGGAAGAAGGGGCGACTAAGGTTAGGTTGGTGGAGCATAGGGTTATTGAGGATGGTAGAGATCAGGGAGTCGAGTGCTTTGGTGCATTCTGGGGTCCAAAGGAAAGGGTGGTCTTTCTTCGTCAGGGCGACTAGGGGGCATGTGATGTTGGCGAAATTGGGGATGAAAGGCTGTTGGTACCCCAGAACTCCTAGGATGCTCCGGACTTCTTTGACCGTGTGAAGGGTACGTGGCCAATCCTTGAGGGCGCTAGTTTTCTTAGGGTCGGGTTTGAGCTGGTTACCGTCCACTATGATTCCCAGATATGTTATTGAGCGCTGTTCAAATTCGCATTTGGCAGGGCATAGAAAGTAAGATTCCTCTTCCAAAAGGTCTAGAACTTCGTGAACGATTTGCCGATGTCTTTCTATGTCGTCTTCTGTTGCGACGAGGATGTCGTTCATGTAGACAAAGAGTTCGGTAGGGTATTTGTCTAGTAGCCTCTTCAAGAGTCGGCTCATAGCTCTGCAGAAGGTGCTGGGGGCATTGTTCATCCCGAAGGGCATAGCTCTAGGTTTGTACAGGCCGTAAGGGGTCTTGAAAGCGGCCTTCCACTGGTCTTCTTCTTTTATGCGAATGTTATTGAAGCCCCACCGCAGGTCGGCCTTAGTGAAGATTCTTTTCCCCTGGAGTTGGTCGATGATTCCCCCTATCAAAGGTAGTGGGTAGACATCTCGTACGGTCCACGCGTTGAGGGCTCGATAATCGACAATTGGGCAGAGTTTGCCATCTTTCTTGGTGCGGAAAAATACTGGGGATGCGTAGGGGGAGTTGGTTTTGACGATGTACCCTTTGGCTAAGTTTTCATCGATGTACTCTTTGAGGGCTTTCAATTCTGCTTCCGTTTGTCTGTAGATTTTACAGTCAAGTTTAGCAGGGGCTCCGGGTTTGAGTTCGATGGCGTGATCGTCCAGGCGGGATGGGGGGAAGCGTTGGGCAGCTTCTTCACTGATCACTCTCCAGTGACGGTGGTATTGTTCAGGGATCAATTGTTGGGTCTCATGTTGGTCAGAGGGGGGGGTGAAGTGAATGGTCACAGCTTTTGGTTTGGGCTTAGCGCGATATCCAGCGGTCTCGATGATGATGTCTTCCCCCTATAGTTGGTTGGAACCCCAATTGATATTAGGGTTGAATGATTTAAACCAAGGGTGTCCAAGAATGATGTGGTCACTTCCTAAATTAGCGACGTAAAATCCCAGTTTAACGACTTTGGCTCCTTGTCAGATCCAGAGGTTACAGAACTGGGTGATGCTTCCTTCGCTGTTAATTGTTCCGTCAACGTTGTTGACCTGGAGGGGGTGAGAGAGGGTTCTGGTTCCCAAGCCAAGGGAGGTGATTGCTCTTTTGTCGATGAAGTTGTGCATTGCTCCACTATCCAGCAGAGCGGAGGTTTTGGTCTTTTTGTGCCACATGTAGACAGAAAGGGGGATTGTCATTGAGTCCTTCTTCTTACTGTACATTGTAGCTACGGTTGCCGGGGCTGCGACCTTCAGTACCCGGCAGAGCAAAAATCCTCGCCCATGTCGCGGGTGTCAAGGTAATTCCCGCATTCTTCCTCAGTCATCTTCTCCTCGAGCGCGCGGATTTGTTGCGCGAGGGAAATCTTTGGGGGAACGGGTGGTGGTGCACTTATAGTTGGAGTCGTAGTGGTGGTTGTGACCGAGGGAACGGGTGTGGATGTGGTGGATTCCCGAACGTTCGAATTCGTGCAGTTCTGGGATGTCGCGTTTTTCGGACAGTTTCGGGCCATATGGCCCTGAGTGCGACAGCGGAAGCATCGGCCTTCGGCTCGGTACTTGGCGCGTTCCTCGTCAGTCAGTTTACGGAAGGGAACAGTTATATTTGCAGAGTCCACGTCCATAGGAACGTGTTGGTTGTTGGGTGAGGAATGGGACGCATGTTGATTTCCGGTTTGATACGCGTGCTGGTCACCTGGTTGGTTTTGGCGTGGGCCGATAAGTCCAGCGCTTTGCAGCTCTTTGATCCGGCCGACTTCTTTCCTAGCAGCTACCTTCCACTCGTCCATCGTGGTGGGCAGGTTCTCTCGGTTTACGATCCATCGGTGGACGTTTTCTCGCAGGCCTGCTCGGTAATGGGCGATTGTACCCTTTGCATCGGGTTCCCATTCGGCGGCGGCGGCTAGTCTCTCGAATGTTGCGTTGTAAGTGTCAACTTCGAGATCCTTCATTTGCAGCTTCATCAGCTGATCATATGCGCTTTGGGTTTTCGCAGTGTCTTTCCAGGCTGATTGGAAGGCGGCTTCGAATTCATTCCAGAGGATTTCGTCCGTTTCGGTGATGTGGGGGTTTTGGGTGGTGTCGACTCGGCGTTCGAGTAGACCCGCCTGCGAGTTTACCCAGTCCTCGACGAGGGGACCTCGAATGTATGATAGGGCGGTAAGCACCCTGTAGAATGGTACGCTGATGGATTCGTTTTTTTGGTTCAGCAAGCGGTATCGGCGAAACCCGTTCCAAAACGAGTCCGATTTAGACCGATCGCCATTGAAGATCAACAGCGCGACTCCTTTGAGTCCATTGGTGGGTGGAGTTCCAGCTGTGGTTGTCACGTTTACTGACATTGTGGCGTCTTGTTACGTCACGGTAGGGACGTTCACCCGACGTGGGTTACGTTTACGATGACAGGAACACTAAGGGTCTGGACGGTGGTTCTGTGTGAGAGTACTAAGTTCGAAGAGAACTTAGTAAGCTTCTGATGACGAGTAACTCTCTGCTAAGTCAAGCAAGGACTTTGAGAAGAGTTATGAGAGGGAAGTTCTTATCACGCAAGTGAAAGAGTGGGGATGGTTCTGCTTGTTGTCTCTAGTACCGTAGGATACAAGAAGTCAAGTCTAAGGCTACAGGCTACTTAGTACCAGACTATATAGTAATAGAGAACAATGGGGTCACGACAACAATAGATGTCACGACAACAATGGACGTCACGAGAACAATAGTCATGAGAACAATGGCGTCACGGGAACAACAGGTCACGAGAACAATGGGTCACGGAGGACAATAAGAAAGTGAAGTGGTGATCTATCAGTCATGTGACTGGTGGGTTATTGGGTGGAAATTAAAGTAAAAGTCCGTAGTGTAACATAGCCCCCCTTTTAGATGTAAAGTCGTCTCGACTTTACCTAGTCGAAGGCATTCCAGTAAAGTTCCTTGTCAACTCCTCTGTCTTTGAGCATATCATCGCGTCCTCCCTCAAAGGGGTTGCAGCGGTGGCGCTTCACGAATCCAAAGGATCCCGAGTTCCTGCAACGAGGACACTCTTCGTAACGGTGGCATTCGTACTTGGTGTGGTTAGCGTTCACCTTTCTGCACTTGGTACAGTACAAAGGAACCCATTCCTTCCGATCCATCAGTGCGATGCGGTCCAGGAGAGTGAATTCTCCTGTGTTGATTGGGACCCGCTCGACTTCTGGGGTCGTCCTGGTGGGGTACGCTGCCTTGCGCGGTTTGTACACCGTGCATTCGCTCTTCTTGTGCCCGTACTTGCTGCACTTAAAGCACCTGATGTTGCGCCTGCTTCGCGTCTTCTGCTTGGGTTCGTCCATCAGGACGGGGAATTCAACTGGGCCTCTGGCTCTAGGTTCCATGGCGGTGATGACGGGTGAATGACGTGGGGGAATGGGAGTGGGGAACGCTAGTCTGTAGTAGCGGTCCAATTCTTCGTAGACGTCGGCTTCTTCCAGACGGCGCATGGACTGCGCTAATTCTTCGCGCTCCTTTACCAACCTTTCCTGTAGCTCGCCTACTCGTCTCTGAGAATCACTGAGCATCTCCCTCAGTGTGTTGCACAGATCCTCCTTGCCCCTAAAGCGGTTTAGCTCGCCCTTGAGCCTAGGATCGGCGGCCGTGGTGACTGCCTCGTTGACTGCAAACTCCTGGTCGCTGCCTCTCTTGAGGTCGTTCCACTTGGCTGTCGTCATCTTCTGGAAGAAGCGTGCTTTTCTTCCAATGTAGACTGGTACTACACGACGCTCTTCGTTCTTCCCTGCTGACCCTGTTACGTAGGTGAAGTCAAGGGAATACTGGACGAAGGGGGCCAACATGAGCTTTGGCTCCCTATCCCATTTGCCGTACTTGGGATTTTTCACATAGACGGGGTAGAAGTATGCTCCTTCTGGGTCATTTGGTACGAACCCGTCAGGCATGTCGTAGGAGAAGTCCTGCTCCGTGACATGGGAGTAATCAATAGCGCTGGTGAGGAGGCTGTGAGTGACGCTAGCTACGTCGTCGTCCTCATCCTCATTCATGGGGAGGGTGCGTCGTCCCAACTGTGGTGAAAGTAGTTTGGGGGAACCGGTGGTAGGTGTATTTTCTGGTGCAGATACAATGGAGGGGGTGGATATGGCCTCGGAGGTTGGGTAAGCCAGATCAGAGATAGAAGCAGTAGACATGGTGGTAGAGGGCGAATGGTGAAGAGAGGGGAGTAGGAATGGGGTGTGATAGGAAGTGAAGCGGATGTCTCTTGTCGTTGCTTGCTTCACTCTTTTATAGATTCCTAGCTTTGCCCTTGTCCTGTCTTCTTTGTTCTTCTTTGTACTCCTTGATCAAGTCCCTAGCTTGTACGTTTTCTGCGGGTTCCCAGGAGTTGTCACTTGTGGGATATCCTTTCCACTTGATTAGGTAGTGTATCTTGCGCTCTCGTCCTTTCTGTTTCATGTCTAGTATCTTCTCTACTTCGTATTCTTCTTCACCATTGATCAGGTCCGGCGGTGGTCGGGTAAAGTTAGGACCGTGGAGTTTCGTTTCCTTGTATGGTGTTATTAGATCCGCATGAAACACGTTATGGATCTTCCATTGTCTTGGTAGCTCCACACGATACACCGCGTTTGATAATCGTTTCAGCACTTTGAATGGTCCGTATCGTCTTTGTCCTAATTTGCTTGTAGGGTCTAGGGTTCTAAGATTTGTCCCCTCGATCCATACTTGATCGCCTTCGTTGTAGGGTTTGAACCTTTTGTTTCCTGACCGAGTTCTTCTCATGTCTGCTTGCGCCTTTGCTATTGCTTTCAGGGCATCATCCCTTATCTTGTCTAGTTCTTCTATTCGTGCCGTTACTGCTGGCACCTGACTGGGAACAGACGACCAGTTGACTTGTGGTGTATATCCCATGATCAGATCGTAAGGCATTTTCTTGGTGGTTGCATTAGGCCATTGATTATGCGCGGCTTCTGCTATTGGTAACCACTTGCGCCAGTCCTTCCGATGTTCTTTGCAATAACACCGAAGGTATCCTTTGAGCCACTGGTTTGTTCTTTCGGACTGCCCATCGGTACGTGGATGGTAAGCGGTAGAGATGTTCTGGTATATCTCCAATGCTTGACATAGTCCTTTTGCGAATTTCGATGTGAACCTAGTGTCTCTGTCTGAGATTACTTTCTTGGGGATTCCAAATCGTGGGTAGACGTATTTCAGGTAAAGGTCTGCGACTCCTTCTGCCGTGATTGTTTCTTTACAGGGGATAAAGATAGCTGCTTTGCTACAATCATGATCGGTGATGGTGAGGATCGTGTCGTATCCTTCTGAAGTCGGTAACTTTGTGATGAAGTCCATTGCGATTGTCTGGAATGGCAAGGTATGTTCTGGTGTGATGGGGATTAGACTAGGTTTGAGCGGCCTCGTGTTTACTTTGTTTGCTTGACACATGGCGCAACCTTTGACGTATTGCTCCACATCTTGTTTCATGTTTGGCCACCAGAAGTCTCGTTTTGCCAGTTCGAATGTGTTTGAAATTCCCGGGTGTCCGGCTGGTGGGGAATCGTGGTAAAAGTTGATTACCCCCCTCTTCAGATTGTTGTCTCCGGCAACAACAAGCCGTCCAGATTCGCCTTTCCACCAAATTGAATTTGACTTTATCAATTGGTGGGTTTTGGTCCATTTCTTGATTTGCAGGATACTAGCTTGGTTTTCCTGCTGATCCTGCTCGACTTTGTCTTGGACCGATTGATATGCTCCTGTTTTCGTCATTCGGGCATATGCACGACTAAAGAACTTTGGTGGTAACACCACAAGTTGCTTATTATCGTCGTCTCCTGTATCGTGGTCTGGGCGTCTAGATAGGGCGTCTGCGCGTCCATTCTTCTTTCCAGATATGTGAACCAGTTCGAAGTCGTATTCCATCAGTTCTGCGTGCCATCGTGCCACTCTTCTATTATGTTCCCCTGGATTCTTCCAGAACAATAGATTGGCGTGATCCGTGTGTACTTTGACCTTGTGCTTGGCTTGATGCAGATATGGCCTCCATGTCCTAAGCGTTTCTCTTAACCCCAGGAGCTCCCGATTGTAGACATCGTAGTTTCTTTGAGCTTCATTCATGGTTTTTGAGAAGAATGCGACTGGGTGGAGGATATTTTTGTCGTCTCTTTGCATCAAGACGGCACCAATGGCGTAGTTTGATGCGTCTACTTCGACTTCGAATGGTTTTGTCTGATCAGGTTGTAATAGGACCGGTTCTTCACATATGCGCCGTTTGAGCTCCTGGAAGGCCTTTTCCTCGGGTTCGCCCCATATCCATTGGGCACCCTTCTTAAGGCGTTCGTTGAGTGCTTTTGCAATTTGCGAAAATCCGCGAATAAATCGTCGGTAGAAGTTGCAGAACCCAAGGAATTTGCGTATATCTTTAACATTCTTGGGTGTCTTCCATTCTTCTACTCCGGCAACTTTGACCGGGTCCATAGTGACTGTGCCGTTTTCTAGTAATACTCCCAGGAATTCGACTTTCCTGGTTTCAAAGATACATTTGCTGGGTTTGAGGTAAAGGTCTAGCTTTATCAGCCTTTCCAGGACTTGGTGTACCAGTTTGCGATGTTTCGTGATGTCATCTTCGGTTGCAATAAGAATGTCATCCATATAAATGATGACGTGGCCAGTTGCAGTAAGATCCGTGAATTCCGTGTTCATGAATCTCTGAAAGACTGCTGGCGCATTCTTTAATCCGAAGGGCATAACTGTGTTTTCGTAAAGTCCCATATTTGTTTTGAAAGCTGTTTTGTGTTCGTCGCCTTCCTTTACTCGTATGTTGTTATATCCAGCACGTACATCCACCTTGGAAAAGATCCGCGTGTTGCGGACTTTATCCACAAGTTCTTGGATCAGTGGCAGGGGGTATCGATCAGGCACGGTGAATGAGTTTAGCTTCCTATAGTCGACCACAGGACGTAATTTCCCATCTTTCTTTCCCACAAAGAAGAAGGGAGAAGAGTATTGTGATTTTGATGGTCGGATATATCCCTTTTCCAGGTTTTCCTTGATATATTCATCAAGTTTTCCCTGCTCCGTAAGCGTTAAAGGGTATATTTTGCAATCCAAAATTTTGGGTGCATCTTCTGTAAACTCGATTTCGATATCCCAAGGTTGATGTTCCGGGAATCTTCTTGCCTCTTCTTCTGAGAAGACCTTCTTCCACTTGTGGTACTGTGGAGGAACTATCTGGTTCCAGGGTCTTTCTTTCCCTTGTGCGTTAGCTGCCATTTGCGCGGCTGTGGATGTCTTCCGGATTTTTGATTGATCCACGTATGAAACATAGATTTCTTCTCCGGGAGTTGCCAGTGTTTTTGCTCGGCGAATCCATGCCTTGCGTACTCGTGCAACTTCGTCTTCTATTGGCAATCCTAAGGTTTTGATAACCAATGGTTGCATGCTTTCGTCGAGTACCGCTTCTTTCCAATCAATGACTGGTTGGAAGGCTACTAGCCATGGGTACCCAAGGATAATTTCGTCTTCTCCGATATCGGTTACCAGGAATCTCATGTCCTGGACTTTGGCTCCGACTCGTACTTGCAGGTCCACATAGTGCGTTATTGAGCCTGCTTTGTTGTGTGTTCCATCGATGTTCCAGATGGTCCGCGTTCTTTGAAGCGGGACTTGCCCAATCTTCATTCTTCTGAGGAGCTTTGGGTTTATGAAATTGTCGGTTGCTCCAGAATCGACAAGAACTTGTCTTTCGGCCTTCGAGTGCGATGATTGTAAAAGAGTTGGGATTCGTAGACTTTTGTATTTACAAGCAAAGACACTTTTGAGTCCTAGTGTGCGCGCCCAGGCCGTCGGGGTTGCACTTCTTAAAAATCCGCGTCGTCGCCTTCCGCCCCCTGCTCTGCTTCAATGGCCTTCCTTATGATAGCGATCTTGGTGTCTTCTGGGAGTGACTTTCCAAGTTGTACATAGGTGTCAAGGTCCATGGGCTCTGGGTCTTCGGTTTCACTGTTGCTGTCCTGATCCGAAGTCTCGGCTTTCTTGGCTTTAACCTGAGACTTCTTTTTCTGTGTTTTATCAGGACAGTTACGTGAAATGTGCCCTTGTTTGTTGCAGGTGAAACAACGGCCTTCTGCGCGTTGCTTCTGGGTGTCTTCTGTGGTAGATGCGCGTCCGCGGGTTCCTTTATTCTTGTTATAGGACCGGGATCTGTCAGCTCTGGTATCCATTGCGTTGGGATCTAATGGCATTTTGACGTTCAAGATCTTGGCCCATTGCTGAGGGGAGAACCCCGTTTTGTTAAACGGTTTGTTCTTTTTTCCCGTCCCATCCGCTCCGATTGCTGCCACATTCTGGACCAGGGTATTGTCCTTGTGGTAGTTCCGGACTGCTAATGCCCAGTTTTGGAAGCCAATGGGTTTGACAACCAACAAAATGTGTTGCATCATTTTGTAAGGGAGTTTAGCGGCGAACATCGTGATAGTGTTATCGGCGTCGATGGGGAAGTTGGCCTCGTGTGCCAGTGTTTCAAATTGAGCAATGAACGTGTCTACCTCTCCGTGGATGAAGGGGAGGTTGCGTAATTTATCCTGCGCGCGTTCCTTGGCACCGGTGTCTTGGAAGGCGGATTGGAACTCATTAGAGATATGAGTCCAATATCCTTCGTCCGTGTCGGCCATTCCCGTGGTTACTTGATCTACGATCCACTGGGTTTGGCGCTGAATCCAGGCTTGGACGATTGGTCCCTGAATGAAGCCTAGAAAGAGTGCTGCGCGTTTCATAGGATTGGCCATATGATCGGTGTCATGGTTGGTAATTCGGTAAAGGTTGAACTCCGTCATGAAGTTATTGGCCTTTGATCTATCGCCATCAAAGATGGCTGGGTGGTTTCCGCCTAACTTGCTTCCGCCACCCCCTCCACCTCCGGGGCCTGTGTGCCCGAAAATGGATCCTGGTCCCCCTGGTGGTCCTCCAGGGGGTCCTCCAGGGGGTCCGCCTGGCGGTCCTCCTGGTCCGTGTCCTCCAGATCCTCCTGGCGGTCCACTGCCAGGTCTGAAGAATGAGTGCACCTTCCCTGGCTTAGTATTTGCGAGGGTTAGCGCTGCTGCTGCCGTAGAAATTACTGGCATTGTCTGTGTTGCCATTGAGAGACTTTGATTATGCTCTATAGCGGTGGAACTTTGAATATGTCCGGTTTCTGTGTCGTCGACTGCTGCTGCGGCGACTGTAGAGGGAGCGATTGACTGTCTTCCGAGGTTGTACTGGGAAGGTACTGGTTGTGTGGCAACCCAACGGCTAGATCTAGAGTCTTGCTGTATGAAGTACCACTGTCTGTTGTCCTCGTCGTACTCGACTTCGAGGTAAGTTTGGCTAAGGAGATCGTAAACTTGATATCCTTCTGTGTTGTTGGCTTCGTTCCAACGGGCTGCTCCTCTGATGTGTGAAGGTAGATTGTCTTTGATTCGTCTTTCGATTACGAATGGAATAAATCCCGCTACGCTTCTAGACTGAGTAAGTCTTCTGTTCTGTTTCCCCAGTGTGGCTGTCTTCTAGAGACTTGACTTAATGTTACGTCACGGTAGGGACATTCACCCGACGTGGGTTACGTTTACGATGACAGGAACACTAAGGGTCTGGACGGTGGTTCTGTGTGAGAGTACTAAGTTCGAAGAGAACTTAGTAAGCTTCTGATGACGAGTAACTCTCTGCTAAGTCAAGCAAGGACTTTGAGAAGAGTTATGAGAGGGAAGTTCTTATCACGCAAGTGAAAGAGTGGGGATGGTTCTGCTTGTTGTCTCTAGTACCGTAGGATACAAGAAGTCAAGTCTAAGGCTACAGGCTACTTAGTACCAGACTATATAGTAATAGAGAACAATGGGGTCACGACAACAATAGACGTCACGACAACAATGGACGTCATGAGAACAATAGTCATGAGAACAATGGCGTCACGGGAACAATAGGTCACGAGAACAATGGGTCACGGAGGACAATAAGAAAGTGAAGTGGTGATCTATCAGTCATGTGACTGGTGGGTTATCGGGTGGAAATTAAAGTAAAAAAGTAAAAGTCCGTAGTGTAACACGTCTGGTGGGCTAGGGAGACGAGCAGGGGGGTTTTCCGGTGGGATCGTTGGACCGAATGAAAGTGTAGCAGCGTCAATAGAGAGGGTGGGGGCGGAAACGGCTGGTGAGTTCGGATCGTGGATGCTTTGGATGCTGACAGCGGAATGCGCTGAAGCTGTACTAGATCCCGAGGAATCAGATGTAAGGCCACTGGGGTCGTAACGATATCCCGAGCGAGAGGCAGTGTGTGAGGGGTTGGCGTAGTCGGGATGCTGTGGGTCGGTGAGGCGCCAATATCCGAGTCCCCAAGTTCCGCGTTCGATGACTAGACTGGTTCTGGTTCCGAAGGCGCGTTGTATGTATGTGAGGTGGTACCACTCGTTGTTTATGAATTCGATGGGTTCAAGTTTATTTTCCTCAGAGGTAGCGTAATAGCCAGGAGCTCTTCCGGGTTGTATTAACCACTGAGCAAGACCTTTTACGTGTGCAGGGAGATCGTCAACAAGGCGGCGTTGGATGGGGGTAAGGCAGTCGGTGGGGTCAAGAGCTACTGTGATGGAAGCCACGGTGTTACGAGGGGTGCGAGGTTCAGTGGTGTGGAGTTTAGTAGACAAGTAGAGATCTTGTCCTTATGTCAAGATCCTGCGGGATCCTGATGACACGCGACGTGCGTCAAGGTATCTGTGTGATCAAGGAGTCAGTGGTTCAGTGGTTCGAGGCTCAATGAGGCTTTGCAGCCAACTTAGACAGAGGTAGAGTGGAATGATCAAGGGAACTTGAGATTCGCAGAATGTAGACAAAGGACAAGATGGGACTACAGGGTACATCACCCAGTCCTTATATACTAAAGTACGGGCACAGCCTGATCCTCGTATAGCCTCATACCCTAGTACGACAGTCCTAGGAATGAGTCATGGGTAGTACAGCGGATAGCCTTAAGGGACAAGGAGACGAGATGGGAACAAAGGACGATAGCAATTAGTCCAAAGGGGTGGAATGGCGGGGCGTAACAAGTGAGGAAGGAGTAAAGAAAAGAAAATGCGCGTCCATATCATAGCCGCGGGTGGAATCATGACACCTCGGACCACTGACCCAGGCTTCAGAAAATAGTTTGGGAAAGGGTCCGAGGCCTGGGAGTGTTGTGATCTATCCAAAGCTTTGGATCTCTGACCTAGGCTTCGAAACATATTCCAGACAGTGGTCCAAGACCCAGAGGTGTTGTAATTCATCACAGGCCTCGGACCACTGACCCAGGCTTCAGAAAATAGTTTGGGAAAGGGTCCGAGGCCTGGGAGTGTTGTGATCTATCCAAAGCTTTGGATCTCTGACCTAGGCTTCGAAACATATTCCAGACAGTGGTCCAAGACCCAGAGGTGTTGTAATTCATCACAGGCCTCGGACCACTGACCCAGGCTTCAGAAAATAGTTTGGGAAAGGGTCCGAGGCCTGGGAGTGTTGTGAGCCATCCATAGCTTTGGATCTCTGACCCAGGCTCCGGAACATATTCCAGACAGTGGTCCGAGACCCAGAGGTGTTGTAATTCATCACAGGCCTCGGACCACTGACCCAGGCTTCAGGAAATAGTATGGGAAAGTGCCTGAGGCCTTGGAGTGTTGTGATCCATCCCCAGCTTCAGATCGATCTCTGAACCAGGCTTCAGAAAACATTCTGGACAGGGGTCCAAGGCCTGGGAGTGTTATTATGATTCATCCCCAGCCTCAGACCTTTGAACTGGGCTTCGAAATACTTTCCATACAGTTGTCCAAAGGCCTGGGAGTGTTGTGGTCCATCCCTAGCTTTAGATCTCTGAATTGGGCTTCAGGAAATATTCCAGACAGTGGTCTGAGACCCAGGAGTGTTGTGAGTCATCCCCAGCCTTGGACCTCTGACTCTGGCTTTGGAATGTTTTCTAGACCGTGTTCTGATGCCAGGGATTTATGGCAATACTCACAGGTCCTGGAAACCATCCTAAGCTTCAAAGTGTTGATCCATACTTCGGAACATTTTTTTTTGACCATGTTCTGAGACCTAGAAGTGTTGCAATCTATTCCTGGCCTTGGAAATCTGTCCTAGAAATTTTTCCAAGGTTCAGGACAGAGTTTCAAAGCCTGGGATGCAATGCTAGGCTTCAGAAACACTCCCAGATCTTGGAAATCTGTCCGGAAAAATCTACCAAACCAAAATCGGCTGGCCCATGAAATTTGGAAGATTGGCCGAGATTGGCTGACTTCGGTTGGCCCATGAGTTATGAGGGGATGTTACAGTTGGCTGACCCATCAACTATGGAATTGATGGCTGATCATTGGCTGGTTCTTGGGCATAGCTGTCTTCTTAGGTGTCAGTCCAGGGCAATTCTGTTTCAAGGACTGACTGGGAACCAGGGCAAAGATCTGGCCTCTTTACATGAGCTTGTAGCATGTCATCCTCTTGTTGTGAAGGTGTTGAGTGGATTCACTCGCATCACATTCCATACAATCCACATGGGTCACTTGGTGCAAGGAAAGTTGCAACAGCTGAATGGAACATGGAGATCTTGCTGCATATAGCAAGAGCTCATTCGTCGTGACTCCCAGCTGGTCGGCAATGCACGCTTGTGTCATGTTGGGCAAAGCAGGCTCGCTGATATAGAGGGAAAGACTCTCTATATCCCTAGGATACTGGTGTGCTTCTTTGGTTCAGAAAGGGGTAACATATAAAGGGAAATAAATTAATTCATACCACAAGACTGTGCCAAGATGACATGCCCAAGGATATTCTCATCCACAGGCCCCTCGTCGTCACCATTGTTGCCATTGGGGGGGAATGCCTGTGCATTAGGGGGAAGTAGGATATTCCTCCCTGGAGTGTGTCCACCACGGAGCATGCCATGTTGCAGCAGGTTGTTAAGGTGCTGATTAGTTAGAAGCATCTGGCCCAAAGCACGATACCTATTGGATTGGCACCAGGGCCTCCTGACAGCAGTGATGTGATGGGATTCTGTAATAGAGGAGCAGAGTCCTCCATGGGTGCCAAAGTCCTCAATCATATGCTGGTAATGGAAAAGTGCATGTTGCCTTTGGGAGTGAGTAACCATCGGACCTAAATATCTCACGCAGTCGCCAAAACCTGCACAATGCACAGTCGAGGGTGTTCAGAGCGTTGGTATATGTCTTGGTGTCAAGTAATGTAGAATGCATCGAGAAAGGCACCCAGACACATTACAATATCATCTGGGACATAGCCAATAATTGCAGGGATGTAGGCTTTCATAAGGGCCTTTGAATCGTCGCCAGTCCATTGCTTGAAGTGGCGACCGTGAGGAAAGTGTCGGAGACCTGGGAAAGGGGGGACAGAGCAATACTTAGTTCCAATGAGAGAGCTAAATTCATGTGAATAAGGAACACATACCACCGGTCAATGTCATCAAGTATGGCATTTGCACAATGTTCGCCAGTGATATCCTATCTTATGCAATTATATTCAAGAAGGTCAATAGTTCAGACCATCTGATCTGATGGATATGGAGGTGCCATGGAGTGTCAGAATAGCATCTGAATATAATCATACATGTCCTGGTAGTGTTAAAGTACCAGCAAAGCTCGGAGCACCCATTTAGAACACTTGTATTGCCTTTAATGTATTCATATGTCACATGGGAGTGTCATGGGTGTTGCAGTAAGCATCCAACTGGTAATGATATACATAATCCAGTGGTTCCAAAGCAGTTGGGTGGTTCGGACCCTCAAATTATATGGTTCAGCCACATTCAGGAGTGTATAAAAGTATTCCAAGAGTGTTAGAGCTAAGGTGGTTCGGACCATCTGACCTTTAGATCCTGTGGTGTTTTATATATGTTAGAACACTTCTTACATATGATCATATGTTGTTTGGAAGTGCCATTGTGGTGACTTTGGACCACCTGATTGTTGTCACTCCAGTGGATGACCTGTGCTATCTCAATATACTACACCTGCTTTGCTGGATGTCAGTTCTTTCACATTGTTTTCACACCATCCTATCACCAAGGTAAATGCTTCTAGACCCACTCAATGCATTTTCGGACCACCCACACTATTCCATGCTTGTTCAAATACATTTCAATACATCACACATCATCCCACCTTTCTGGGATCCCATATAGTTCTATAGCCCTTCAACATTCAGTCCCAAATCACTGCCTCTATCTGGTCCCACCCCATACTATTTAATTCTTTTATGCCCCCTCAAACTCTTGTGTACTTCATTAACATACCCCATTCCATGTTGGATGGTCCGCTTTTTTGAGACTCTGCATGATTAATGCAGTGGTAACAGTCATGGTGGATGGTGGACCACTCCCACATCACCACCCCTATCCAATACCATCCCATAGTATTGCATATTTCTCAATATGTTGGAACATTCACATTTGGTTCAACACTCTTATGAACTTCATTAATATTATTTCTATTGCATTCCCATTCTTGTTCCCATTCTCATTCCCATCCCCATTCTCATGCACATCCCCACATGCTTATGAACTTCATTGACATCCATTTCTATCCCATTCCATGTTGGGTCGTCCGCTTTTATTGTTCCTGGAGTCTCCTCATGATATCAAAGTGGTAACTGTCATGGTGGACAGTCCACTTGCACATCATTCCACTCTCTTATGAACTTTCATTGACATTTGTTCTATCTATTCCCATTCCCATTCCATGTTGGATGGTCCACTTTTTTGTTCTTGGATCCTCCACATGACTATTGAATTGGCAATGGTCATAGTGGGTGGTCCACTCCCACTCACAACCTCTACTATCCAATACAATTTATGCTATTGAATACTTCTCAAGCCCTTTCAATATATTGTTGGAACATCCACATCCAGTTCCCACACTCTTATGAGCTTTATTGACATCTAATCTATCCATTCCATGTCAGGTGGTCTACTTTTATTGTTCCTGGAGTCTCCTCATGATATTGAAGTGGTAACTGTCATGGTGGACAGTCCACTTGCACATCATTCCACTCTCTTATGAACTTTTATTGACATATATTCTATCTATTCCCATCCCCATTCCATGTCGGGAGGTCTGCAGTTTTGTTCTTGGAGCCTCCACATGATTATTGAATTGGTAACAGTCATGGTGGACAGTCCACCCCAACATCACTGCTGCTATCCAATACCATCTCATACCACTGAGTTCTTCTTAAGCCCCCTCAATATATTGTTGGAACACCCACATTTAGTTCCACACTCTTATGAACTTCATTGACACCTATTTCTATCCCATTCCACTCATATTCCATCCCATTCCCATTCCAATGCTCTTAAATACTTCTTCAATTGTATTTGCCATTCTAAGTCGGATGGTCCGCTTTTTCCACCCCTTTTGTTCCTGGAGTCTCCAGACAATGATTTCAGTGGTCATATACATTGCGGACAGTCCGCTCATTGGCCGACCTATCAAATATGTAAGAATCTAAGCATTGGCGGTGTTGGCTGGGCTATCAACCATAGAAGAATCTAAGTGTCGGCTAGGCTATCAATTACATAAGCTATGGCTGACCATTATGTGAATACATCAAAGTCAAAAGTTGTGAGGGAAATTGGTGAAGTGGGGAAAAGGTAAACAAATCTTCATAGTAAAGGGGAAGTTGTTGGGTGAAAACACAAGGCGGGTGCAAGGCACGGAACATGAGGTGTATGTAGGAATGAGGGTTCGGGGAGCAAGAAGATGAGGCCGAGTAGCAGCACTGAGGGTTACGACATCGCGCACTAAAAGTACAATAAAATCATTAGAAGAGGAATGGTGAATTGAGAAGATATTGGGCACGCCTGTGCCCGAGACAGAGAGCACAACAAGAATCCCTCTAAAGGTCTAGGAACACGGGCACAATGTTGATTGGCCAAGGGTGGTGGTACAGATGTTAGGAATGAACGTCGAAGTGGGGTTGAAAGAGTGGTGAATGATGAAAAAGAGGGAGGCCTTGAGGTCATCGGCATCGCAGTTGGAACTTGGAAGGATTCGAATCTGTGAGTGGTAAGGTGTAACTGATCGAGGGGCATCTGACAACGGCAGAGAAGGCAGGTGTGGAATAAGGAAGGGAGGACAAAGGGATGACAAGGTGGTAGTTTAAGGAAAAGAAAACATGAGGCGAATGTAATGAAGAGGCGAGGCATGACTTTGATATTTTGGTAGTCTGAACAATCTGCAAGATCCAAGATGAGTGCAAAAGATAAGATTTCGGGCTCAACAGCCGAGCTACTGTTACAGCGTAAAATGCGAGGTGTATGCACAAGGGGGAGGGTTCAGGAATAAAGCCGAATGACAGTGCTGAGGGTTACAACGACGTGCACTAAAAGTACTATAGAATCGTTAAGAATGGTAAGAAAAGAGAGGGAAAGTATGGCACACCGTGCCTGACACAGAGAGCGTGACATGGAATCTCCAAACAAACTAGTACAGCGGCCACAATGTTGATTGGCCTTGGGTGGTGGTACAAATGATGGTAAGGAACATCAGAGTAGAAGTCAATGAAGGGGAAGAACCTTGAAGTTGTTGTGTTACGTTCTGGTTACACAGCGTCGATGTATCACATGAGTTGGGACTATCATGTGGTTATGACATCATTAGTTCTGGACTATTCTACCACCTTCCATACAACGAGTCATAATGACTCATACTATTACAGGGATTAGTAGTATTAGTGGAGTCATAGCGTCATAGGTGACTCATCCTAGTATTATGACTCAGTAGTAGTGACTCACGTAGTTAGTATATAAACTGTACCACTAGCGAACTTAGACCTTAGGTCTGAGTTCTTGAATCAATCAGACACTCTACGACGCCTTTTAGGCTAGGAGCTGCATAAGTCCAGTCGACTTCCCCAGCCATTCCTATCACAGACTTAGCTCTGTTATCACCGAGTACGCGAGGGTATTGAGTCCCATGCCGCCACCATAGGGTCCTACAAACCTTATCATCGTCCTGGGTACCCGCATCCATCCGAAGTCACACACAAGTTGCAGTCCCAATTGATCTGTATCCAGCAGAACAACTTTCGTCACAGTACCTTAGCTCAAGCCGAGCAGAGCAGTCCGTCTAACCGTAACATGTTGGCATCGTAGTTGAAAGTTCCCTTAAACCACGAGTGGTAAGGTATGTGATCAAGGACGTCCGATGTCGACAGAAAGGATGACATAGAATATAGAGACAAGGGATGAGGAGATGAGGAGATGAGGGTTAAGAAAAGAGGGGAACATGAGGCAACATAGGCGAGGG
The DNA here is from genome assembly GCA_963281015.1 of Lactarius tabidus. NCBI lineage: Eukaryota > Fungi > Basidiomycota > Agaricomycetes > Russulales > Russulaceae > Lactarius > Lactarius tabidus. The sequence goes on from OY725473.1 coordinate 26,523, forward strand.
AGACTATGATGCAGAATGATCCAAGATTTAGTGGGTGTTATTTGATGTCATAAGTAAATCACATTGTCACATGCAACTAGATCCAACAACACCAAACTACAACAGGGGAATACTATACAACAGACAACCTATTTGTTCTTATAAAATGTATGGTGCAAATGAGTCTTTGTAGACTTGATCAAGGGCTTGTTTGCAGAGTGAAGGCTAAGGGACACTAATTAGTACCAGTAATGCATGATTCACACAGAATGAGTTCATGTACACGTTGATACGCCCCGCGCCGTGCTGGCAGTGTATACAAAGTTTTTCGCATTTCTAATGCTTACAGGACAGCGACGTCATCCGCGCGCCCTCAACCCTTGGAGCTCGTATAGCAATGGCGACAGTGTGGTGTATCAGGATCTAGGCTTTGTGTTAGAAGACTACAATGAAGAGCGAGCCGAGTCACGTGGCATCAAGGTGAGACTGAGAGTGACCAGACTGCTTGTGAAGGCGAGGCACTATAGTGACAGTGCCTGTGCATTCCCTGAGTTGGTGTTCTCGGCTGGCGATAAGCCATGTGGCAACCACGCGTATGGGCACACACGGCCCAGCAGCTAGGATAGCGGTCACATTCGACCAGCATGAGCGCAAAGCGTGTCAAACTTTCTAGAGTAAGGCTGACCGCTACTGAAGCTTCGAGGTGCAACTGCGATGTTTGACTAGAGGATAGTGACTCGAGTACAACTACAGGCCACACGTGGCCTCGCTAGAGTAGGATGCGGATTGGCTGAGGCAGGGCGAACACGAACCTTTGAGAGGTTTCTAATCACCCTTGGTCCCACATATATAAGGGCCGCTGTCGCTTGTAGTTCGGCAGTTCAGCAGCAACCTTTAGCAGCTTTACTTCACATTTGTACCTTCCTTATTAGGCAATATCTCATCTAAAGACCAGAGTTCACCTTTCATCTCTGCGTTCGCATTGTGATATTAGTTCACTCATCGTCATCATCATTCTCACCATAGTAACAAAGCTTTGCCCTTGTGTGCAAAGTCATCGTCATTGTTCTCGCATCTTGCATGCGGTGTGTGTAGGCCATCGTCAGTCGTACTCACTCTCACTATTAGTATAGGTATTCGCCATTGCGTCTTGCATCGGACTTGCCTTGGATCGTGGTTTCTCTTAGTCTTGCATCTTCGCTGACAAACTAGCGTGTCGGCTCGTGTCTATATCCCTCATCCTTCCTGAACTTGAGCACTCTCGGCCTTCTTACACAGCTTGTAGGGGGTTTAGGGTATCATTTCTGGTGGCCAATGTGGGGAGGTTGGAATATAGAAGTTTAGTTCAAGTTTAGGGTCTCCGTTGGGACCATTCCTAGTCGTCCTTTCCACCGTAGGCGTTTGCTACTAGATGAAATCATGAGGGCAGGTTACAATCCAGATCACCATTTCCCTGGAAGCTTTCCAGAATGCAACAACCTTTCGCCGCTTAGTTCCCTTTCTAGCAAACTTAGCGACCCTCCACCCAGTGCAAATGCGAGCCAAAGTTTGCTACTAGCCGACTTAGGAAGCGAAGAAGAAGTTTTTGTCATCCTGTCCAACGACACAGCACAAACTGTCGCACCCAGGTCTACTAGGGGGAGCACTTGCCTTCAGCAACAGCAATCAGCATCGGCAGCCGTGTCGGCAGCCGCATCCACACAAAACCAACAACCAACAAATCAGCCAACAGCAGTGCAAGTACAAGCGAGTACATCACCACAGTTGGCTTCAGCACCAGCGAATCAGAGTACCACCGTGAACCAGTGGGGACCAGCACCGCCTTCCTCCTCCACCCCCAGTACAACCAGTTCTACCACCAGTTCCACCACCAGTTAATCCACCAGTCAATCCACAGCAACCTAGAATGCCTTTCGCAGACTTACCCAGCCAAGGCAAGCGCTCAGCGCCATCGTTCAATGGCGGTGCCGAAGAGCTCGGTCGCTATTTCTCAGAACTAGAAGCCCTCTTCACAAGGCACACAATAACAGGCAGCCTCTTTCTGCATCGTTCCCACAGACCGGACTGCAGTGCTCCGACTTTAAAGTTCAGTCTCCGCCTAAATAAAAAGAATTTCGATGGAAGATCTTCAAGTTTATTAGTTAATACTTAACATAAATTTAATGACTTATTTTTTCACAGTACACAATGTTTTTAAGTTAGCAAATAAAATATATTTGAGCTATCTAAGAGAGAATACATATTATTCTGTCTAAGGGGGAAGCGAGGGCTGGAGGGGAGGGAGACGGAGAGGAGGGGGTGCAAGAGAGAGTGGCGAGGGAAAGGGAGAGAGGGAGGGAGAGGGAGGGAGGAGGGAAGGGAGGAGGGCAAGGGCAAGAAGGGAAGGGAAGAGGGCAAGGGCGATGAGGGAAGTGAGGAGGGCGAAGGGGGCGATGGGGCGATGGGAGGAGGGAGAGGGAGAGGCGGAGCAAGGGAGGACTGGCAAAATCGTGGTGTACACAGCTCACAAAGTCGCACAGCGTCGTCGGGTCAACATTCAACTGCCACCCCAAGTAAGAGCACATCTCCCACTCCATCTGGGAGGAGTGCGAGGGTGAGGAGGGAGCGCGAGGGAAGAGGGAGAGAGGGAGGGAAAGAGGGGCGATGGCGAGAGGGAGGGAGGGAGGGGCGAGGGCGAAGGAGGGGGAGGAGGGAAGGAGGGAAGGGAGGAGGGAGTGTGCGAGGGGGAGGAGAGGAGAGGAGGTAGAGAGCCGCAAAGGTGGCGGATGGGTGGAGAGGGAGGCAAGAGGGAGGGGGCAAGAGGAGAGGGAGGAGAGGAGGACCGAGGCAAGAGGGAGGGAGGCAAGAGGAGAGGAGAGGAGGTAGAGAGAGCCGCAAAGGTGGCGAATGGGTGGAGAGGAAGGAGGGGTATGAGATCTGAGGGCAAGGGAGGGAGAGGGAGAGAGGGCGGGAGAGAGGGCGAAAGGGAGGAGGTGGGTGAGGGTGAGAGCGAGGGAGAACCGGCGAAATCATGGTGTACACAGCTCACAAAGTCGTGCAATGTTGTCGGGTCAACATTCAACTGCCACTCCAAGTAATAACACATCTCCTGCTCCATCTGGGAGGAGTGCGAGGGAGGGGGCGAGGGAGAGGGAAGAGGGAGGGAAGGGAGGAGGGTGGGATAGAGGAAGGGGGCGGATGGAAGGGAAGCAGAGGCCGAGGGAGGAGGGCGGGGCAAGGGAGAGAGGGGCAAAGGTGAGGGAGGGACGAGGAGCAGAGGGGCGAGGAGGGAAGGGGGGAGGGCGGGAGGGAGGGGCAAGGACCGAATGGAGGAGGGTGAGGGTGAGGGAGGGGGCAAAAGGAAGGAGAGCGGGAGAGAGGAACGGGCGAGGACCGAAGGGGGGAGGAGAGAGGGGGGGGCAAGGAGGGAAGGGAGGAGGGGGAGGGAGAGAGGGGCCAGGATGGAAGGGCAGATGGAGAGGGAGAGGGAGGGGGCAGGGGAAGAGGGAGGGAAAGAGGGGCGAGGGAGGGAGGGCGAGGGGGCGAGGGAGGGAGGGTGAGGGGGCAAGGAGGGAAGGGAGGACGGAGAGGGAGAGGGAGGATGGAAGGGATGGGCGAGAGAGGGGGGGGGGCGAGCAGAGGGAGAGGGAGGGCGGAGGGGCAAGGGCGGAAGCGAGAGGGCAAGAGGGAGAGGGAGCGTGAGGGAGGTTGCAAGAGGGAGGAGGGTGCAAGAGGGAGAGTGTGTGCAAGGGAGGATGGGTATGGATTCGGAGGGCAAGGGGGAGAGAGGGCGCGAGAGAGGGCGGAAGGGAGGAGCGAGCGAGAGGCAGAGCGAGGGAGGACTGGCAAAATCGTGGCATACGCAGCTCACAAAGTCATGCAATGTCGTCAGGTCAGCAACTGCTGCTCCAAGTAGGAGCACATCTCCTGCTCCATCTGGTTGATCTCGCAGAGCGCTGGTCAACGATGCACCAGGACTTGTCCGAGTTTGTGTTGTCACAGATAATCTTGGAGGCCAGCATAGATGCAGGACATAGATCAGCAATGACTGGAAGAACCCTTGGGCGAGGGAGCGTGAGGGAGAGAGAGGGCAAGGCGGGGAGGGGAGGCAGAGGGAGCACGAGAGGGAGGCAGAGGGAGCATGCTGGGTGAGGAGGTGGAGAGAGGGAGAGGGAGAGGGGAGGGGAGTGCTAGGGAGAGGGAGGGAGGGAGGGGAGGCATAGGGGGCGCAAGCAGGAGAAGCAGAGGGAGCATGAGGCAGAGGGAGAAGGAGCGCGAGGGTGAGGGAGGGTGCATGGAGAGGCAGAGGGTGGGAGAGGGTGTGGTGGAAGGTGGCACAGGGGGAGGGGGGACGTCGGGACAGGTGAATAGATGGGAGACGAAACGACCACACAACTTGGCTATGTGCTCATGTCCATGATATGGGCCGCTCCCGCTAGCACCCTGCGCAAGGAGGGTGAGGGTGCCAAAGAGGGAGGGAGAGGGAGATGGAAGCTGCCTCCTGAAGCTCGAAGGGAAGGGGAGGGTTGGAGAAGGCACAAGGGAGAAGTGGGTGCGAGTGGAGGGACGCGCGAGGGAGGAGCAGTCGACAGAGGGTGACAGAGGGAGGGAGAGAGATTGAGGTGGAGATGGCAAGAGGATGGAGAGGAGTGGGCAGGGATCACACATGTTGATGTTCAAAGCATTGTATTGGGAGTAATTACTGTACTGCCAAAAACATTGAGATCTACAGTGCTACTATTTAAAATACCGGAATTAAGGACAAGAGGGGGGAAAGTACGTGTAAGGCCAGCATGGGTATGTAGGGAGGAATGGGGCGGGAATGGGGCGCCATGTGGTAGGTGCAGAGGGGAGGCCTGTGCACCACGCAGCAGGGGGCAAGGCAGATGGCGGGTGGTGAACAGAGAGGAGCAGGGTGTTCAGGGTGTTCTGGGGCTGTGGAATGCCTGTGCTGTTGGCTGCCGCTGCCTTGTGCACACGTGTTTCAGTGTTCTTGGCAGCACTTTGTGCGTCTGGCACTGTGGCTCAACCGGAGCTGACTCCCCCGCTGTACGGATCTGTGAATTTGACACGTGCACGCTTGCGGTTAAGTTCGCCGATGCGTGCTGTTGCCAGAGGTTCGGGTGTGCTGGGCTGTGGTCTTTTCCGCCCTCGTGCAGCCCCCATGAGCTTGGCAGTATCGGCCCACATTGAGCCACATTGATTGGGGGGGATCTCCTCTTTGTCTGGGAGTGGGCTTTCTGTGGAGCAGGTGCTGCGGACAACAGCAGTAAGGTGTGCCTCTACCACCTGGAGACTTCAGATGGTTTCCATTGAAGAAGGAACACCGTCATTCAGGGCATCCCTAGAAACTGAGATCACATTTTCCAAAATAGAAGCAGTTGCAACACCCACATCACCACGTGTATCTGGATTTGGTGGATTTGGTGGCGGTGTTTTGGGGAGTGCAACTTCCTCCTCTGCAATTCATTGGTAATTGTGCCCATGGAAATGGTCAACGGCGGCAACGTGCTTGCATAGCCTAACCTTGGGCCAGTCTGGACAGTCACAGGACTGGTTGCCCAGGTCAACCAGGTACCTCCAAGTGGAGTCTGTTGCCGACTCCACGGAAAAGTGATCTCCATTGCTTAGGTTGTGGATGGAGATGGCATTCATTTCCAGTGCCTGTGCACGAATTTGCTCGCGTCGCTTCTCTGATAAATCCGGCCCCTTGAACCCCAGCATCTGGCTATTGTAGTGGCCAACATAGTTGGGAACCATGTCGGCAATGAGTGTGTGTAAGAGATGGTCAATACGCTGGTTCCGCTTTCCATCAAGCCACTTTGATTTGAGTTGGTGATGATATCTAGATAAAACATAGATTTGAGCAATCTCACTCATCTCCCATGTGATAAGGATAATTATGATTCAATTAGCATATTGGTATTGCCCTCTTGAAAGATTGTGTGATTTTTCCGTACCGATCCTGACCACATAGGCACGATGGACATCCAATTCACCTTGAGATAATCAACGAAGCTTTGGGGAACTGAGGGATCGGTTTGCATCTCGTCCCACCAAGATTCAAATTTTGATTGGTCAGGTGTTTTCACCCATTCACGGACATGCTCCCAAAGTTTGGGGAATTCTTCTGTGCAGAAGTGCATCTGCATGGCGCGGAGCATATGCCACCAGCACAAATATATTGTAGAGTCCGGGTAGACGGCTTTGAGCACATTTATTTGCGCTTGGTCGCGATCAGTCATGATGATCGCGGGCTTGATCTCCAGGCTCTGCTCTTTTACCCAATTGAGAAAGAACTGTATTGTTGCTTCTGTGCCACTTGATGATAGCATGAACGCGACAGGAACACCTGCGGAGCGGAAATGAGTAGTGTCCCAAAGCGGAAATGTGCCACAAAGTGTACCATGCCCCCACAAATCCCTCACAACTAGGGTGTAGAATTGCAGCCCTTTGTACTGACAGGTATTGTGGGTAGCATCAATAGATAAAAAATTAGATCCAAGCATCCTGAACTGATCTCTCTGAAACTTAGTTTAAATGCACAGCACAAAGTCATCTGAAGATAACCCAGATTCCTGTGGCAGGGGGTCCAACTTGTCCTTCAAGATTGCATCGCCTCCATCCTGCTGGATCATCGTGATCCACACCCTAATTGAGATCGCATCATTCTTATCGTACCTAATCTCCTTGTTCTCCACAATCCGACAGAGGTACATGATGTCGCGTGTCGTAATATGGTATTCGCAGTGACTTCGCATAGAAGATTCCTGCACACATTTTTGCTAGATAGCTGTTAGATGGGGAATAAAAACATAATTCATCATGCACTATTGCTTTGGAGTCTATCCCAGTGCGAACCATATCCATCACAAGTGCCTTTGTTGTGTCCGGCAACCTGGTAAATTGAAGATTCTCATCTCCAATCGCGTGATCATGCTCGTCCTCATACTTTCCAAGGATAGTGTTGGTGTGCAGATAGTGTTTTATCGTCAGGCAGCACTGGCAACCTGTCTTCTTCAATGGGATTGTCCTTTCCCGTTCGGTGATCTTCTCCCGATCGTGCTTCCTGCCTGAGTATTTGCATGTGCACCGGTACACGCGCTGCTCCCGCCAAATTGGCGAATCTGAATGCTCCACTTGACTCAGAATAAACTCCATGGAGTTCATAGATTCCTCGGTAGCGAGCCAATCTAGGAACACGTCATAGTCCACCCATTCCTGCTTCATCCCCCCCTTCTCGCGGTCATATGTAACACTTCCGTGTTCGGGGGCTTCGGTGCAGGGTGCCTTCCACTTGTGTACACGATACGAGAGTCTATTTTCGGTAATGGGAGGTCTGGTGGGAATATCAAAAGTGGCCATGGTGGGGGTTTGGGTGGGATGGTGGGATTGTTTGTCCCCCCCCTCCTGCCCAATCCACGGCGTGCCATTACACAAAACACATTATTTACGCGTTATTTACGCATTGTTTTGCTCTGTATTTAGTCTAGTACACTATTACTGATATCTAATGAGAAAAAAATGAAAAGCAAAAGTCACCAAAATTCAAAAGTTGTGGAGTTTTAAAATTAGCGCCCAGGAAGCGGTCCGGTCCGTGAGAACAATGTGAAATTTCAAGAGCTCACAATAACCACGGATGAAGACAAGAAAGCAGGCGCTCTCAGATATCTTGCTACTGCTGCGCTTGAAAGAACGTGGAAGGCTAGCGATACCTATACCAACGTAATGAAGACCTACACCGAGTTCAAGACGGAGATCCACAAATTCTACCCTGGGTCTAGCGATAATGTCTTCACTATCCACCATTTTGATACACTCATAGGTGAGCACATGCAACTTGGCGTCCGTAATGCGACTGAGCTCAGTGATTTCCATCTCCAGTTCAGGATGATATCCAAGTACCTGATAGATAAACACCGAATGTCGGAAGCCAAAGAGATGCAGGGCTTCCTGTGTGTGCTCCAGCCAGAATTGGAGAACCAAGTCAGACAGCAACTACAGATCATGGACCCACAACATGATCCACAGGATCCGTACGAGCTCAGGAAACTCTATGAAGCAGCAGCATATTGCTTGCTTGGCAGCATGCCCGCAGGTTCTATGGGTGTGGTCAGAAGCACAACGTCACTCGCACCTCAGCCGCCCCCAGTTAACATCAAAGCCGAGCTCCAGACTGAGGTCCAGTCAGCAATCAAGTCCGCTGTCGCAGAAATGACAGAGATGTTCAAAAATGTCTTCGCGGCACAAGCACAGTTTAGCAGTGCAGCGCAAGCCAATCAGTCACAAGTGCGTGCACCGACCATAGCGCGACCGCTGCAGGACCAGGGCAGCAAGTGCAACTTCTGTGGTGGAATTGGCCATTTCATGTGCGACTGCAAAGTGGTCAACGAGTACATGCGTATGGGCAAGTGCAAGCGTAACCACGAGAATAGGGTAGTCCTGCCCTCAGGGGCAACGGTTCCTCGCAGCATCACTGGCACTTGGCTGCGCAACTGTATCGACGAGTACCATCAGCTGAATCCACCAACAAGGCACTGTGAAGATGTTATGCGAAGTCGCCAGCATGGTTACGGTTGCCACACTGATTCAAGCCGAAGCAGAGCCATCTAAACAGAACAAGGTCACCCGATTTGAGCCAGAGTTGGGCCAGCCTGGTGTGTATGTGTACTGGAAGCAGGGCTCATCCAAGGGCAAGGCAAAGGAAGCCACGCCCCCATGAATTGTAGAAATCCACTCAGAGGACGACAGCGCTGCCGAGCCTACTAATTTTACTAATGAATTTCCCCCTGTAGTACCACAACCGCCAGACTCAGATACTGACGGATCGGCAGTAGAACATCCCTTTGCCAAACCTTTGCTGACTAGCGATCCGCTCGGCGAAGCAGATAGTGATCTGCTGCCACCGTGCAAGAGCGAACGCACATACACTATGACATCGCAGATCTATGACGCCAAGGTGGCGTACAAAGTATTCGAGCAGATCTTGAGCACTGAGATCACTCTATTGCAGCGAGATTTGCTTTTGCTCGCGCCTGAGCTCTGCATGAAGATCGCCGACGCAACGGTTCGCAAGCGCATTGCTAGGACAGATGTGCAAGCAGTACTGGAGAACATCCCAGAAGCGGCACCTGCGCGTTCTTCTGAGGCTCACATGATGGCATCATTCTCTAAGGCCATACACGAACTACCCGCCAATGCAACCATTATCAAAGATCTGTACGAAGTGCTTCTTCGGCAGTGGCTTAGTGGCAAGGATAGCGGTGAGCCAGTCAAAGTAGCGACCGAGTCTAACGTGCTTAGGGCAATCCTACCAACCATAGCGGATCAGGAGCAAGTTGAGGCAATCTTGGACCCTGGATGCCAAATTGTCACCATGTCTGAGGAAGTCTGCATGGCACTTAGCATTATGTACGATCCAAACACTTGCTTGAACAGGGTATCAGCGAATGGCGGTGTCGACCAGTCGCTCCACCTAGTGAAGAATGTACCATTCAAAATTGGTGAGATTACCGTCTACCTGCAAGTCCACATACTTCGCCAGCTGGCCTACGACATCCTGCTAGGGAAACCCTTTGACGTACTAATGGAATCTGTTGTAGTCAATTACCGTGACGAAAACCAGACCATCACCATACTCGACCCTAACACCGGCAAAAAGGCGACAGTGCCAACAGTAAAGCGCAGTAGCTACCGATTCTCAGAGAAGTGCAAGCAGCGTGATGCGAAAGTACAGGATTTTTGAGTATCGATGATTTGGTCGAAGACCAAGGAGAGCTGGCACTTTCTATAGACTATGACTTGGCAAATCACACCGCTTAGCTTGAAGCCTGCACTATCCTACTGGACAATACCATGCAGGACGAAATTGCAGTGGCCTATGTATCTATTTGTGACTCGAATTCCACATGTTTTGATTCTCTGTTTCTCACCGACTTGCCTCATTCTCGCTCTATGTCTACCACTTCCGGCAGCGATTCCATCTTGGATCGTGCACCGTATATTTCCTTTTCCAATGTAAAACCACCACTTGCCATCTTCGCAGGAAAGAAATACAAACCAGTCATGCTTAAAGTGTGACTGGTCGAGACTGAACTCCCAAGCCGGTTTCGCATCATCCGCAACATTAAGGGTGACCCCTTAGAAAACATTCCAGAACTACCTATGCACCTGCAGGACTTTAAGCCGACGGGTCGCTACATGCAAGAGCGAAAAGAGCAGTTCGACAAAGTTCATGCAGGCGACTTCCTGCTACCAGAGGAGAAGAAGCTCGCAGACCAGTTTATGTGCCTGCAAAACGAGGTGTTTGCTTGGAACGACCTAGAGTGAGGGCACTTCCGCGAAGACTTCTTTCTGCCAATAGAAATACTGACCATTCCGCACAAGCCATGGGCACAGCGAAACATACTGATACCGCCCGGCATTTACGATGAAGTCTGTCGTATCATCAAGTGCAAGATCGACACAGGCGTTCATGAGTGGTCAAACTCATCGTATTGCTCTAAGTGGTTCTGCATAGCGAAGAAGGATGGCAAATCGCTTCGCATCGTTCATAGCCTAGAACCGCTAAACAAAGTAACCATCAAGCACGCAGGCGTCACACCCTTTACCGACCAAATTGGTGAGCACTTTGCAGGGCGAGCCTGTGGCGGCATGCTTGATCTCTATGTCGGCTATGATGAGTGCAGGCTCGCGCCTGAGTTGTGCGACCTGACTACCTTTCAGTCGCCCTTTGGCGCTGTAAGGGTTACACGTCGCGCACGTTCGGACGCATGAACCTCACCACACCCGCCATTCGAACACAACGCTTCGTCCCGCGTTCATCGCGATGTCGCTTCCCTTTCGACAGGCCTCGAGGCCTCACCTTAGATATTTAGATACCGGTTCTATCAGTATATAACACCCTCACCCCCTCTCAATAAAGATATTACTTGACTACCCAGTTCTCGTCCGCCGAATCGTCTGCACTGCGTCGTTCCGTTCCGTGCCCTGCTGGCACTCTTTCCCCCTCTTTCCTTAAATGGTCGAAGACCTAACCTTAATTCAAGACTTCACAGAACTTGTATTCAGCGTCTCTGTCTCGCTACAACTGGAGCCCACCCTTTAAAGTGAAGTCCATAATATATATATATTCCCCGTCCACCCAGGCTTCAACTTGTGTTAAAACACTTGCTGGAACCCTCCCTTTTTCAACCCCGACATGTACCATCCATATGCATACTATTTGTACGCACCCTCCGGCCCCATGGCCATGCCGTGCCCCCACTGGGAAGAAGACACGCTGCAGAATCAGGCTAGGTTACAGGAGCTGCAAAAATTCGTCCAGTTCTCCTCCGAAAGCCCTATGCTCTGTGAAGACGATGTGCTATGGTATTATGAGCAGTTCTTGGCCCTCAGCAAAGCTATGACCCTCGCATGCTACCTGACAGACGACGAACGCGACACAGCATTCTGGTGCGGATTCCACCCTGACGATCACATCAGGCTCCTCCCATACTCGCCCGATACTCCCCCTCACTTCGAAGACGTCTTCACAATGGCACGAACAGTTTTCTCGTACAAACCCGAACCCGTGTACATGCCCATTCCTGTCCCTGCTTCCCCGTTACCTACATCCCTTCTTCCTCCGCCGCCAACGTCTGAACCCCATCCCTCCCCCGAACGCTCTCCTGAAATTTGCCGCCCCGCATCTGCGCCCCCGATAGCGCAACATTTCAATGACCTGGGTGAGGGGGACCTGTGTCCGCAAGGCGACCTTGGCTCCCTCCCCGGAACGTGTCAAGGCTCCGATGCCCACGAAACATCACGCACGTCCCCCCCTCTGTCACTCGTATCCTTTTCGCCGTTGCCTTCGCTCACCCATTCGCCATCGTCGCCTCATGCTCCGTCACCCTCACCACCACTGCTGGAACCGTTGCCCTTCCCTCAGTCGCCCGTCCATCCATCGTCGCCACCGTGTGACTTATTGCGTACCCCGTCACCATCGCCTTTCTTGAACGTTCTCGCTGCGCCGTCGCCCCCACCCCCCCGTTTCGATAGTCCGTCCCTCCTCACCCCTACTCCTTCGCCTTACCCTCAGTCGCCCACCCATTCGTTGTCGCTGCTCCGGACCTCCTCCCAGCCTATGCCCTCGCCCTCACCTGCACTTCCCACTCGTGTGTCATCGCTGCACGACCCATTTCCCATCCGGTTGCCCTCGCCCCTGCTGTCCACTCGCGCCCTATCGCCTTCCCCACTTTCCACGCCTGATGTACTCCCCATCGTCCTCTCGCCTCTTGATCCCGTCCCCGCCTGTCCGCTGCCATTGCCGCCTGATTTGTCGCCCGCGCTGTCACCATCACCGTCGCCCGTTCATGCCGCGACCTCTCCTCCACCTTCGTATCCCTCCCTCTCACTCATGTCGCCGTCGCAGCCAAGGTTGCAGCTTCTCGACGGCTTGCGTTCAGCACCCTGTGACCCCCCTCTTCCCCTCGCGTTTCCTCTCCCACCGCCGCCTCGACCGCCCGACCCCGTTCCAGCACGTACAGTCAAACCCCAGCCACCACCAGCTCCCAGCCTCTCGTCGACATTTCCTTCACAGATGTTCGATCGCACGCCCATGCTGCATCAAAGCTGTTCACTTCACTTCCCTCCCCCTCCTACCTTGCTTACCGCTCTCGTCTTTCCACCATCGCCACTGCCTCGACCACCCGATCCCAGGACAGCCAGCTCAGCTAACGCCAAGCCACAGCCACCAACAACGACCGGGCACTTGCCCCTTTACATCGCATTTCGAACCCATCACCAAGCTGCTGCCAACCAGTGAGCTACTTACCACACGCGTGCGCCAGCTTCAAAAGCGCTACGAAGGTCCCGATCAGCTCGTATCGCCAGGAGGAGCTGGAGCTAGAGTCGGATCGAGTGCAGAGGTGGAGGAGACCGAAACAAGGAAAATTTTTGCTCGATGAAAAAGAACCTGACCAGGGATGGTCAGTATTTCGACCCCCCGGCTGGTGTAAGGGTTACACGTCGCGCACGTTCGGACGCACGAACCTCACCACACCCGCCATTCGAACACAACGCTTCGTCCCGCGTTCATCGCGATGTCGCTTCCCTTTCGACAGGCCTCGAGGCCTCACCTTAGATATTTAGATACCGGTTCTATCAGTATATAACACCCTCACCCCCTCTCAATAAAGATATTACTTGACTACCCAGTTCTCGTCCACCGAATCGTCTGCGCTGCGTCGTTCCGTTCCGTGCCCTGCTGGCACTCTTTCCCCCTCTTTCCTTAAATGGTCGAAGACCTAACCTTAATTCAAGACTTCACAGAACTCGTATTCAGCGTCTCTGTCTCGCTACAGCGCGCTACACCTCGTGACTTTACCTATGGGCTGGACGAACTCAGTACTGATATTCCACAACGACATCACCTTTATACTCCAGCCTGAAATTCCTAACACCACAGTCCCATATATCAACAACGTGCTGATTCGCAGTCCCACGGATAGGTATGTATTGCCTGACAGTACCGAGGAACGTATCCCTGAGAACCCCAGCATCCAACACTTCATTTGGGAGCATTTCCAAGGGCTTAATCGCATTGTGCAGCGGACCAAGTACTGCAGCAGGACATATAGCAGTCCCAAAACAGTTTTATGCACAGAAGAAATCACTGTCATAGGCCATAGATGCACGCCTAGCGGTCGCCTTCCATATCCATCTTGCATCGACAAGATCGTCAAATGGGGACCATGCCGAGACCTCTCAGAGGTTTGCACATTCCTAGGCACGATCGGCATCTGTTGCATCTTTATAGTGAATTTCGCCAAGCGAGCAAATGCGTTGGTTAACCTCACACGCAAAGACGTACCCTTCGAGTTCAGCCCAGCGCAAGTAGCGGCGCAGGCCGACCTCAAAGAGGCCTTACTCAACTCACCAGCACTGCAACCCATCGATTACAATTCAGACTTGCCAGTCATTCTAGCAGTGGACACTTCACAGATCGCAGTCAGCTTCTACCTTTGTCAAGCCGACGTGCATATGCCCAAGAAGTGATATTTTGCCTGTTTTGGGTCGCTTCTGCTAAATGACCGCAAACAGTGTTTCTCACAACCTAAGCTAGAGCTGTATGGGTTATATCACGCCCTTTGCACTTACAAGATGTTCCTCAGAGGTATGAACCCAACTACGACATTATCCCGAGGAGTGCAACAGCGATACAGGCTGACGAGAAATTAGTGATGATCCATGACTGGCTCATGTTTCTAGAGCGACGGCCTCTCTAATCAAGATTATGTGGCGCTGATTCGCCAAGCAGCGCGGTTCTTCTTGGACGAGCACATTCTTTGGAAGCAAGATCCACAGGGCGCGCACAAGCGAGTACTCTACCAGCACTGTCACATCGAAGCCATACAGGCAGGGCATGACGATGTTGGACACTGGGGCTTCTACGCTACGCAAGCAATTATTGTCAAACACTATTGGTGGCCTTTCATGGGCCATGACATTGCGTGGTATGTCAAGGTGTGCCACATTTGTCAAAGCTGACAGACTCGCCAAGTCCTCATTCTGCCGATCGTCGCCACCCCCATGCTGCTATTCACAAAAATGTACATGGACACTATGCATCTGCCTCGCTCTGGCAGCTACGCATACATTGTGCAAGGGCACTGTTCGCTCACCGGCTACCCAGAATTTCGCATGCTGCGCAAGGAACCTGTGCAAAGCATCGGTGACTGGATATTCCAAGATGTACTTTGCCGATGGGGCACGCTAGCAGAGATCGTCTCTTATAACGGCAAACCCTTTGTGGCAGCACTCTCATACCTGGAGCGCAAATACCATATCAAGCACATCAGGATTAGCGGTTATAACTCACGAGGGAATGGCATCATGGAGTGATTGCACCTCGACGTTCGGCAAGCGATGTTCAAAGCGGAAGACGGCGATCAGAACAAGTGGTCACAAGTCGCCTACTCTGTATTCTGGTCAGAGCGCATCACAATCAAGAAATGCATGGGCTGCTCGCCCTTCTACACAGTGACAGGCGTCCACCTGATCTTACCATTCGACATCATACAGGCAAACTACTTACTACCGCCACCAGAGTCGCTACTATCGACGACAGATCTCGTGGCACGGCGAGCGATCGCATTACAGAAGCATGCAGACAACTTGAGCCAGCTTCACGACCACGTTCATGGACACCGCAATTGCGCAGCGATCAAATTCGAAAGGACCACGCAGCAACAATACGCAACTTCGACTTTAAAGCTGGCACACTAGTCCTTATACGAAACACTGCGATCAAGAAGGCACTCAATAGGAAGATGCGACCTCGCTATTTAGGACCACTAGTAGTGGTCTCGCACGTACATCATAGGCGAACTGGACAGAACACTTTACCACAACCCTGTTGCAGCATACCATGTTATACCGTACTTTGTGCGCAAGTATATCGAACTGCCAGACTTTGAGAAGTATTCCGACATCTCAGTCAAGCAGCTTTGAGAAATTGAACAAAGCACTGCAGAAGATCCAGAGGATCCCTCGGCACATTTGATAGGTGGCACCAGAGAGATGGACTTGGCCAATTGGCAAGAGCCCGGCGACGAGTTGGCGAACTATGATGCTGAGCAGGAGTCTGAGCTCTTCGATGTTGTCGCCTAAAAACGTGATCCAGCATCGCATAGGCATCCTGGCGACGCTTAGCGAGCGAGGAGACAATATTAAATCAATTACCCCAAGATTTCAAAATTTCATGTGAACCCTTTCATATCATTCTTATGACACCTATTTTTAGTTACACTGCTTGTTTGTACAACTTTGACTCGGCAGCGCCAGCAAGGTTTAGTGCAATGATGACACGCAAAGCGACCATTCAGCGGACAATAGTGCTTAAACATGCGAAAGCATTGCAAGCATATCACCCTTGGTCGTCTTCCATATTCTGAGCGTGTATTCAAAAACTTTCTACAACCCATGGTGATGGATCATCCAAAAATGCGCCCCAGCTACGGCATCGCACTCGATGCGACGCACTTCCACAAAATGCACAAGTTCAATAATCAAGGCCGTCCTGGCGACTGCTTCAGCAAAGAGTGAACTTGCTCATAGCCTCGTCAGCGCGGCACTCGTACAAGGCGAAATCTTCGTCATCAATTGGGTTGCCATAGTAGACCCCGTCCTCACTAACTGTACTACCGCCATTGGAAGCGCCAGAGTATTGAGCAGTGCCCTCATCATTCGGCACCGCAGTTACACTCCCCAACTAGCTACTTTCTGGAATCTTGGCATCGGTCGCATTAGCTTCAATGGACTTGCCTTTGTGGCCCACTCTGAGACCGGTCCACTTGTCGTCTTCGCCAAACTCATTGGGCGGTGGGGGATACAGGAATCACATCGCTGGGCCCGTGCGCTGTATCAGTATACCAAAGCATAGAGCGGCCTTGACCTCGGCACCTTGTTTAGCAATGTACCAATTGTGCAGGCCGGTGTTGGTCAGGATCACGCATAGATTGTGGAGGACTTCTTGATGAAAGACACGGACCGTATTGTCAAGTACAGACACGCCCGCCCAGGAAGCTGTTTGCTCTAGCATAGACTGTGCGCATCATTAGAACAATCGTGCACACCAGAACACAGAAACAAACCCAGATGTCATAATAAAAGTCGAGCCAAATAGTGACATTGGAGCTAGACCGAGGACATGCAGCCCACACAGCTCGCATGGCCAAATGACACTTCACCGCACTCTCATATAGCTCGCAAGTCGACACAGGAGGTAACACTGCCACGAGATGGCCAGCGGCAAGGTTGTTTTGCACGATAGACCACAACAGGATATCCATCAGGAAGGAGAAACGATTGGATAGGGGCATAGCAACGCCGAGCATCTTAAATAGGGGTGCACTCCTGAGCATCACTAATCCTTCATCACTAATCTTTATTGCAAGGCACCAGCTGAGGGTGAAGGATAGCAAAAATTTCAGTAATGAGGAGCCTAACTTTACTAGGAGACCATTGATCGGTATCACTCGTGGAACCCTGGCTAAGGCAGCCCTCATATCAAAGACATCCCCATTTTATTTCAATTTCGCATTTTTCATGTTTACCCCATCTTAATATTCTATTCACCGGCGCACTGTGCACATATTCCCAAATTTATCACATCAACACTCAGTAGGGTTGACGGCTCAAGGTAAAAGTCCTCATCACCCTCCCAGTCGAAGATAATCGCACTGCCTTCGCTATCGCCTTTGCCATTGTCAGACGCATCCAGAGAGGCATCTGCATAGCCACAAATTATGGCAGATAGTGGCAGAGCGCGGCAACGCACCATGGAAGTGCAAATGGCTTGCATAGAATATTAGCGATGGAACAGTGGCAACAGCAACTAGACACTTACCAAGCTGCGGTGCGACGTGCACAGCCATATGTTTGCAGAGGAGGCGATGCTCCCTAGCGATCTCATTGTGCTCTTGGTCGAACTTAGCAAGGTGCCAGACCAATTCAAAGTCGGTGACCAGGCTGAGGCTATGCATTTTGTTAACCTCGTACTGGGCTTCGTCGAGCGGACCGGGGACATCCTCGAAGCCAGCCAAATATAAGATCACGGCATAGGCCTGAGCACGACTGGCAATCATGGTATGGACAGCCAGCTGTTCGGCAACCGTTGCACACACATCAGGAAAGCAACGACCCCAATCGACAGTAACGATCAAGCTCACTTCGCTAGAAACCTGGTCGTGAAACACAGCGACGGCATTGCTATTCAAAGTCACACCAGCAAAGTGCACAGTCATAGCAACCAAATGCTGCAGTGCGAAAGTTAGCCTCCCGAGACGATACATGAACGACGAAGTTGGCCTACCCAGACACCCTGGTACATGCAAAGCCACTCAGCGACTTCGTGCTGATAGCAAGGGCACACAGCCCAAGATTCGCACAGCTAGAGGAAGCAGGCGACCGCGTTATTGTACACAGCACGAGTGCTGTTCCAAGGCAAGATCTGTTCAAGGTGAACGACGCATGGAGCAGGAGCAGGCATAGGCATGACAGACAGAGTAGCAAGAACGCAAGAGGGCAAATGCTGAGCGTGGCACTACGCTCACAGTGCGACTTATATACTCGCACAGCGACCCATAGATCCCATGCCCTCTCGCACTCTTAGATGCCATCTTAATGCGAGGCTGAGGACAGCCAAGATTTTTTTACACAGAGAGGAGAGACTAATATAACCTTACGGGGTTCCCTATACCAGCTCAGTGCACGCAGAGAACGGGGACCTCGCTTTGCCACTTACAACTCACCCTTCGCATTCACCTCGCCTTGCACATGGTTATGACACACTTCAATCTAGCCTTATGCGTTTATCGAAATCGCACTTCACACGCAGTCGTTCGCCATTGAAGCTAACTATTCACGGTTATCACTTGTCACAACTTACCAGCAAATCAACTTAGCCACTTAATCACACTTTGCACTCCTTCACAGAACACAGCAATAAGAACGATGGGATAACGGATGCAACAACTTTAGCGACAAGTAAAGACAGTTGTAAAATTAAAAAGTATTCTAAAAAGGCTGAGAAGCTGTGAATAGCGGTGCAAGACCTGGCTGCTACAGGCTGAACCACTCCTCCGACTCACCCGAAGCAGCCGAACCCTCCTCCTTGCCACTGCTCGCAACTGGATCAGTGCGCCCTTTGCCTTTATCCCGTGATGGCTCCTCAGGGACCAGATCGGCACGATGCTTGCCCTTGTTGCGGCGCATGCTGAAGCACGCACGGCCACGAGGCGAGGTGGGACTGGTGAACTTGATGCGCTTAGTGCACGGCGGACCATCATCAGGAGGCGGGACCATGCACCGCGCGAGAGGCTCATTCAGCATCTTCCAATGGAAGTTGCGCTGGCGGTATGACGAGTCGATCATAGCCTCGAAGCACTCGAGCTCGCTGCGCCAGAAAAGGACAGCATGCACGGAGTCGAGCCAGGTGTAGTAGCCTTCCCTGCCAACAAGAATCTCATAAGCGGGGCCGGGGATGTTGTAGGAGGTGTCCCACGAAGTGTGCCAGTGCTCGCCCATAGGAGGTGAACAAGACCGATGCGAAGGGCCAGCCACCGCATTACTGGCGGCACGAGAAGTGTGATGAGCACGCGGGACAGGGGGTGGCAAAGGGTTGCTCACAGTGCGCAACTGGCAGGTGAACATCTTGTGATAGTGGGGCGAAGACTGTTTGCACTCCAGGCCCCTTTCATAGCACTTGTGGCAGGTGAAGTCGGGGCCAGCCCCGGGCATCCGGTGACAGGCAATCTTTGCCTCTGCGCAAGGATTTCACTTGATAAAAATCAGCAGGTGGTGACAGGCACAACAGGCGACAACTTGCCCGGACCCACGGGCTGTCTGCCTCGACAAGATCATAGCCATCAGGCGAGTGAGTGCGCTTAGAACCCGCGGATGCGGCAGGCTCAGGATCCTAAGGAAGCACACAGAGGTCAGCAAACAAAGGCGCGGACAAAGGCACACAACACACACCTGTTCAGCTGCTGCGGCAGTGGTCCCAGAGTTGGCCGCAACCGCAGGCAAGCCTGCAGACTCAGGCAGCGCGGACAGCGGCCCAGTGTTGGCAGATGGTGAACGCGTGGATGAACGAGCAGGAGAGGACATAGTATGGTGAGTGTAGACGTGCAAAGGAGAAAGACGAAGAGGAAGATGTGACATACCAACGTCACACCAAGAGTCTAAATACTCGGCTCACGGTCACGAGGAGGCACGACTTTACACGTCAAAGACACAAAATTTGTTCTCGTTTGTGGATATGCGACACGTTGCTGAGTGCCCAGGGAGAGCGCCCATTATGCGCCGCGCTAGAAACACAAAAACTCCACAAGGCACCCTTGCGAGACCCACAGAGCCACAAGAAGTTTGGTTGCCGGCACAGCAAACGACCAATAGAAGAAGGCAATCACAATCACACAACAACCACCACTGCTGCGCGTGGTGGCAACAATAGAGACAATGCACAAATGTATTCATAGAGTCAACAAAGGCAACGACGGCCCAGATATGTACATTGTTAGAAGCGGGTGCTTCGTCAACCAAGGATCCTGTCCCAGCTGTCGCCATCGCCCCTGTCAGAAGGCAAAGTGGGAAGCTTGGGCACATCTTCGTCCATAGGCACGACAGCCCAGCCCTTCCCCTTACTGCTAGAACTACCCTCGCCATGAGGAGTGACTCCATCTGGTGGCCTGGTTGCATCCGGATCCGCACTAGCCATTGAAGGATTTGAAAACTGGATGCGCTGGGACCAGGATGAATCCGTCAATGGAGCGATACAGCGCGTTAACGACTCGCTGAGCATACTCCGAGTGAACTGCAGGTGCTGCTTGGCTGCCAGATAGTTACCTTCAGCACAAGCAACCTCAGAGGGCCAGAATATGGTGGCGCTAGCCGACTCAAGACCAGGAAAGTAGAAATTACCACCAACAAGTAAGTCGTAGGCAGGGCCAGGAGGGTCCAAGCAAGGGTTCCAAGATGGTTCGAACTCGTCAGCAGCTGGAGGAGCGCAAGCAACGTGAGGCATACAGGAAGCGCAAGGAGCACGGGCCAGAAGCGGATCACAGCACGCACGCAGAAGTGCGCGTTCTTGAGCATAACACTTGTGATATCAGTCGGACTTGTGCAAACACGAGTTGCCACACTTGAAGCAGGGACCACACGCATGGGAGTGGGGGGCACCTGCGAGCTGGAGACACGCGACCTTGCGCTCGGCACACAGGTCGCACTAAGTTGCATCAGCAACACAATAATGCAAAATAGTATAAGGTGACTTACAAAAATCCACGGCAGCTCCTCGTCCTTGGCGTCCTCAGCATCAAGCTCAGCAAAGTGAGCACGCCTAGAACCAGAAGACGCAACCGACGTCGCCACCTCAACAATCACTGGGGTTCCAGGAGCGGAAGGTGGGACCATCGCGGCAACCGCCACAGGAGATTTAGAAGGTGCGGGCTGCACCTGTTGAAGGGGAAGAAGCAAAGGCAACATGACCACAGGTGACACCACGGCCGGGGAACCAGCAGTTTGCAAAGATGGAACAGGAGAAACCACAGCAGAAGATAAGTGTGAAGACAATGCTGCCACCAGCTCGAGCAGATTGGGAGCGTGAGGCCGAGGCAAAGAGAAGGTAGCAGCACAACGCTCTATGGCCTGCTGGCAATAGCCATCCACAATGGTGGTGACCTCTTGCATATGATCGAGGAACCACACCTCGTGGGCAAAGGGCTGCAAATAAGTGTTTACCTCGCATACAAAGGCAGCAATAGAGTCATCGTTTGCAAGGTTGACACCGTAGTCAAAACCCGCACTATAAGCAGCGATCTAGCAGGCATCAATCAAAATGCGAGGAACAGCGAGACCGCCACACACCAACGTCTTGGAGAAGTCGGCAAGCCAGACATCGGCGTCAGCACTGTTGAGACTGGCAACTTGCAACCCGGGACGCATAGCGAAGAGCGCTCTCCTAACAAATCCTAGGGCAGCGGACATGATCGCAGAAGGGAGAAAATACAAGGTGACAAGGCCTTCGGCTGTCGCATCTTAAATATGCCTACAGACCCGAAGTGAAGCAAAATCCTACATCACACTTCCCAACACCCTTGTCAACCCATGGGAGCGGTCTTGAGCAGTCGTAACTCCACCATGATGCCGATCTACCGATGCAATCGCTTGGCTGACTGAGGACAGTCAGGATTTCAAGTAGGGAGGAGAGATGATATGCCCTGCGCCGTGCTGGCGGTGTATACAACGTTTTTCGCATTTCTAACGCTTACAGGACAGCGATGTCATCTGCGCACCCTCGACCCTTGGAGCTTGTATAGCAATGGCAACAGTGTGGTGTATCAGGATCTAGTCTTTGCATTAGAAGACTACAGCAAAGAGCAAGCTGAGTCACGTGGCATCAAGGTGAGACTGAGAGTGACCAGACTGCTTGTAAAGGCGAGGCACTATAGTGACAGTGCCTGTGCATTCCCTGAGTTGGTGTTCTCGGCTGGCGATAAGCCATGTGGCGACCACGCGTATGGGCGCACACGGCCTGGCAGCTAGGATAGCGGTTGCATTCAACCAGCACGAGCGTGAAGCACGTCGAACCTTCTAGAGTAAGGCCGACCACTACCGAAGCTTCGAGGCATGACTGCGATGTTCGACTAGAGGATAGTGACTCGAGTACAACTACAGGCGACGCACAGCCTTGCTAGAGTAGGATGCGGATTGGCTGAGGTGGGGCGAACATGAACCTTTGAGAGGTTTCTACTCGCCCTTGGTCCCGCATATATAAGGACCACTGTCGCTTGTAGTTCGGCAGTTCAGCAGTGACCTTTAGCAGCTTTACTTCACAGTTGTACCTTCCTTATTAGGCAATATCTCATCTAAAGACCAGAGTTCACCTTTCATCTCTGCATTTGCATTGCGATATTAGTTCACTCATTGTCATCATCATTCTCACCATAGTAATGAAGCTTCGCCCTTGTGTGCAAAGTCATCATCATTGTTCTCGCGTCTCGTGTGTGGCGTGCGTAGGCTATTGTCAGTCGTACTCACTCTTGCTATTAGCATAGGTATTCACCATTGTATCTCGTGTCGGACTTGCCTTGGCTTGCGGTTTCTCTTAGTCTTGTGTCTTCGCCAACAAACTAGCGTGTCGGCTCGTGTCTATATCCCTCATCCTTCCTGAACTCAAGCACTCTCGGCCTTCTTACATGGCTTGTAGGGGGTTTAGGGTATCAATGTGACCACTGAAAATGGGAGTACAGTTTACACTGGCAGGGAGGGGAGCGAGCAGAAGTGGTGTCTTGCTTGGGTAGGCACACTCGGCTGCCAAGCACAGCAAGAGAATGGAATGAAGGAAGTCATAGTCTGCTTCTGGTCAAAGTTAAGAGAACGAACTTAACTGATGAATTCATAGAAGGGAGCGGGTAAGCCTTCACACAGCCCTTCTGATGTGATCGACCTCTTCTTCTGGAGGACCGCCCCATGATCACTCTTGACACTGTTGGCAGAAACAGTCCAAGGCAAGTCACCACACACTGAATAAATGATGGTATAGGCAAGAGACTCCAGGTCGTCGTGACGTGATTAAGTAAATCCTCGTTGGCCAGCAATAGACGTGAATGGAAGAGTACCAACAGCAGGTTGATCTGTGGGGTCTGGATTGTGCAAATATGTTGCAGGGTTGCAGAATAGTCATGCCAAGCCAAAGTCAATGACGAAAACAGTAGGAGGAAGATTATCAACTTGAACCATGAAGATTGCTGGCTTGATGTCACGATGGACATAATGCCAAGTATGTAGCGACTCGACTATCGAAAGCTGTGCATGTGAGAGGGTTCAGAAAGGTATTTTTATTTACACAAGGCACATGTCATGTACCATTTGGGGGCATACTGGAATACCTCCCTGTGGTCAACCTGTCCTCCGCTGATCAAATCGCCAAGCGAAGTCCCAAGGTGATTCATAACAATAACTTCATATGGGCCTTCCTTGCCATACCAACGTACTGGAGAGATACCTGCACCGCCAGCAAGTTCCGCATACACGCTGTATTCGTGGCTGAGCCTTGAAGATGAAAGTCTGCACAACCTATCTTCACAGCAATCTCAGCACCTGTCCTGATATCTTTCCCTAAATAGACACTTGCTAGAGAGCTCAGAACAATGTATTGAGCTTGAGTCAGTGTTGGGCTCACCTGAGCCACCAGAGCCAAGTAATTTCCTACTTGGTATCGGCCACCAACATGCACACAATCTAGGCGAGAATCTTTGGCAGATGGCTCTCGACGCCACACAGTCAGCATCTTTGAATGCAGACAGAGGGAAAGTTAGCAACAACAACAAAGTCAAACAATTGTCCTGTTGATGACCTTTATTATGTGCCTACATGTGCGTTCAGAACTCCAATGTCAGCTCCAATATGAAGGTGCTCTTATTGACACAACTTGATATGATACTGTAACATGTAACCAACTAGCCAGTGTACATAGTTAACGGTCGTGATCGCAGGTACTAAAATTGTTCAGTATATTGTCCATTGCAGCATCAGAATTGCCCACAAAGAGAGAGCCGAGGTTGAAAGTTAGCTCTGACCTACTCACCCCCCCTTGACTCATCGCTGCTTCTGAAGTAGACCACCGTTCACAAAATTGAGATGTTCCTTCTTGAGTGAAAACTTGAGTAGTTGGAGGGCTTCCATGAGCATTGGACTGATTTGGTTTTGTTTTGCTGAGTCTGTCTCCTTTGATGATGAGAACACACGCTTGCAAGGAACAGATATTGCCTGGATCAGGAGAAAGTCCATGGCTATTGTGAAGAGTGTCAGGAACTCAGTTTTATTGGCCTATTCATGAAGTGAGTTGTAGACCCGAGCCCATCGGAAATATAAGTCTCACCTCCCAGAACCGCAGGATGTCTGTCTCCTCAGAAGAAATGTCAGCTGAAACATACTTCCGGTACTTGGCCTCTTCAGTGAACAAATGGGAGGGTCTCTTCTCATAGACAGAACACTTGACTTAAACCATGTTGGATGTGATTTAACTCTTGTGCTTGGAGCAGGTTTGTCTGGGGGATTTGGTATTGCCTTGGGGCCTGATGGTGTAGGGTCCCGGTCACGGTAATGGCTCATCTGCATGAGAGATACAAGCTGGGGGATGTAGTAGAGGTATAATCAAGTTGTACTTACGAGCCTCAAAATAATATCCTTCAAGCTCTGGATATATTTGGCTTCCCATTGGCTTTGGATCCACGACATGCACATAGCAGGATTTAGGACTAGGATTAAGGTTAGCAAAAAAGTGGTGATAGGTTGATTTAGGGGCTTACACATGGCAATGATGTATGCTTCCATATCGTCCATCTGAACATAGTATTTAGTCACCCAGCGCAAACAATGTCGATCCAAGGCCTGAGAATCTTGTGTTGTTCTGTGAGGCTTTCCCATTCAGTCATGAACATCTCAAAAGTGACGATAGCACACAATAAGATTGGTGTTGACTCAGACGACAGACTTTGCTGAAAAGCGTGAGGAACATGTGAATGCAATGAGTGCCTGTCCTGGTTTAAGCAGATGACTCACCATCAAGACCACTTCCAGCCCCTCCAAAATTTCCTAATCTAATTCTGACAGCTTGTAACGAGAGAAGTCAACCAACTCAACTTCAAAGTACTTATCTATGGCCTGTGTTGTAATTCATTGATAAAACTAGTCTCTGTTATTGGTCAACAAGATGAACAAACTGGTCTAAGTTCTCTTAGATGCTGCAACATCATATATACCGAATCCCACTGTGTCTTCACATCTCTGAGAAGCTGTAGCTCTGGTATTTGGACCAGAGCGTGTCTACCCTTGTCGTCCTTCGTGGAGAACCAACTGTGTTCATTTCCGTCTTGGATGAATGCACGGAAGCTTTCCCTGCGCTGATCAGAAGAGCTTAAGAGACAAACAATCCTTTGAGCACACTGAAGAGGGTCACATTTGATGCCCACCAACCAAGAATCAAATTGAGGGTCTGGGTCGTTGTAGAAGTCCTCCAGATTGAGCTGTTCAAGGTCACAGCTTGGGTCAATGTCACCACCCGATGAGCATCAGAGTCGTCAAGGTTGTTGCTTCTAACATTTGAACCAGCAGGTACTTTGAGGCCAGAAATATGCGGTTTGGGAATTGAAGTCACAGATGAAATGATGTGAGATGAGCAGATGTTGATGATATGTGCGTAGCATCGAACACAATGGTTCAAATGATCAAAGCCGACCGCAATGGCTGTCTTGCGTGCGGCGAGCAGTGACTCTAGCTCTCGCATAGCAACTGCGTTGTTCTTGGCATTGTTGAGTGTGAAGTGGCCGATCTGAGGAAATGCGAACATGTGAGTAAATAGATATAGTAAGAACATTAAAGAAATGTACCTTAAGTGTGACATTGGCCCGATCGAGGAGGTGTAAGATGGTCTTTGATATATTGGCGCCAGAGTGTTTCTTCTTGACATGATGGAAGCCGATGAGCACAGCTTTAAGTGTGAGGCACCCAGTTGAATCATCGAGGGAGACCCAATGTGAGGTCAATGCCAAGTAAGCCACCATATTTGCACTTGACCAAATGTCCACTGTGAATCTGATATGCCCACAAGAGCACTTTTGATTGGAGTTAGTTGATTGAAGGGGGGAACTGATGCATTCAAACGTACAGAAAGCTTGAGCTTCAAGTTTTTGAACGACCTTTTCCAATGACTGAGGACAGCTTCTCGCATCTTATCATGGCGAGGGATGTCAGCCTCTACGAGAGTCTTGCGGAGAATCATACATAAATGTCAGAACTCAGGACATTCAACGACACAAATTGACTAATATGTGATGCAGTAAGCGTGGAAAAAATGGGAGAGAATTGAAACTTACTTGATCATCAGTAACAACAAAACAAATAAGATGCTCCAAGAACACCACCGGAGAGAATGGTGGGATGTCCTTGTTGCATATTTTGTGCTTATTCCGGGTGACTGTATCGTTGGATTGGGTTGATAACCTGTATCTCCACTTTTCCTCAACAATTGCACGGTCATACTCTTCAGGGTGCACAGCATAGAGATGATGGCAGAGATTTGTGTTCCTGGTATTAGTCCTGTAGATATAGTTGGGAACTTTCCAAGGGACCTCTTCCTTCTTGCTACCGTAGACTTTCCTGTTGGTTTGTTAGGACGTGGGGGAATGGAGAATTCTGAGCTCACATGCAAGACATGCAGACCCTCAGTACCCTATCTGCTTCCAGTTCAGGATTGGGGAACTTCATTTCTGAGAAGAAGTAAGGGATATCAAGGGCTGCAGTTGAGGAGACTGGTTGGCGACGAGTGGGAGGTGAGTCATTTGAAGGGCAATCTGGGTGGTCTGAGGTATCAAGTTCATCAGTTATGTGGCTGTGGACCTCTGCACCATGCAAATCGAATTCTTCGTCACTGACAATTGGGTTGAGTGGGGTAGTGGCGGCCTAGTTTGATTTTTTCAGTAAGTTTCAGGAAATGTGGGGGGTGGATGCTCACTTTTGGTTGGGCCTGAGACAAAGCATGTGTATTTGATGTACTAGCATGGGGTCGTGAATGACCTACCGTTTCAGTTTTGGCTATCGAAGACGCCACAGTGATTTTCTTTGTCTTGGAGGCATGAGCCATGAGCAGAGAGTTAGTTGATAAAGAAAATGGGGATCCTGTTTTTCAACATATGAGGGTGTCGGCATGGACGAGGTGCACCGTGCATGTCACAAATTTGCAAAGTGATTATGTCTATGACTGGGGCAAATTGCAAGCGAGGTGACCATGACTAAGGCAGGGGACACCAGGAATGGTCAACCCCCAATTAGGCAAGTCCAGTGGAAATTCTTGTGCATGCAACAGCACATGCAAATTTTATAATGAGTGAATGTAACTAGTATTTGAAGCAGGGATGTAGCTACAAGAGGTACTAGAAAAATTAAAAAAATATCAAGTTTTGAGGCAGCTGTTACCCAACAAAGTTTTTTATCACAAAGTGTATTTTCTCACATTTGCGAGTTAAACAGCAATTGAACTTGAAAAAAAAAAGGATTTGTCTCATTATATAATTGGTCACGTTGACCTATACTGTATTGATAGATTGGGGGCATGAAGCACAACAAAGTCATGGGCCCTAAAAGATGTAGCTACAAGGTGCATCATGATGCACATAGTAGAGAGTGACAGGGGTAAGAGTAGGGGTTGAGCAGGAGAAGCAGGGGTAGGGGTTACCCCAAGGGTTTAGAGTAGGAGTACAAGGTAGTGAGCATAAGTACACATAAAAAGTATCAGGCAGGCCTCTGCACTGCCTGAAACTTTTCATAGATTGTTAATGCTTTTGAGTATGCACAAGTACAAAGTATCTAAGTCCGTGCACAAGCACCATGCTCACAAGTGCAAAGCATAAATTATAGTAACTAGCAGCACAAGAAGCCGTGCGGGTCTTTGCATGCTATGAAACTTCGTAAATACAATTGCCTTTGATATGAACATCTCCATCTCAATTTGCTAAGTATGCGTGTAAGTGCAGCAGACTGGAGAATGCAAACAAGGGGATACTCCTGGGATACTCAAACCCTTGCTGATGTTGATGCCAAGGTTGATGCTAAAGATACCCATCTCTATTATTGATATTGTAAATACATGTAGATTTATAACGGAAGAGGGAATAGGTGAATGTTGGCCACGAGAGACAGATTGCTATGGAATGAGAGCACTCCAGCTCACTTCACTGGGCTGGAGGGATTTTTCATCTACCCCTCTAATACCCCCAATACCCCCAATAGGTGTAAGGATTCAATATGAGAGCATAAGGCAATTATACTGTACTTCTACCTATGTTTTCCTCCCAGCTTTGTAGCTAAATCTTCCAAAAATCTTCTGTAAATCTCAAGTTAGATCCAAGATTGGTCCATTGTGTAATCAGGCACACAACCCAACCCTAGGGTTTAAGGTTCAGGTTAGGGTCGCCCATTCCTGGTGTCCCCTGCCTTAGGAGAAGGTGACTCGAGTAAGTTACTGTAGACAGTAGGTTATGCGCATGAGAGAAGCAAGGGACAGAGCACGCACTGGCAAATTGGCACATTAGTTAGGTGGGGCAACATGAGGTGATCACTCCAACCATGACTTGTATTTGGAATGTATGTAACACAACACAATGTAGCCAAGCGACAAATGATGACATGATATACTCAAGCTCAGGATGACAACTGCTTTGGTACTGGTGGTTGAAGGAGGTCATCATTACCCTCAACCACAGACCTTGATCTGTTCGAGCCAGATCGCATTCCAGCAAGTACTTCATTACATCTTAGAAAATCTTGAGGGTCAGCAGCATCATCTTTGGGCCACCCATATGAACTGAGAGCCTTCTTGAATACAGCGATGATAAGTGTGTGGTCTTGCAAACAATTCAACAAGCCATTGTATGTTTTCATCTCCTCCTCAAAAACTCCACGACACCGCATCTCCCTTGGATTCTGCCTTGAGAACCAGGAGGTCCAGTGAAGACAATTTGGATGGACACGGCTGTAGTGAATGCTGTGGGTTTGCAAACCCATGGAGGGTATGGCTCAAGGGTTTGAAGGGTATGGGTCAGGGTACAAGAGTTGCTACCCACAGCATACCCCTACCCCTGTGAGGGGTATGAGGGGTATGGTGGGGGTAAAGAGGACACCCAATAGCACAGTTTGGCACTGCCATTACTTAGTCTCAGAAGGGGTTGCTGGCAGAATGGTCTTGATGAAATCATGCAACCTAAAGAAATGTACAACATCTTCTAATTTTAAATTGGTAAAAGTATGTTGGGGCTTGGGTTGAGGGAAATACTGGTTGTAGGATTGTCACATGGGTATAACAGGACCTGATGCTTTGATGTGAAGTCTGTTGTGCCTTGTGTCTATGTCAGTGAAGTCACCATGCTAGGGATCCAGGCAGCAAGGTCACTCACTCTATTAGAAGGTCATAGGCCAGAGGCCAGAAGCTGAGAGAGAGGAGAAAGGGAAGGGTTTGGGAGACAAGACAGGTAGTTGCACAAGTGATTGGCCCTGCAAAAAATCTAGTGGGAGGGAAGGGTGTGACTCTACAAGGAGGTTCACTAGATGAGAGGAAGGGTATGGTTTGCAGTAAGCATCCATATTGATATGACAGTGTTCATATAGATTACCCTCCATTCATACCCTGGGGGTATTGCATACCCTTCATATCCCTTGTACCCTTTACCCATACCCTCCAAAACCCATACCCCTCAACAGGGGTATGGGTTTTGGAGGGTATGGGTAAGGGTAGGAGATTTTTACCCAGGGGTTACCCCTGCTATTCACTACACGGCTGATGTTGGACTGAGAGAGTTTTCTTAAGAGTCAGGAGGAGGTTGGTTAGAATGGTGTTGTTGGTGACGGAGAAATCCGACAACAAATGGGCAGATTGCATGAAAAAAAGTTTGTTTCGGCCACTACTGGCACAGTAAACTGGAGGGCTCATTGTCTCATTGAGAAAGCTTGAGCAGTCTTCGGTGTTCCACGAATTTGGCATGCATGAGAACATGAGCCAGAGGAGGACCCAGAATGCCAATTCAAGGTCATGTACAAAGGTATGCCTAACGTTGGAGTGTTGAACAAGATCAGCCACCATGAACTGCCATGTCCCCTGGCACGGTATGTCAGTGAGGTATAACAGGTTGCATCTGCTGGACTCACAGTGTGTGTGTACTGAGAGGCATGACTATATTTGCCCTGTGGATTGATTACCTTGGACAGATCCCAGTCAATCAGCATGCTGCCAGTCTCGTATGGTTCTTTGCCATTGATGATCATGATATTCACCAAGCTAATGTCACAATGAAGAATGCCCGCATTGTATGCAGCTTTGTGAGCTGTAATTGAGTCAGGCTACTGCTATATGCAGACAATCGGACCACTCACCAAGCAAAGCATCATACACAGCCTTGGCCACCTCCTTGCTACACTTGAAGTCCTGCAGCTTATGGCCAATGGTATCCAGAACCAGGCGATAGTGCCGATGAGGCACAATCTGCGTCAAAAAATGTTGATCCCCATATTTGCTGATGAACTTGTGCATCCAGGACATGTGATAAGTGTCATCCCCAACATTGGTGGAATGCAAACAGAGTGGAATGTTGGGAACCACATGCTGATGAAGTTGGGCATAAATCTCACCCTCTGGTGTGATACCCACCAGTATGACCCACCAAGAGTCCTTCAGGAGGATGTGTTTGTTCCTTTGGACATTGTAAGTGATTGATGTCTGAGTCCAGTGGCTGGCGGGGATATCAGGACGAGCACAAGGTGCAGAGATGATGAATCAGCTCGATTCTTGCGGGCAATCAGGATCTGGGATGGATATGGAAAGAAGAGACTCCATGTCGGTCAAGTCAGCGAGCTTGCAGGTGTTGAGCTCCTTGCTCTCAGTGGGTAAGCCAACAGTAAGATTGTGGCTGTGACTGGTGTGGGTGGCATTATCTTAGCAAATAAAGAAGTCAAGAAGGTGTGGGTCTTGATTGTAATATATGGGGGCAGTGACGACTGCACCACCACGGTCCCAACGAAGTAGTCTTGCAGAGGCCTTGAAGATAAGAACAAGGAAAGTGTGAGTGTGGTACTGAGCACTCAATATCAAAGTGGTGTAGGCAGTGATCTGACCAGCTATGTGCGACCCTGGTTTGTCGTGCTCATGAAGGGATTTTTGCTTGCTGACTCTAGATCAGGAGGGGATGTTGGCTTTACAACAAAGGGGTCTTGATCTGGTGTGGATTTGAACTCGAGGGGGAATTCGATGAGAGTTGAGGTAAGCTCGAATTTGTGATCGCTGTCATTGCTATACACGGAGAAATCAGGTTGACATGTGAATGTGAATTTGCTGCATGGTGCCCAGTCTTTCATCCTAGATGTGTTGACTAGGACAAGATTTCTGAGGTGTGGAGTAATGATACGGACCTTAAAAAAAATAGACTAAGAATGAGATGGGCAGTGCAAGGGGCAAAGAACTTACAAAAGTTTTATACATGTTGGCCTCAGAAGCTCACACAGTCAAATCTGAGAACATTCCCAGCTTAAAAGGGGGAACAGAGGGGCAGGGAGAGGTTACAGGTAGAAACACATCCAGGAACTCTTGTGGTGGCATTGGGCACAAAGTAGGGTGACATCTCTATTGATAGTCACCAAAACATAGCCTCTCAACTTTCGTATTTGGGAAGAAACCAGTCAGTAGTCGTACTATGAGTGTGAACAGGAGTGCCCAGTAGTGGAGGTGAACTCGGGGGTGGAGTCCTGCTTGTGGGCGGCATTGTGAGGTCAAGAGCACAGGCAAAGGGGCAGCTCAGCCATAACTGTAGCCAGCTCAACAGCGTTAGCCAGCTCAATCAGAGTCAGCCAAAATGCCCAGCATCGGAAAAAACCCACCTTGTAAATCATGCAAATTAGCGTTAAATGTGCTAAGAAATGCAAATATACAGGGCTAATTTTAGGCTAGATTACTTTAATTTGCATTGATTTACAAGGTGGGGTTTTCCCGATGAGCTCGGTCATATGTGGCTCAGCTCGGCTAGTGCTGGAGCCAGCTATGGGTATGGCTTTAGCTGGAATTTAGCCAAGCTGCCCGAAACACTATACTGGAGCCTCCAAGTCAAGCAGTTGCTCCTCAGGTAGTAAGCCAATCTATCACCCATGACTCAAAACACTGACCATAATGCATGGACAGTTGAAACTCACTGCAGCTGCAATCTACCAAGCCCATGTCACATACCATGTCGTAGTGATTGTTAGAACCCATGTGCAATATGGGTGTATGGGTTGGTAAAGCCCACATGGGCTGATCAAGGGTGGAAGGTACATATATTCATTTGGGCCCATGAAAATAAATTGTGCATAACTTTGGTTGGGCCCAAGCCAGACATACATACAATTGGTGCATTAAACTGCTGATGGGTTTGCAAGGGCCACTTGTTGGTGAAACAGCAGACACACAAACAGCTCATATGGGTTCCTCATCAACACCACATCCATGCAATGATATTGATGCATGGGCCCATTAGAATCAGCATGCTGAACTGCTGATGGCTTCAGAAGGGCCCCTTGTTGGCGAAACAGCGGACCTACAAATGGCTTGTGTGGGCTGATTTTGATCACCAGAACCATGTGCCGATATCGACGCAATGGGCCCATTAAAATTGGCGTGTCAAACTGCTGATGGGTTCCCGAGGGCCCCTTTGTCACGGACTGCCTCAGATTGCCATAGAATTAGACTGACTCAGCAGTTATGACTACGCCGTCAGCTTACATTAGTCATGGACAGGGGCCGGATCATCGTAGTAGCACGAACTCACACGCTGTCAGAAGCGTTATTATTCTCCAGTATCACATGCACATGGACATTGACTCATCCTAGGATAGCAGTACTAGGGTTCATGACTCATACTATAGTTTAGACTCCGCTTTAAAGCGAGTCTTATCTGTATATAAGTCGACTAGTAAAGACCAGGGATCTCTATCCTGGTCTTCTTCAATTCACTATCATTGTTTCCTTTCCTTCAGTCTGCCGCTCTATCTCTACTTCTTTCTCTTATTCTTCTTCTTTCATCTTTACTCTCTCATCATCAATCTAGTGGAGGTGCTGTTACTCTCTCTCACTTACAAGGGGATCTAGTGCCAGCCAGCCTAGTGTCCGAGAAGCCCAGTCATGTGTTGTAAGTCACATCAATCTGTCCAAGTCGGACAAACGGTTAGCAAACCGTAACACCCTTATTGGCAAAACAGTGGACACACAAATGGCTCGTGTGGGTTCCTCTTTGACAGCATGTCCATGCAATCATTGATGCATGGGCCCATTAGAATTGGTGCATTAAGCTGCTGATGGCTTCGGATGGGCCCTTGTTGGCGAGACAGTGAACCTACAAATGGTTTGTGTGGGCTGATTTTGATCACCAGAACCATGCAATGATATCGATGCATGGGCCCATTAGAATCAGCATGTCAAACTGCTGATGGGTTCATGAGGGCCCCTTGTTGGCAAAACAGTGGACGCAGAAATGGCTCGTGTGGGTTCCTCATCGACAGCATGTCCATGTGACGATATTGATGCATGGGCCCATTATAATCAGCATGCTGATGTCACAGACTACCTCTGAAGTGGACTGACTCATCGGTTATGACTACAATCATCAGCTTACATTAGTCATGGACAAGGGCTGGATCATCATTGTAGCATTGACTCACACGCTGTCATAGTGTTATTGTTCTTTTACTCCACATGCACATGGACATGACAACATACTAGGATAGCAGTACTAGGGTTCGTGACTCATTACTTAGTTCAGACTCCGCTTTAAAGCGAGTCTCAAGTGTATATAAGTCAACTAGTAAAGACCAGGGATCCTTATCCTGGTCTTCTTCAATTCGCTATCATCGTTTCCTTTCCTTTCCTAGTCAGCCTCTCTATCTGTATCTCTTCCTCTTCTCATTTGTTTTTCATCTCTATTCTTTTGTTGTCGATCTAGTGGAGGTGCTGTTATGCCCTCTCACGCATAAGGGGATCTAGTGCCAGCCTGCCTAGTGTCCGAGAACACCAGTCACGTGTTGCAAGCCACAACCCACAGGGTCCAAGTCAGACAAACGGTTAGCGAACCATTACAGCTGAACTGCTGATGGCTTTGGAAGGGCCCCTTGTTGGCGAGACAGCAGACCTATAAATGGCTCATGTGGGCTGATTTTGATCTCCAGAACCATGCCATGATATCGATGCATGGGGCCCATTAGAATCAGCATGCTTAACTGCTGATGGCTTCAGGAGGGCCCTTTTAGAAGAGACAAAAGACCTATGAATGGCTCGTGTGGTCCAATTTTGATCACCAGAACCATGCAACGATATTGATTCATGGGCCCATTAGAATCGGCATGTCAAACTGCCGATGGGTTTGCGAGGGCCCCTTGTTGGCGAAACAGTGGACACATGAATGGCTCATATGGGTTCCTCGTCAACACCGTGTCCATGCAACGATATTGATGCATGGCCCCATTAGAATCAGCATGCTGAACTGCTGATGGCTTTGGAAGGGCCCCTTGTTGGCGAGACAGTGGAACTACGAATGGTTCTTGTGGGCCGACTTTGATCACCAGAACCATGCAACAATATCGATGCATGGGCCCATTAGAATTGGTGTGTTAAAGGACTCACTATTAACAGCTACGCTAGATACACACCAGCACTTCTTCCCCTTGCTGTGAACATTGGTCATTGAATCACCAGCATCTGCCAAGTTGTCAACAGGAATGGAGGGAATGGGTTCTGTGTCAGTAAGTGGCAATGGTGCATTCATTTCTGCATCATGTGCACCCACATTGTCTTGAGGTTCAGAAACCATAAATTCTTGACAGAGAGCTGCCAATGGGAGTAAAAAACCACAGCTGTCAGAATGATGAGCTGTACCATTTTGGCCAGGGAAATGTATGTTCAGCGGTGGGAGGTCACTTGGTGCAGTGTAATAACAGCTGCTAGATACCCTTGGGTCATCTTCAGAAACAGATCCAATATCTGGAGATTTGTCAGACTTGGCAAAAGCTGCAGTGAGGCTCAAGAGCAGTGGGTGAACACGAAGACTATTGGGGCTTCCATCACTGGCTCCGAAAAAATAATTCATTGATTTTTTCTGCATGGAGCTTAGCTTTTGCTTATAGACTTGATTGCAAGATAAAAGATTACCAAGAGTCCTCTAAATATTTTCCTCCAAATTTCTTGGTCCCTGGGTTCACAGGTGTGTTAGGCATCTAAATGCTGCTTAAGTACAGCTGCATGGTGATGGAATATATATTCATCCGGGGTTAGATTGTCTTTGGAATTGGACATTCTCAGTGATCAGGGTCAGAGAAACCAGTCCAGGGGATCAAAGGCAAAAGCATGTTGTCAGTAAATATACTTGGCAGCAGAACTGAGTATCTGGGTGTCTGAGCAAATCTATGATCGATGCCCGTGCATATATATTATCCAGTTTCCTATCTGGGAAATGTTGCTCTATTGGTGCTGATTTGGCAGAATCATGCACATGCAGGCCTGGGCAGCCAGGTGTGTGCTCATACAATTTGGTCAGCATCAAATATCCAAATGGCCTAATGCCAGATTTTGGTTCAGCAGCTCCCAGCACCTTTGGATTCTTTCTCGCTAATGTGCAGTGATTATCATTATTATTATTATTACTTGGCCATTTGAAGCGCTTTGGACTCATGTGTCAATTCCCACATGTATGTAAGCACTCATGATATCATAATCTGAATGAGATCTACCGATATCCGATCAGCAAAACTTATCACCACCAATCATGCAGGCAAAGAGTTCGGAAATGAAGCAAGGTGCATCTGGGTCGGAGGATAGCAGCTTTGAGGAGGAGGTGGGTGTACCAAGATTATCATTGTCCCACCACAGTACAAAATCTATGCCACTAGATGCGCTCTGCATTCTGGAGGGGGGTTACACTTCTCAATGAATTGCAGTCTGGTTCAACATCAGGGAGAAACAGCAGTACTTTCTGGCCCATCATCACATGTGGAGGGATTTAGTGAGATCCCCAAAGATGTGATGACCTTGAAACCTGTGATCGGCCTGCTCATGGACAAGGTAACTCAAAGTGTTATTTGATTTGCCTTGCTTAACAATGCGGAACAGGGCTCTTGAAAAGGTGTTTCTAAAGAATGGCTTTCACATGCCAGACAGCATGCTCAGTGGCTGAAAAAGAAGGGGTTGAGGACGCAAGGAGGTTTGGACCTATTGTTGCATAATTTGGAAGATGAAATGATGCTTGTAGATTTCCTATCTAAGGAGATCACATAGCAATAATCATTGTTTGAACACTCAGAAAGGCTACTATGATCGGCCTGACTGGGTGTCCGGCTTCAGCAATTGAGCAAATTCTGCATCATAGGAATCATAAGTCACAGAAAACATATCGTGAACGAGTTGAACCTGGTTATCAATCTCGGCAGCCAGATCCCTACATTCTTTGAATTTCCATATTATCCTAGCATGAAGCTGCACACCAGCTTCGCACTGTATATCTGGTTAACTGAGGGTCAATAAATGGAAAAAGGTGCACACCTTCTCCAGAGCATGTTGCAGTGCTAGAATTAGTTCATTCCGAACATCAAAGGTACCCCCAATTTTCTCCCCTTCTCCAATTTTCCACCACTCCATAAAATTAAATTGAAGAGTGTCTGATTGTGAGGCTGTACCTGTCGGCAGCTGGCTTCTGTTGGGTGCAATGTAGCTGCCTGTGACCCAAATGTCCAAAAAACTGTGAAACGTGACCCTGATTGACTCTGGCACAGAAGGTCAGGCACCATCAGATGACAGAATACCAATGATCCACATGGCAGCAAGCTAAGTCCAAGGTGAAAAGAGACCATATGCATTATGCAGTGCTGAATACTGCTTACCACCTCATTGTGTAAGCTGGCAATGTAGTTTTCAGCTTTATCGCCAGGTTGGAGTAGAATTGCACAAATTCTCTCGCCAATGCAAGCGAGCACAGCACTCAATATTGAGTTCCCAGTTGTTATGTTCACACTCCACAGACCGTCGGTGTATCACATGAGTTAGAACTATCATGTGATTATGACATCATTAGTTCTGGACAGTTCTACTACCTTCCATATGACGTCTATGAGATGTCAGTCTTACTCATTCCTACTACAGAGACTATTAGTATTAGTGGAGTCATAGCGTCATAGGTGACTCATCCTAGTATTATGACTCAGTAGTAATGACTCATGTACTTAGTATATAAACTGTACCATTAGCGAACTTAGACCTTAGGTCTGAGTTCTTGTATCAATCAGACACTCTACGAAGCCTTCTAGGCCAGGAGCTGCATAAGTCCAGTCGACTTCCCCAGCCTTTCCTATCACAGACTTAGCTCTGTTATCACTGAGTCCGCGAGGGTATTAGTCCCACGCCGTCACCATAGGGTCCTACAAGCCTTACCAGAGACCGGGTTACCTGCATCCATCAGAAGTCACACACAAGTTGTGGTCCCAGTTGATCCGTATCCAGCAGAACAACTTTCGTCACAGTGCCTTAGCTCAAGCCAAGCCAAGCGGTCCGTCTAACTGTAACATTAACTCAGACCTCTGTACCACTGTGGCGGATTCACGACCAAACACGATTACCACCTACGTTACACGTAGGGGGGAACAGAACGTCCCTAAACAATATCTCAAGGGAGCAGAGTGGCTGGACAAAGACTACAGCTGGGGATACTACACTACCAGCACTGATTCAAATGATGACAATACACTCATCGCAATCGATTTCGATTTCGGATCTCTCCAGTGGGGAGTTACTAGAAAACTTCCTGACAACGGAGGCTTCGCAATCGAACGCCCTGCACCAGTCAAATTGGGACTCCATATCTATGACGAAGAAAGAGTTGACCGAAGCCGCTGGGGACCATTGGACGGAGAAGCAGACGAAGAAGAAGAACAACCACAAACCGAATTCAAGTTCGGTAGTGACCAAGAAGATACTCCAGACAACAACATCGACATTCCTGCCACTGACGCAGCAGAAACAGCTGAAGAGCAACTTAAGCAATTGGCTAGCAACATTCCCACCGACATCTCTACCAAATTCACACCAACCATTGTCTATAAAGCATCAACACCTGCTAGCACAATGGCCTCAATCGCAGCAACTACCACTGTTCCTCCAGCAACTATATTGGGCCGAACTACTAGATTTGCAGTACCCTCCAACCCCTTCGGAAGTGGACCGCCTCCATCAGAACCTCCTGGCGGAGGAGGAGGCGGATATTGGTCAAGTCGAGGACCTCCTATGGGAGGAGGACCACCAGGACCACCAGGACCCCCTGGACCTCCTGGAGGAGGGGGAAATCCTGGAGGAGGGGGAAATCCCGGAGGAGGCAAGCTGGTAGGACGCGAACCAGAAGTCTTTGATGGAACTAGAAGCAAAACCGAAGGGTTCCTCCAAGAATGGAACATCTACTACGGACTTAACTGGGGAGCTGACGTTATCACCACCCCTTTCACTCGTGCTATGCTATTCCTGTCCTTTATCAAAGGTCCAAATATCCAAGAATGGGTAGCAGCGCAAATCAAATGGCTAGGAGACCAATTAGCCGGAGGAGCACAAGTTCACAATGAATACCTTTGGTGAACTATTATCGATCGATTCAAGGATGCCTTCACCGATACCATGAGTGTGGAGAAAGCCGAAGGAGCTATCAAAGAGATCCGCATGAAAGATGGGGATCTAGATGGCTATATAGCCAAATTCGAACAACTGGCCCGAATCGCCAGACACGATCTTAATGCAAAAGGCACCTGGACTATGTTCGCCGAAGGGCTTCCCAAGATGCTCCATTACAACATGATTAGTCAAGGAGGAAGACGCCCAAACTCGTGGCAAGAATGGACTGAAGGAGCGGTCGAACAACAGCAAAAATGGCTATATCTCCAAACTTTTTTCAATGGCAAGGTACACCAGAAGAAGCAAGGCCCAAACCAAAACTGGCGCCAGGGACAAGGGTCCGGTTCTGCAAAGAACTCAAATGCCATGGATCTTACCCCTGGACGTGCAAGGGGTGCCCTTACAGAAGAAGAACGCACCAAACTGTTGGCTACAGGAGGCTGTTTCCGCTGCAGGAAGCAAGGACACATGAGCCGAAACTGCCCTGATAAACCTCGTCAATCACAGGCTCGAGGAAATCAGGAGGACAAAGTACAAATCCAAGCCACTAATACTATTTCAAAGAAGTTCGATGCCAAAGGGCTTATTGAACAAATCAAGGAACTCAATGACGAAGACAAGGATGTGGTCATCCAAGAAGTCTTCATGAAGAACCATCAGGATTTTTCCTAAACTCCAACCCATCGGTCTGGGGGCAAGCAATTCGTAGACTGCAATGTAACTCTGTATATCTTACTCGGTATCGAAGTATGAAAATCCCTGTTTCATTTCGCACATCACAAGCAATGACCGACAAGAACATACTAGTGGACTCTGGAGCCACTGACAATTTCATTGATCCTAGGCTTATCAAATGACTAGGATTGGGTACCCAGAAGCTGGACAGACCAAAGAAGATCTGGAATATCGATGGGACTAACAATAAGGCTGGCCTTATTCAGGAATATGTTGATCTAGAAGTCCGCACTGGAGATAAAGAAAAGCAAATGCGATTCCTCGTCACAGATCTAGGGCTCGAAGATCTGATACTAGGATACCCCTGGCTGGCGGTGTTTGAACCCCAATTCCAATGGAAGGATGCTGTTATCGATACCAAATACCTTCCGATTGTTATCCGATCTCTAGATTGGCGATCACTTCGGATCAAACCAATCATTTCCCATCTGGATACATCTCTGAACAGAATAGCCACCGAACCCTTATCTGGTGCGGAGAAAGATCAAATTGTTCAGGAACTAACAAACAAGGACATAGAAGCGCCAACATCTCCACTCAGCTAGCACAGAATGTCCAACAGTATGTCAAAGAAGTTCCAGTCCCACCGGAGTACCAACGCCATCAAAAGGTGTTTAGTGAAGAGGAGTCTCATCGGTTCCCACCATCTAGACCCTGGGACCATGCGATCGAACTCAAAGAAGGAGCACCAAAGGCATTAGACTGTAAAATATACCCAATGACTCAGGACAAAGACAAAGCACTCCTCAAATGGATCAAGGAGGAAAAGGCAAAAGGATATATTCAGCAATCCAAGTCACCCTATGTGTCATCATTTTTCTTCATTAAAAAGAAAGATGGAAAACTTTGTCCAGTAATAGACTATCGCAAACTCAATGATTACACTGTCAAGAACAAATACCCATTACCGCTCATTCCAGAACTTATTGCTCGGGTTAAGGACACTTGGATCTTCACCAAATTCGATATTAGATGGGGATATAACAATATTCGCATCAAGGAAGAAGATATCCATAAAGCGGCCTTTAAAACCAAGTATGGGTTGATGGAACCAACAGTGATGCCTTTCGGACCAATTAATGCACCCGCCACGTTCCAAGCAATGATGGATCACGAGTTCGAAGAAATAATGGAACGATTTAGGCTAAATGGCACCAAAGTCATAATCTATATGGACGATATTCTAATTGCAACAACAACCAAACTCCAGGATCATCGAAGAGCAGTGCATGCAATCTTAGATCGCCTAGAGGAACTGGACCTTTACCTAAAACCGGAGAAATGTGTGTGGGAATCACCACGAGTCAATTATCTGGGGCAAATCCTTGAAAAGGGAGTAACTCGCATGGACCCTGCCAAGGTTGCAGGCGTAAAATCTTGGCCAATTCCCACCACAGTAAAACAGGTCCGATCTTTTCTTGGCTTTTGCAATTTTTACAGACCCTTTATTCGCCAATTTTCGCACATTGCAAAACCCCTGAACGAACTCACAAGGAAAGATACCCTATGGGATTGGACTCCGAGATGCCAAGAGGCTTTTGAAACTTTGCATCAAAGAATCACATCAGAACCAGTTCTTATTCAACCAAACCTAACTAAACCTTTCGAGCTGGAAGTAGACGCATCGGGATTCGCCTTAGGAGCAGTACTAACACAAAGAGGAGATGATGGGAAGAAACATCCCATAGGTTACTATTCCATGACCCTAAACGAGGCAGAACAAAACTATGACATCTGGGATCTAGAGCTACTGGCAGTCGTAAAAGGACTAAGGCACTGGCGAGCTTATCTGGCAGGATCACCCCACAAAGTCATTGTATACACGGATCATGCTAACCTGTTATACTCGCGACAACCCCAGAAAATTAGCCGAAGAATTGCCAGAGAAGTTCTAGAATTATCTGAATATGACATCAAACTCCGCCATATACCTGGAAACACTAATAGCCATGCAGACATGCTATCTAGATGCCCAGATTATGATCAAGGAGAACGAGACAACGAAAACATCACAGTATTACCGGACCACCTTTTTGCACGTGCTCTAACCACCCTTACCACACCTCTGATCTACAATCAAGATCTCAATACCCTAAGACCATGGGTGAATCCACATAACCTCAAAAGGATAAATGGGTGCTGGTGGAAAGGTACAGGACAGGTGATTACCCTAGGAAAGGACATAAAGCGACAAATCATTCATGATCATCATGATCTACCTGCTTATGGACATCCTGGAATCTCACAAACCACTCAACTAGTCACAAGGTACTATTGGTGGCCGCAAATAGCAAGAGATGTACATGATTATGTCAAAGGATGCGCCGAATGCCAAAGGCACAAGGTCAATACACAAGCAAGGAAGGCGCCATTGAACCCTATTACACCGGAACTAGATGCCCTTCCTTTCCAAACAATAGCCATGGACTTTATTGTCAAACTTCCAAAGTCCGAAGGCTATGATTCCATTCTAACCATAACGGATCATGATTGTTCCAAAGCAGCAATCTTTATCCCATGCAATGAAACCATCAATGCAGACGGAGTAGCTGATCTTTATCTCAGGAATGTCTTTGTGCGATATGGATTACCATCCAAAGTAATCTGCGATAGAGATCCCTGCTTCATCTCCCGATTCATGCAGACCCTTTGTAAATGAATGGGGATCAAAGTTAATGCGTCAACAGCATATCACCCCCGAACAGATGGACAATCAGAAAGATCCAATCAATGGCTAGAACAATGGCTATGACCCTGGACTAACTTTGCGCAAGACAACTGGTGTAAATACCTA
This sequence comes from Lactarius tabidus, assembly GCA_963281015.1. Lineage (NCBI taxonomy): Eukaryota > Fungi > Basidiomycota > Agaricomycetes > Russulales > Russulaceae > Lactarius > Lactarius tabidus. The sequence goes on from OY725473.1 coordinate 68,765, forward strand.
CCTTTCGCGGAATTTGCTCATAACTCATGGCGCAATGAAACAACGAAGCAATCCCCTTTCCAAGTACTAATGGGATATCACCCCAGAGCTAACATTACACCGTTCTCTAACTCAGTACCCGGAGTGGAGACACGAATAGAAGAATGGACACGAGCAAGACAACAAGTCCAAGAAGCAATCCTTATCGCGCAACAATGATGGGCGCAATCAAAATATCTAGGACGGACGTTCAAGATAGGAGATAAGGTGTGGCTAGAAGGGCGCAATCTTAGGACGGAACAACCAACAGCCAAGTTAGCGCCAAAACGTCACGGACCTTTCCTCATAAAGAAAGTTCTATCCCCTATCACCTATCAACTGACACTACCTGGGACGTGGAAGATCCATGATGTGTTTCATGTGGACCTACTAACTCCTTATATCGAAACGGAGTTCCACGGTCCCAACTACACGAGGCCGCCACCTGACCTTATCAATGAAGAAGAAGAATATGAAGTGGAGCAAGTATTGTCGTCAAGACGTCATGGAAGAGGGCGCAAGGTACAATACCTAGTCAAGTGGAAAGGATACCCGGACTTGGATAATGAATGGGTAAACTGGGACGACATGAATGCTGACGAGGCTCTGGAGGACTTTAAGAAACAAAATCCCAGAGCAATCACACATATAAGGCGGGTTCAAAGTGCAGTAGTAGAACCAACCCCCACACTACACTCGTGGATTTATAGCAATACATCAATGCCCCAAGATGCTATCTGCGCCGCCTTACCTTATGCTCAGGGCGAGAGTCCCGTCCCCACAACCGCCATCACTGTCACTACTCGTCCTTTGATAGACCAGTTTGGCAGGGTCCTACCATGAAACCCCACCATTGCCGACACCTCCCCCGACCCTGTTGTTCAACAGTAGGGTTGAGACGCCAGCTTCCTGGCCCCCTTCTGATGATATGGGTATTGAGACCCATACACCCATCTATGTCCCCAGTCGTTCCCCATTCCCTGGTACCACTTCCTGGGCACCCATCACAGTCCCTAGCCATTCCCCATCACCCTTCTGGCCTGGAGGACCCCGACCTACCCCTGAAAAGGGAGTAGACGCGATTCCAGTAGCATCTATGGGGTCAGACCCTGGTTCTCCCATTCCTGGTACCCCTGAATACAACTATGACCTTACTTCCCCACCGTCGCCTAAGGGCTCATCATCATCCACATCATCGACAGCCTCATCACGTCCTGCAGCAGCTGAGGGTGCATGTACAGCCCATTGTTGGGACATGGCCTTTACCCTCCACCACCATGACCACCTTACTACCCCATCTGATAAGCCAGATATCTGGACGTCTGCCACACTGATTGAAGAGCCGACCCTAAAGAACAAGAGGGTCTGGGGCTATGGAATGACTAATGACCAAGAACCTAAGTGGCAGCGTCTAGATCGCTGGGAGGGATGGGAGGAAGAAGACTTAGAGTCGCTCAGGTCAGTTTTCAGTGAGGCAGTAAGGAACCTCACTTCTGCCATTCAGAATCGTGGGCGATTGACCTGAAAAGGGAGTATTGTTACGTTCACACTCCACAGACCGTCGGTGTATCACATGAGTTAGAACTATCATGTGATTATGACATCATTAGTTCTGGACAGTTCTACTACCTTCCATATGACGTCTATGAGATGTCAGTCTTACTCATTCCTACTACAGAGACTATTAGTATTAGTGGAGTCATAGCGTCATAGGTGACTCATCCTAGTATGTAGTAATGACTCATGTACTTAGTATATAAACTGTACCATTAGTGAACTTAGACCTTAGGTCTGAGTTCTTGTATCAATCAGACACTCTACGAAGCCTTCTAGGCCAGGAGCTGCATAAGTCCAGTCGACTTCCCCAGCCTTTCCTATCACAGACTTAGCTCTGTTATCACCGAGTCCGCGAGGGTATTAGTCCCATGCCGTCACCATAGGGTCCTACAAGCCTTACCAGAGACCGGGTTACCTGCATCCATCAGAAGTCACACACAAGTTGCGGTCCCAGTTGATCCGTATCCAGCAGAACAACTTTCGTCACAGTGCCTTAGCTCAAGCCGAGCCGAGCGGTCCATCTAACCGTAACACCAGTTTCAGACGACATGGTCTGTGAATAGGAGTTAAAAGTGAATGGTATGCAATTCTAGGTTTAAGAGGCAGCCCGTGAAAAGCAACTGATGTCTGCTGATAAGATGTCTGCCGATAAGATAAGGTTTTGCAAATGCCATGTCAGGTGGAGATTCCTGAGATATCTCCATTTAAAACTGCTGATTCCAAAATGATAACCAATTATAGATACTTGTTTCACTTAAATGACTGATTTCCGCAATGGACATGACCTGGACATGCCATTGGCAGTTGCTGATATCTCCCAGCAGAAAAATGAAGGTTGAGAAGCCCATCAATCTCTGGGATGCAGAGCACAGAAACTTCCAGCCAAATGGGAGGCTCCAAAGGTATCACACTGCAGTCACATCATGCGCATCATATGAGGCTTTTTCTTGGCAGCTCTTCTACAAGCTTTGCGGCTCTTGCATGGCACTCATTCAATTCAGTATCTTGCCTCTCAGGTTTCTTTACAAATACTTACTGTCTGCTGAAAGCAGTTTGAATTTACTATGTACATTTAACTGAAGACCTTTACACATTTAACTGCTGTAAGACTTGAGCAATCTCTGGAGGTGGGTCATTCCTAAGGCTCTGTTCAGCCAGAAATTTCCAGGTCGAAATTTGAGAATTTGGCAGACTCGGCAGCCGGTCCAGGCAGACTGACAAACTTGTGATGCATGACTCCAAGATGATGTGCGTGAACAGAGTGAGTGGCAGTGACTAAAAGTGCCAAGGTGAACAGCTTGGTGAACAGTGAACAGAGGCGAGAATAGAACACGCAGGATAATGCAGGCTCAGACATGATTATAGAACAACAGGGTTAGGATTAACAGCAAAAATACAGTACAATTTATACTATCATCATAGTAAATATAAGGCTAAAGAGAACAAGTAAGAACTTGAGTAAGAAAAGACAGTTCAAGGAGATGGTTGAAAAAAGCATGATTCCAGGGGTTCCCAGACCGGCTGCTGAGTCTGCCAAATTCTCAAATTTTGACCCAGAAATTTCTGGCCAAACAGAGCCTAAGCAAAGTGGTAAATGTAGAATCTGCAAGCATGGCCATTGAACACCACATTGCACATTGTCTGGCCACCCATGCAGAATGCCCTGGTTGTGTCTGAGAATCAATGACATCCCCCCTCCCCTTCCAAGCTCGCTCTTGATGCCTAAAGTACCTGACTGCAGACTCCATTTCAACTTGAAGGCACTGAAGTTCTTTGATCCATCACATTTTTGGAGCTCTTGCTCGAAGCCAATGCACTCGAGAAACTGCATCAAAGGTCATGTTTATTAAAGTGGTATGAGCTGGGAAGCACATACAATCTTCCATCAATTCCCCAACATCAGAGACCTGCTGGACATCCAGTGTCCAAAACCAGGGCAATGACCTGTTCTGCTGCTCTCGTTCTTGAGGTGAAATTACAGAAGTCTTGACACTCAAGTCCTCGCACCTCAAGACTTTGTATCGATCAAGGAGATTGGCACCAGCTCCAAGGTTTATCATTGTCTGTTGTCTGCAGGTATAAACCCGAGCATGTTGCTGAACTGTTGATTCAACCGCATGCACTCCTGCCCAAGTGCATATTTTGAGCCTCTGCATGCGTGCAGGATGGATGTCATTTCGAAACAGATAGGATTTGTGCCCCAGGGCGATTCGGATGTGGTGCAGAGAGTCATTGAGCTGGCCCTCTCTTAATCATAGCTCTGCCTTTGCCAGGTCTTCAGCAGAATTTCTATTGCACCAGTCGCATCCAAGATGTGATGGAAGATGCAATGTCATAGTCTCTGTGTCTGCATGGCCAGTTTGATCATGTTCTTCAGCAGCTGGGGGAGACTCTTCATTATCATCATCTTTGCCAATTCCATCAAACTCCATGCCAATATAGGGCTCCCTGACCAGGGTGCTGTCCCAAGAGTCATCATCTTCACCTTTGGTAACAGCCTGGAAAAAGTTAGCAGTCTGCCTTTGGAATGTGTCAACTCTCTCTTGGAGGCACACCTGGTTCATGGAGATATCTCTTTGTTGATCTGGCGTTGGATGGGACCCAACCTTCCTGACTAGTGCTTGAAGGGATAACCTGCAATTGTTTTGTAACAATCATAATCAGAGGTATCTATCACTGGGAAGCTGCCGAAATCCATACTGTGTCTCCTGAATTTTTAATCCACTGCTTATCCACTCTGCATGTTTGTTGCGGCCAGAGGCGCCTATCTCATTTTCTGTCAATTCAAGGAGTATTTCCACACAGGAGGGGACTGAAAACTTATGTTAGTTAAGAACCATCTTAGCCTGACTTCGACTCATGTTGTTTCATTTTGATGTCATAGATATCCATAACTTTGATATCATGACCCCTCTCCCTTTGCACTTTCTCCTCTTCGGCATGCCAAACATCAACAGATTCCAGACATGCAGATTCATTTATAGATTCAAATGCTGCTGTGCTGAGTCCTGCCCCCAAAATTGCCTATCGGTAGTGTCTGGGCACGGAATTTACTACTGACCAATGTAAATGTTGATTTGGTATCATTAAAAGAGAACTTGCCTATGTCGATGATCTTCTTCCAATTTGAATCATTCATATGGTCATCTATGACCTCCCAATGATGCAATGTCGACATTCCTCTCATACTTCTAGTAATCTTGTTGAGCGGTGCCCAAAGTGTTTCTATGGTCTCGCCATCTATTTGTTGACCGCCTTCGATGAAGCTTGGTGAGTACCTACTACCTAGCCAGGCAGGTGTCCTGGTGCCCATGGATATGAAAAAGACCAATCACCAGCTTGAGCTCTAGATTATCGGGAAGTTTGAGATAGTTGCTGCCATTCACCCTTTCCATCATATGGACGCTCCATTGGCACATGACATCATAGGATATGAGGGTGTCCTGTACTTCCTCCATATTAAAGTTTAATGCCTTGAATATTGAATAGTCCATATTCTTCTGGCTTTGTGGGGATGGTTTTCAGAAGGTGAAAGTGTATACCATGCAATATGGGGACTCACACTTCTCCCTTTTGAAAGTCAGCAACAGAATTGGGCACAAAAGCCCCATGAATTCATGCTGTCGCGCCGATTCTGGTTGACTCGAGGTGCCCACCATGCTTGTTTACATTATTTACTGCACGGTGGTCATGGCATGTTGACCGCTTTTTGATAATGAGCTCCTCCTAGCAGACATATCAGAGATAGAGCTTACCTGCCACCCTCTCAAATGCCGACTGCAGATGCAATTCATAGGGTTTTCGACTGACCATAAATCCCGCACCTTCAGAGACTGGAACATCATTCTCTGGGTTTCTCATTTTCATGTGCTCTGCCTGGAAGTTCCCGTCCATCATAAATCCTCTCATGAAGAGGACTTTAAAGTAATGTGTCGGCAACCATGAGATACAGATGTCTATTGACAAACCTATTTTCATACTCTCTCCAATCTTCCAGGAGGTTGATCCCAGGTTGTGCACACAAGGCACAGAACACACCCATCGATCCCTGCTTTTGATCTTCATTTTCTCTGTATCCAAAGCCAAATCGCTTTCGAGAAATGAGAGCTCTCCACTGTTGGCAGACCCTCAACAGCTCCCAATATCGGTCCTGAATCTACCTGTCAGTCCTGGTTCAACAGAGATACTGAATCATCCCACTGGTACAGTATTTGGAAACTCATCGTTTGTGAGTCTTCTTAAGCGACTGAAAAACTGGCTTGGAGTTGTCTTGCATTCCAGATTGTCTAGATGGTAATCTTCTAGAACCCAGAATGTAAATGACATCTTTGGGTTGTGAAATGTAGCAGGAAAGAGGCCTGCCATCATCAGCTGCATATCACACTTGGGAGTGCCAGGGCAGCAACACCAGCTGATGCCAATATCGTGAACACCAGACCAATCAACGATAGTCATGATAAGATTTCCTTCTTTGTCGTGGCACCCAGGTTTTAGGGTGCCAAAGCCAAGGTCAGAAGTTGCATCATGGTCATTGCTACCGCCAACCTGGCATTCTTCGTCATGGTAGTCGTTCTGTGATTGTGGTGTAAATAATACCATTTAAACTGTAAACATGTTGGCAACGCACACTGTAAATTGAGCATAATTCCCCAGAGTGCCCAAGGTGCAAGCTTATCCCCACCTCCTGCAACCACAAAGGAATAAGCATTTTCCTGTCCACTTCTGAACTCTGTGGAAAGGGAGCTGCCTGTGGAAGTTTCAGCAACAGCCTTTGGAGAGTACAAGTGCAGGAAAGCAGTTGGTGCACTTCCACTCAAATGGAGTAGACTTGAAGCTTTGGCACATTGTTGTAACTGGGACACCCTCAGATTGGAGGAGGCAACTCAAATAGGAGCCAATTCTTGGAATAAACTCTTCCATGAAGGTGTGCTGGGACTAGGGGCCACATTAAACATTAAAGAAGGACATGTGGGTCAACACACTCTTCTCTGTTTGGGTGCATCCAGCTCCTCTACCCAGAATGTTTGTCAACATCCATGGATGGGAGGCTTGCTTCCTCGAATTCTGCCTGGTGGTCATCCACCTCCATTTCAACAGTATCTCTCGCTGGTGCCTGCCGATTTTTGGAGGATTTCACTTCTACCGGGATGTATTTAGTTCCTCAGGAGCATTCCCGAGATACCCACTCAATTGCTTTAGCCTTCGATTTTTTCTGGAGGATTTTTGATGCCTTTATTCCTTTGGGTGCCATGTGGAGTTCAGAATGGTCATGTTTGATGTTGTGATATATATTTTTCAAGAAGAATCGGGCAGCAATACCTCCAATCGGCCTGGCAGCAGGTTCAGCAGTCTGGGTATTGGATCGGCAGATTTAGCAATCCTAAGGCATGCATCTGTTTGCTTGGGTGACAATCAGTCCAATGCCCATTGTCAATGATCTGTGCCAAATTATCTTTCCAGTCACTTATTGCTGGGTTGATTGGTGCGTCCTCCAATTGGTCAAATTAAGGGATTGTCTGTTTTATCTACTCCAGATACATATGTAGCATGAATGTGCACTAAGGTGTCGACATCACCAGCCATAACACTGCCAAAACTTCCTCAAATTAACACTACACAGAGTGAAAATCAGGGAAGTATCAGTGTGTGTGAATCACATACCCTCGTCCATCCCAAACAAGTGCTTGGTCCAACTTGGCACAAGTGGTGGCATATCTAGACTGCCATACCAGGTCTCCTTCTTGAATAGCCCCAGCTACCAAGCAGCATAGCCCATGAAGACAGACATAGTCTTCTTCTGCCATGAGTGGGCACTGTGGTTATAATTTCTGCTGCTGAAAGGTGCTGTCGAACAAAGTCTTCAACGCACTCCTGGAATCCGTCCATCCACACACACGGGCAGAAGAGTTTAAGTATATCCTTTGTCTCCTCAAAGTATTCCCTAGCCTTTTCTTCCTCTTCCATCATATTTGGAGTGCGTCGAGGATCCACTGCTTGCAAGTGAACAATGAGAGCACACTAATAACTTATAAGCCCTTGATATCTGTGTCACTAGTAACTAATGACAAAAATAGGAAGAACACACTGAGAAACAGTAGCATTCAAGCAGGGTGGTAGGTTCTCCACCGCCATGAGCTGACACTTATGCACATGCTGTTCCTCCAATAGTTCCCGCTCTGCCTTTCCAACCTTGCATCGTCCAGGGGCTTGATTCCACTGAACATACTCCAGTTAATATGCCTGGAGTTTGACCTTGTTCCTAGCATTCGAGGCATGACACATTAGGCTGAGAGCACTGATGGATGAGGACAGACACCATAGTAATCCCACACCTTTGATAGTATGATGTTCCCTGCGCCATCAGTTGTGAAGGTAAGAATTGCAAGAAAACCATATACATTGGTGAACATGTCCCATTCCAAGGTACCTGTTAGTATGGTAAGTATTATTTTGGGGTCAATATCCATTGGTAGCTACCCCAGCAGAAAGTCCTCTTGGCTATTTCCAAGGGTATCTATCCTAATTGGGATGTGGGCCCTTGGACAGCCCTGATGTGGTGATGCCACGACCACATCACATCTGCGTCTTGGCAGTCTTGAAAAGATGGTGAAAGAGACAATCTACACTGTATAATTTACAGCTGTATGGAGGTCTGAAGCTCGGTTGTATGATAAATAGAAGTGCAGAATGAGTGTTCCTAATGAATAGTAAACAGCCTAAATTGGCTGCGCATGAATCACTCATATTGCTTGGCAAGCTACCAAAAAACAACATAATGTCCCATCTACACAACATCTTGCAAAAGAATATGCTGCCAAAAGGGAGAATATACGACAGTGGGAATGCCCCAATATGTCGATTTACTTTTCTAGTAGCCTAAGACTCATGCTCTGCAGTGTTAAGAAAATTTGCTGAATCTAATCTACAAGTATCTCACACCTATTGGGAGTTGTTTCACTTTTCATTGATAAGTACACTCAAGACATTTGATGAGCCACCAAACAAAAATAATGTTTCCTTGAGTTTTTGAAACATCATATTACGGGTGAGCTGCCAAAGCCATGAATATACTGTATTACAATGGTACCAATTCACAAGCAATGAGGAGCTCATGTCTTGCAAATAAAATTATCTCTAAAGGACGCCCCAATGAAATGAAGTTAAATCATAGTGGTCTGTTGTCATCCAGGTGTAGCCCGAAACCCTAGCCCACTCATGCACACTATCCCTCATAAAGTATGCATAACATACTCTTTCTCCTTCAAAATGGGGCACTTCATGCTCCAGTGTCACTCCCAAAAGACCAACTACTGTACCAGGGCTATACTCCAGCGAAAGCCCAAGTCCCGGTAGGTTCAAATTGAAATTTTGGTAGTGCCCCAGAGTCACAAGTAGATTGTACCATTGCCTCCTGGATTTTCCGTCCTGGTGTGCTGGCGTGGTGTGGTTGACAATCACAGCACTCCGTTAAAAACAGAGGTCCATTGGCAGAGGACATCCTGAGGCTGGATCTTGGCACACTGCCTCAGCCAGCTTAAGGTCTCCCAACCTGAGTCGTGAAGCTTCAGGTGTATAACAGCCAGGATTGCACTTAGCACTGAGTTTGATTCAGTGATGCGATCTAGCCAATTCAGTGCATTCATTTGTCTGAAAATGGTGCCAACTTCAGGCCATGGTTGCACAGTCTCAATTGAAATAAGCTGCCGAAAGAAAGTTCACAGGCTAAAACAAGTCCCCTCATACCCTTGTTGGAACCATGCAGGTGATATGTTGAATACTCCATGAGGGCCTTCTGTTCCTGAAGGAAAAAGTTCAGGATCACTGCACCAGCAGGCACTGCTTTGACGCTGGTGCAGTAATGGATTCAACTTCTCTGTTGCTGCTGTCATTTCACTCTAAAGCACATTAGGTTTGATTTGGTGTTAGGGAAAGTAGATAGATCTACCTGCTGAGAACTCTTCAAAATCCTAGGAAGGTACCATGCCAGGATAATGCCTTGTATATCAACAATAATGCAGGGAATTGATATAGAAACCTTGGCAGCTGAGGTTTCCTCTGGTGGATATTGATTTCTTATCCTATCCTCACTTTTCTGTCCTGCTGTTGCCCCTGAATTTGTTGGTACTTTTGGGAGCTTGTCCACATAACGCGTAACATCCCACTTTACCCAGACTGCTTACTTTATCTCAGAATACAATACTTCAGAAGTATAGTTTATATTACTTACCGCGGTTCAGGAATGTGTCAACAAGGGTGAGTGTAATGCAATCCAGCTCTGATGTCAAAGGCAACGGCAGCATCAACGGCAGAACAGGTAGCACCGTAGCAACGCCAGTCGACTGAGACGAGCGCACATTTAGCTTGAATTGAAATTGATATCTAAGGTATTCAGCACAGAGATTGGAAAGACTCAGGGGTGTGAGCCTGCGAGTCTGAGGACTCTGGCTATTATCCATTTGCTGGCTGTCAAGGGGGTTGGAGCAGAATATCAGCTGCCAAACTGCGTGCATACTGTGTGGGCGTCTCTTTGCTGACAAAAAAACCCATGATTCCATTTGATGTCGACATGTGATCTATTTTAATTTCCTTAACACTGCCGACTCTTTAACCACCCGTCAACCCATCTCAAAAGTATTGTCTTCCCATCCATCACCTCTTAGAATATGGCTCCCTCTGCTAAGCCCAAATTCTCAAACCTTTTCGCTTCTCCCTAGCTGGGAGATGCATCTGATGACTCTGATTTTGCTGACGACCAACAGTCCGACATCTCTACTGATGAGGAGTCAATTCTGTCGGGGGATGACCAGGTTGTTGCTGAGGGTCGTGCTGCCAATAGCAATGATGACAACTCGGCTGGTGGACAGGACAATTCTGATAACAACACTTCTGATGATGAGCCTGCTATTGAGGAGGATAGGGATAGTTCAGGTGAAGAAAGGTGCACGTGCTCATTGTACATGACCATGACTGCTAAACCACCGCCCCCTCAAGGTCAGAGATCTCACTCACAGATGAACAAATCAGCATCTTGTCGAGACAACTTGTTGAGTTCTGAGCTGCTGACAAAGAAGGCCGATTGAAGATTGTCAAGGCTTGCATCGAGCATATCAAGAGAACTTGGGCACAATCCATAGAGTTCAATTGAGAACTTGTGGAAACAGTATGTGCACACCGAAATACATTTCCCCCTCTGATCTATTGTAGCATGTTCAGCGATACCTTTTCAGCAAGCTTAGGAAAGAAAACAATAAATCCATTTTCAACAGAAAGCAGACGTTTAACGACATTGATCGATGTTCATCTAAAGGAGCTTGATGAGAAGGCCATCAAGATGTCTGGTTCAAAGCCTGGATTGGCAGCTTACCTCGGCTGCTACAGAGGGGCTATGAAGAATATCACGGAGGGATTAGACAAAGAAACGCAGCAGAAGTACAAAGCCCAGGCAAAGAAATGGACTGAGCAGAAGCCACCTCCTCAGCAGCAGCAGCGGTAAGTGCGAGAATCTTTCTATCAGACCAGAAGTGACTAAAAATCTTAACAACTCAGGACATTCCAGAAAAATGGAAATAGCATGCTTTGGGAGTTTTCCAAGCTCATGTATCGTCAATATGGAGTGCATGTTGCTATTTTGGCAGGATATTGCAATGCAGAAGGAGAGCCTGCAATCACATTGTAAGCATTCAGTTATATCTGGTTATAATCTGACCATATATTGCACAGTCATGATATCAATAACAAGCTGGGAGGGACATCATTCAAAGCCTGTTACAGAGACTGGGCAAATGAACCAATGGTTGACAACTTCTCAAAATGGACTTCTGAGTCTTTTGGTAAAAGGCAATGCTTCAACAAATCGGCACCAACTGACACTTTATAGGGGTCCAACCTAGCAATGGCACTGAAGATAACACCAAAAAGAAGGATCCGAACCAACCCATTGAGCTACTGATGGATGAGCAAGGGTTTTCCATACTACCGACCTGGGGAAGCGATCAAGAGTGAGGGACTTCCTTACAGAAAGTCTCTCATTGGTAAGTATATGAGTGAGATGTACCGTGAGTAAATCACAGCTCTGCATGGTCAATTTTGTCACAAATACAATTTGTAGGGATTGCAGCAGGTGGCAGCAGGGGGAGAGTCCTGTGGTCTCCACTACAAAAGAGTCGAGGAGAGTACATCAATCCCAAGTACCTGCCAGAGGGCATCACTCTCGCTCAGTACCACCACATTTGCCTCGAGGATGTTAATTCCCTCCTCCAACACTGGATGCAAAGGCAAGCTTCTGGGGAGATCCCATTCTGGTTCATTGTGAAGGCTGATCGGCATGGTAAGCGGGCGTCGGCAGTGGACAATACCCCCATTGGGGCAGGACCAGAATCGGAACCACAAGATGACCGTGGGGACCATGGACGAGAGGGGGACAGAGAGGGCCAAGCAGATGCCAAGAGCTCAGCACTGGAAGGAGCTGAACAACAAGGCCAAGATACAAGCAACATAAGATTTCTTCAGATTTCATGCCAATGGCATATGTTTACCTCCTTTTGTATAATTCAAGCACCTGACACTTTGCCATCATCACCGTACTGGCAACCAAAGGCTTGGCCCAGTTATCACGACACCTAAAGAGCAGCCAACAGCCGAAGGTGGGGGACCTCCTATTCCCAACCCCCCTTCCCCCCCTCTAGCTCACAATAGGAGGGCATGCCAAGCTGCCAAGACATCTCCTGATCATACGCCCCAGAGTTCAGACCCAACATCTAGGCCTTCTGAGCATTCCCCCTCTGATGACCAAGTGAGTAATATATATCTCCCTATAATATCAATACTCAGTGTCTCTTTCAAAGGCCACTGCTGATAACCACCAAGGGCTTCCACAGCGCCAAGAAAGGAAAAATGGCACCACTGCCAATCCTGGCCCTTCCAAGCGCCAGAAAATTGGCGACAACGTGAGAAATGTACAACCTGAGATTTGGCACTCAGGGTGTGCTGTTCGACCTACCGAATGGGCAAAGGCATAGTAAGTGGCGGTTTTCCCTCATTGCATGAAGTTGGTGCCGTTTCTAATAGGAATACCAGTGCAGCTTCCAAGAATCAAACAGCACATTGCTAAGCCTTCTCCATTTTTATTTTCAGATCAATTTATATCCCAGAGTGCAAGTCCAAGTTGCAATGCATTCATAGTCCATAGCCTCACTTGTACCAGCTGTTGGAGTGTCTAAAATGCGTTTAATTTGTCCTTCATGTGTGTGATATAAAGTTTACAAAAATAAAATATGAAAATTAGGTAATTTCTCTATGCAATTTTGCTCAGTCATCAGAGTCCGGCCTTCTGCAATTGAGCCCTTCCTTCCATGTCTCGTCCCTGTGCGACCATTCTTCCATTCTCCTCTCCAGCAGTAGGACCCGTTCAGCTAAGTTGCCCAGAGGAGGCAGTTCGATGTTATCAGCACCAGAGAGCTGCCAAAGAGAGGAGGGGTCCGTGGGATCCAGGGAAGGGGCAAGTGATGTAGAGGAGGGCCACACTTCACATGGCTTGAGGTGCTGACATAGAGCGGGAGCTATGGCTGGGGAACTGGAACCTGCCGCGGGGATAGACTGCTGTCCGAACAACAAGGGCACTGAAACTGAGGGACTGACAACAGTTGAGGGGATGGCAGGAGCAGAGATGGCGGAGACGGTGGAGGTGGCGGTGGCGGCAGCAACAGCAGGCAGGTCAGTGGCGACTGGGAGGGTCACAACAGCGGCAGACAGGTCAGTGGCGACTGGGATGGATGCAACAGTGGCAGCGGCGGTGGTATGGGTGACAGAAGCTGCCGCTGAGGGAGCATGAGAGCCAATGGGAGCCTTATTGGCTGCTTTGGTGGGAGTGGGGACTTCAACATAAAATTTGACTGCATGTGGTGCAGGAACTCTGGTGGGGTAAGCTGCCGGTGCAGGGGGAGACTGTGAAGGCAGGGCAGGGGACTCGGAGGTGGTTGCAGCAGATGGAGAGTTGGAAGCTGTGGGAGGTGAATGGGAGGACCAGCTCTCCAGGTCTAAGGCTGAAAGCATAGTTGAGGGGGATGATTTCGACCCCAATGCCTTTGGCTAAGTTTGGCTCCTTGTGTCCACAGGCTTTCTGCTTCTTCTGGTTCTTGAGCTGGCTGACACAGAAGTGGAATATGCCAGCCTCTGTCAGATTGTGCTGATCAGTCTTTCCAGTGTTCCTGTTGACCGGCATCAAGCTGCAGCCTTTCTTGTTGTGTTGGCATCGCTTGCAAAGATGTGTTGGATCAGGCTCACAGGCGACACCAGTCCTCAGGCATCGGTCACACTGCAAACATATTTGGTTAGCTGCAGTATGATCAATTGTATGTACACACCTCAAATTTGTACCTGCCTGCCTCTGACCCCTTTTCAGGTTCAGGATCCACCTGTGAGGGCACTGCACGATGTTTGTGGGTTTTGTGAGGCAAAGTTCCCTTCCACTTGCGAGAATTAGCTGCTTCGGCAGCCTTCCCACCCCTTTTGCAACCCTGACTCTCCTTCAGCAGCCAGTGAAGAAATTCAGAGAAAGGTAAAATGTGAAATATTGGCCTACTCACCACCACCCTTTCGTCCTCCTCTGACTTGTCCTCCTCTATCTCATCCACCTCCAAGTCATCTGCCTCCATCTCTACATCCTGTGCAGAATTATCAGGATTCTCCAGAAGAATGAGCCTGACCTTTGGCCAGGGGAGAACAGAAATGGGAGGCACTTTGGCAGCTTGGCAGGACTGGGTGGCTGTGTGGAGAATGTCAGGGGAGAACAAAAGGATTACCCACTGTAACTTACCAAGTACCTCCCACCGGCAATCCTCACGTGGAGGCAGTAGATCCAAGATATCATTGGGAAATTGAGCCTTAGGTTTGAAGTAGTTGTGATCCTCAAGGCATGGGTGGTTCCTGCCGATGTCTGAGAGATCGCCTTTTGAATGCAATACAATGTATAGGGCTGCCAGAGTAGGATGCAGCACTGGCGGGATCCCCTTATTCTCCTTCCTTGTGACGCGAAACACATGTGTCATATTGACCTAGTTCAAATTGGGATGAAGTAACTGCAATCATGCCTAAATAAAAAAAGTGCTTACCATCTCCTGATTGAAGTGGTGTCTCCATTCTTCGACATCAGTGGAGTCTCAAACCAAGACATAACTTTCAACAGCGGCTCCAACTCTGGATACAATAGGCAGAAGTAACACCATGTTGTCAGGGGGAAGATATGAGGGAGGTTGGTTACAGAGGGAAGGTTGGTTGCCACGTTGGAGTTGGAAAAATCATGTGTGGTGCACATTTGCCGAGCCTCGGTATTTCCCATTGGAGCTCTGACTAAGCTGGCAATGTGTATGGAGTTCAGGAGCGTCTTTTGCATAATAATCTAGATAGTGTGCCCCACTATTATATTACCATTATTGCTGCCTCATCACACTGTACTATGTCTCCCATGTCTAAGTCTCGCCCTTCACTTTTTCACTGCCTATCGACTCTCGGCAACTCAGAATCAGGGATTCGCAACTTTCACTGGAAAGTGAAGAGGGAATGGATGCAGAGGCCTTGCTGCAAGATGGGAACACCTCTGGAGCAGACATTCCATCATCACCTGAAGATCTGGATCAAGAAGACGTCAACATGGATGTGGATGAGTTGTCAGAGGGCAAACGCAGCTTCAGCATGGATGGATTGTCCTCACCTCAAAGCCAATATAGCTTCGGCATCAACTTGTTATCCTTACCAGAAGAGATGGGTGACTTTGGCCCCATTTTAACCCTCTCACACCAAGTACAAGACCATGGGACAGAGCCTACACTGCCGAAAATGGATGAGGCGCTCAGGCTGGAGACTCAAGAAACTGGAATAACCTCTCTGACAGCACGTCAGGAAGACATGGTGGAGGATTTCTCTCGGCCTGTGGAAGCTGAAACACTCATTGGAAACCCACTGGCAGCTCAAGAGGATGTAGGAATGCACGTCCCTCAGTCCACAGAGGTAGAGGGCCTTGGAAACTCTTCCAAAGCACACAGTACATATCAGCTACTTTAAATACAACAGATCTCTGACTGTGCATATGTAGCCTGGACATGGGGGGAATTTGCCCCATCTCCTGACGAGATGGATGTCCCTCCATCTACAGAGGCCGAAGGCCTTGGAAACTCTTCAGCAGCACGTAGTACATTTCACATACTTAAATTGTAACAGATCTCTAACTGTACATATCCAGCTTGGATATGGGGGGAGCATGTGCCATCTCCTGACAAGACAGACCAAGAAAGTGAGGGAAGTGCGAACTTACCGGAACCTCCAAGTCAAGCAGTTGCTCCTCAGGTAGTAAGCCAATCTATCACCCATGACTCAAAGCCCTGACCATATTGCATGGACAGTCAAAACTCACTGCAGCTGCAATCTACCGCACGGAATTTGCCAGGATTCAATGCATCCATTGTCAAATTCGGTCAATTTATGCAGAGGGGGCATGCTTGAATGAGGTAGTAGAGGCAATGGTTGAAGAGTTGGACAGTGCAGAGGTGCAAGATCTCATATAGTAGATATGCACATGTACATATTTCAAAGTCATAAATTCTGACATCGGCAAGCTATACACACGGCACTAGTACAGAATGAAACAATTCTGCCGATGCACGGGCATGGGCCCATTACTACAGCGAAGAAATAAGATCTAAAACATTGCCGAGACCCATCTGGGCCCGCAGTAGGTCAGAAGAATGGGAGACAACTTGCATAGTGGCTGAGTGGTGATGGTGGTGTGACCAAGTGGTGAGCTGATCGAGTTCGGACCTACCTGAGACTTTCAGTGGCTGGCTTCTTTATGGGCCCATGCTTATGCATCAGCAGAATCGCATTGCATGAGTTTGGACCCACCCAAGACTTTTGGCAGCTGTCTTTATGGGCCCATGCATGAGATACATTCATTTTCACTTACTGAGCCCACTATGTATTGGAAAGGTACAATACATATGCATTGGCAGAATCGTATCATATGAGTTTGGACCCACCCGAGCATTTCGGCAGCTCTTTAGATGGGTGCAGCCATAGTCTGCGACTCCTGGATCCACCTCCACTTCTTCCCTTCTGATCCTTCTGTGGTCAATATATGTAGTCCTGCTTTGATGGAGGTGGCAGTGGTGGGGATGGTAACACATTGAGGACTGTGATGAGGGGCCTAAAAAGATTTGAGTTAACATATGCTAAACAAACGAGATGAAAAAATGTATTCTGTGTAGTATCTCAACAGTGCTGCCCAGAATTTCGCTGCTGGGTTCCCCACCAACACGAGCCGTGTCTGTTGTGAAGCTGTGGGCTCGGTGGGCATTGTTGTATCTGGCATCGGCAGCAGCCATGTGGTATGGTAAGATGCTAGAAAGGGCACGACAGAGGCAGAAGTGGTGGGGACTGTAAGGCGACAAGGAAAAGAGGGATCCTAACAGATCTGAGAAGTTAATGTACTTTAAAATGATGAGATGAAAACAAGGATGAAAAAAGTGTTAATATGAACAATAACTATATATACATTTTCTCCCATTCTCCCCACTCCAATTTGCCTCTAATAGGCGTCATCTGTATGGTAGACGTGATCGGAAGTGACATACTTCCAATCCGCCTTGTAAAAGCGGACAGTAAGATGCCTGCCCGACTGCCTCAGCCCACTCTCCCCGTGCCATCCCGTATTACTGCCGATCATTATCAGCACTGGGACAAGTCAGGTGGGAGTGTAAAACTTACCAAACATCTGCAAATGCAACGCCAAATCGGAACAGCCCCAAGAGGATGCAGTGCTGGTAAATGTGTTCCTCCACCTCGTCCTGTTTGGTTTGTTGTATGCTGTACAGATTGTTCCAGAAAATATAGAGCGACATTGGAGTGATGGTTGATGAGAGATAGATTTGGTTGTGAAGTGAGCAAGTCGTTTCTGAGGAATAAGATGTGGTTGAGACGGAGTGTAAGGGAGAGGCATTGATGAGTGGTGGTTGGTAATGCGAGAGAATGTTGATGTTAGCCCGGGAATATGAGCAATAAGCGAAGATTCTCATGCACCAGAGGCCACACTCTATCGTAAAAATGAGGCTTAGAACACCCTCACACCCGTCACCTCTGTCTACGCGTCTCTATCTCGCCATTGGGCTTGAGGCAAGACTGATGAAACCTGCTGAGCAAAACCTGATGATAATGCCGGTGATAGATCTGCAAAGCCCGGGGAGTAAGTATAACAGATTGAGATTGCAGGGGAGGTTGCTCAATGATGTATGTTAGCCGTTTCATGTGGCGCATGATAACTTCAAGCTACTTCCAATCCTCCAAGTAAAACTTGACGATTTCTGGCAGGTGCATCAGCATTTTCAGCATGTAGCAGAAGTGCCAGCTGCATTCCTTGTGCAGCGAGCTGTTTCAGTCTCAGTAAAAAATAAGTCAAAAAGTCAAAAAGAACGACTTTTAGTCAAGAAAAGTCATGAAAAAGTCCAACAAGTGGACTTTTTTATGACACTTCATGACTAAAAGTTGTTTTCTTTGACTTTTGCTCACTTACTTTTTTACAGCGGGTAATAGGTGAGATTATTCTCAACAATCTCAGACCTATCCCACTAACAAATCTGACAAGCAGCGACAAGAGCAGAGAGGGAAAAGAGAGAATGCCCCTTACATGCTGGGCCAGTGCTCATCCCATTGCTTTGCCAGATTCGTCAATCTATACACAGGCCTGGCTCATGTTCATTCTAATATCATCATTACAGACTCAGTAAAAAAGAAAGTCAAACAAAAGTCAGTTGACAGTCAATGTATAGTCAATTGACTTTTCTTGACTTTTGGTTGTGTTTGATGACTTTGGTTTGACTGCCAAAGTCAGCTTTTTGTCAATTAAGGTCAGCTGCAGTCAATCTCAGTAAAAAGGAAAAGTCAGCAAAAGTCAATGAAAAGTCAGGGAAAAGTCAATCTATAGTCAGTTGGTATTCAATGACTTTTCAACTGACTTTTATTGACCTTCACTTGACTTTATCTGACTTATCTCTGACTGTCAGCTGACTATTGAAGTCAAGAAAAAGTCAACCAAGAGTCAGGAATCAGTCAAAGAACAGTCAAGAAAAAAAGTCAACAAAAGTCATGTAAAAAGTCAATTAAGAGTCAAGCAAAAGTCAGTCACATAATGTGACAGTCACACCAAATATTCATGCAAAACAATATTATTATTTGCAATTAATTAAAATATTAAACACATTTACTAATACTAATTGTCGTCAATTGCCAATGCATGGCTGTTGCAGTAGGAGCACACCCTCCCCCTGTTCACCTGCTGCCTCCAATGCCAAGTTGGAGTGCAAGGCAGGTGGCAGTGGTGATGGTGTCACCACACCATAGGCCTAGTAGCTCAAGGAGTCAATAAAGAACAAGAAGAAAAAAACCGTGTGCATACTGTGAGGGCAAGAGCAAATAAATTGCCTGCCCTCGCTCCTGTTTGGGCTGTATGGATGGGGCGGCATGTGGCGCGGCAGGGTAACGTGCAAGGTGGCAGAATGTGTGCCCCGGTGGCGTGGTATCCCAAGGCAGCAGGGCAGAGGTCCAGCATGGTGGTGTGGCGGCCACAGCGTGATCATATACTGTGGCGCTAACCCGGGGGTCATGGGGTTCATCAGCGTGGTGCCTTGTGGAGACGAGATAGAGGGCGGGGAACGTACCACCATGTGTGACAGAAGCGATGGGGTGCAGCCCCATTGTATGTGGCAGGTTCGAGGATGGCAACATCTGGCAGTGGTGGTGGGCACCAGCGTGGCCAGCACATGTATGCGTACAGCACTGTTCGAAAAAAAATCAAAAAAAAGAAAAAAGAAAAGGAAACAAGTTACCTTGTGGTGTCGGGGGCACAGGCAAGTTCAACAGGGGCAGCTGGCATAGTACCCATTGTCGTAGCCAGTTGTCCTTGGCGTGCTGGGGGGGAAGGAGAGGCAAGGAGGGAAGGAGGGAAGGAGGGAAAGGGAGAGAATGTGGAAGGTGAGGAGAGGACACAAGGGATAGTTGAACGAGTTTGCAATTCGAATGAACTCAAACACTGGCACAAATTTCACATGCCACACGCTGGTGCCTCATGAACCCAGACCGGTACAGCACAAATGCACACTTTTCATTGCCTAAGTCAAACAGCTGAAAAGCTGAAATTCTTAGTATCTCAAGAAATAAAATATATAAAAATCTAAATATATTTAGAGAGATAGACAAGAGATATGGGGGGTCCTCTGCAAGAGCCAAGAAAATTATCAGCTTTTCCTTAGTTATTTGTTATCTACTAGCAATAGCTTCATCTCAGACTCTGAGTCATACACTAAATTTATAAATATATAAGGAATGATCAGATCTCTTGGGGTATTGCCAATGCATATTAGCAATGCCTATGATGTCCTTAAGTGCTTCAATCATTTCAAAGATTACAGAAAAGGGCAATCAAAAGGGGAACATAGGGAAGGGAAATCTGAGGATGCTGTGGGGGAGGGGAATTTGAGGACGGGAAAGGTGAATATGGAGATAGGGGAGGGAGGCATGGGAATAGGGATATGGGGAATGAGGAGGTGAACATGGAGATGGGGGATATGGGAGGAAGGGGGATATGAGTATGGGGGAGGGGGCATAGGGAATGTTATGTTTTCTTACTATACTGTGCTTACCTTGCGGACTATCATTGGGACCGACATCCTTACTTCGTCATCAACCCCTCCATGCACAGACTTTACTCATACTTGCTGACTCATTCTACTTTGATCTATGACTCATACTACTACTGATACTAGTAGTACTTGGACTATGACTTGATCCTGATACACGTAGTAGTTGTCTTGGTGGTTTTCCTAGTACTGATACTCATAATCTTTGCTTGGCAGTTTGCTGTATATAACCTGTAACAGTAGGACACTTGGACTGTAAGTCTGAGTTCTTGAATCATATCAACTCTTGACAAGCAGACCTCAGAACCAGCACCCTCTTGGAGCTGCATAAGTTGTTCGACTTCCCAGTCTCACTCCTCTCAGTGACAGCATAAGCCAGTGTGCTTCCCTGTTCACTTATCACCGAGTCCGCACAGAGTATTCCTCTGTGCCTTCATCACAATGGAACCTCCCTACAGTATCCCGCATCCCAAGGAGCTTACACATCAACTTTGAACCAACTTGCTCTGCATATGGGAACAGAACAGGTGAAGTAGCCACAGTCTAGAATCTGCTCAAGTCGAGCAGCATGTGCCATTGACACATAACAGGGAAGGGGGACATGGGGAAGGAATATAGGGGTGAGGGAGGAGGACATGAGGATGGGCATGGGCAATGTAGGGATGGGCAAGGAGAACATGGGGAAGGGGAAGTGGGATATGGGGAAGGAGGATATGAGAATGTGAGAGGGGAATACAAGGATGGAGAATATAGGATGGGGGAGAGGGACATGGGGATCAAGGATGTGGGGATGGGGATGGGGATGGGGATGGGGATGGGGATGGGGATGGGGATGGGGATGGGGATGGGGATGGGGATGGGGATGGGGATGGGGATGGGGATGGGGATGGGGATGGGGATGGGGATGGGGATGGGGATGGGGATGGGGATGGGGATGGGGATGGGGATGGGGATGGGGATGGGGATGGGGATGGGGATGGGGATGGGGATGGGGATGGGGATGGGGATGGGGATGGGGATGGGGATGGGGAACTTGGGGATGGGAATGTGGGAAAGGCAATGGAGATGGAGATGTGGAGGATGAGGGAGGATGATGAGGACATGGGGATGGGGATGATATAAGGGGGGATGGGAACATGGGGATGGATAATATGGGGAAGGGGAAGGGAATGGGGAAGAGGGAAGAGTGAAGGGGGAAGGGGAGAGGGGAGGGGGACATGGGGATGGGATGGAGGAGGGGTATATAGCAAAGAGGAAATAGAGGCAAGGAGGGGGAATGAGTATGGGGAAGGGGAACATGGGGAGGGGAGGGGGAGGCTGGGGAGGGGGACATGGGGTGAATGGGCAGGGTGATGGGTCCTCAAGGTGCTTAGGCAGGGGACAATGGTAGGGGACACTAAGGGGGACATGCAACACAACTTATCTTCCCCATCCCCATCTCCACATTATTTCCCCTTTCTGGAGGAGGCTCTCTACATCTGTGAACCAA
This sequence comes from Lactarius tabidus, assembly GCA_963281015.1. Classification (NCBI taxonomy): domain Eukaryota; kingdom Fungi; phylum Basidiomycota; class Agaricomycetes; order Russulales; family Russulaceae; genus Lactarius; species Lactarius tabidus. Next base: position 90,509 of record OY725473.1, read on the forward strand.
GGTGGGTGCTTAAACCCCTCTAAACATGGCTGACCTTGGCTAAATGCCTCTAATGGCCTTCTCATTTTTCAGATGCTAACATTCCCTTCTGCTTACTGTGAATTTCTCCACACCTATTTTACCTTCACTATTTCCCTCTCACCTCTCTTCATGTCCCCTACACTTGCCCCCCATGTCCCTTCCCCATCCTCCTCATCCCTATATTCATTTCCCCCTCCCCCTCCTGTTACTGCTCCACCACCCTTATTTCCCATTCTCTGTATAGTGCCACTCCCCCATCCCCATGCTCCCTCCATTATTAAATAGAATAAAGAGAAATATGAGGCAATAGATGATATTAACCCAGGGGGTCCTGGTATTTTTGCTTGGTTTACTTAGTGTACTTCTCATATCTAAGTATGCTACTATATTATTATCAACACATCAAAATAATTCTTAAGCACTCTAGAAGCAACTTGAATGACTTGCAGTGCTTATGTGAGAAATAAACCTGTGAAGTCTACTAAGTGGCCATGAGTTTTTTTTAACACTTTGCTAATGCATGAAGTTCCCCACCCCCATACTTCCCACCACCTTGCCACCCTTACCCTTCCCCACCCCCACCCCTGCACTGCCTCTCTGCATGTCTCCCACCCCCACCCCCATGCTCTCCTTCCCCATCCCCATGCTTCCCCTTCACATCTCTCCTTCTCTATCCCATCCACATGTTCCCCTTCCCCATGTTTCTCACCTCCATTCCTATACTTCCCCTTCCCCATGTTCCCCATCCCCAGGCTCCCCATCCCCATATTCCCCATCCCCATGTTCCCCACCCCCACCCCCATCCCCATGTTCCCCACCCCCACCCCCATCCCCATGTTCCCCACCCCCACCCCCATCCCCATGTTCCCCACCCCCACCCCCATCCCCATGTTCCCCTTTCTCCCTTTCCCATGCTCCCTACCACATACCTCCCTTCCACATACCCCCCTTCCCCATGCTCTTCACCCTCATCCCCATATTCTCTCTCCCCATGCACCCCACCCTCATGCCCATGTTCCCCCTCCACATGCTCCCCACCCCCATGCCCATGCTCCCCCTCCTTATGCTCCCCCTCCCTATGTTCCCCCTCTTTATGCTCCCCGCCCCCACCCCCCTTCCCCATGCTCCCCTTCCCATCTCCTCCACTGCCTTCCCAATGCTCCCCTTCTCCATCTCCTCCACACCCTTCCTCACCTGCCTCACCCCCTTCTGCATCTCACCCCACTGCCTTGCCCATGCTCCCCTTCCCCATCTCCTCCACCCACTTCCCTGTGCTCCCCTTCCCCATGCCCCCCTTCCCCATCTCCCCTTCCACCTTCCCCATTGCCCCCACCCACATCCCCATGTCCCCCTTCCCCATGCTCCCCTTCCCCATCTCCCCCTTTCATTTCCCCATGCCCCCTTTCCCCATCTCCCCCACTCTCTTCCCCATGCTCCCCTTCCCCTTCCCCATCTCCCTCACTCATTTCCCCATGCTCCTTTCCCCATCTCCCCCAACCCCTTCCCCATGCTCCCCTTCCCCATCTCCTCCACTCATTTCCCCATGCCCCCCTTCCCCATCTCCCCCACTCCCTTCCCCATGCCCCCCCTCCCCATGCTCCCCTTTCCCCATCTCCCCCACCCCCTTCCCCATGCTCCCCATGGCTGTCTTGGATTCTCATCCCTATGCCACCCTTCTCCATACTCCCACCTGCCATGGACTTTGGCAACTTTGTTGTCTATCCCAGCCAAATGATTTATGCCAAATTTTCTACTAAGTCAAAACAACTTTGACCGACTTTGATTGACTTTCGCCTGACTTGGAATTTTACCTGCAGTCAAAGCAGTTTTTTTGCACCAAGTTGACAAAAGTCATTGCCTAGTCATCAATGACTGCAACTGACTTTTGACTGAATCCTGACTTTTCCTGACTTTTCCTGACTTTTCCTGACTTTTGGTTGTGTTTGCTGACTTTATTGTGACTTTTGCTCGACTTTCTTTTTTACTGAGGGTCATCAGTAATATTCCTCATGAGAAATGCGGGACCCATTTGAGTTTATCGGCACTTTCTCTCATTTATGCCAGTGGGCCAATTTGTGGGTATCAAGGGTTTTATCATGAGCAAAGATCGGCCCATCCTAGGCTATTGGCAATGTTTGTCATGAGAAACAAAAGACCCATTTGAGTTTATCGGCACTTCCTGCTATTTGAGGGAATGGGCCCATTCTAAGTCATCAGTAATATTCCTCAAGAGCAATGTGGGACCCATTTGAGTTTATCAGCACTTTCTCTCATTTATGCCAGTGGGCCAATTCTTGGGTATTGAGGATTTTCTCATGAGCAAAGATCGGCCCATCCCAGGTTATCAGCAGTGTTTCTCGCAGACAACAAAGGCCCATTTGAGTTTATCGGCACTTCCTGCTATTTGAGGGAATGGGCTCATTCTATGTCATCGGTAATATTCCTCATGAGCAACACAGGACCCATTCGAGTTTATTGGCAATTTCTCCCTTTTGCATGAACGGGCCCATTCATGGTCATCAGCACTTTCTCTCATTTATACCAGTGGGTAAAGTCGTGAGTATCAGCAGTATTTTTCATGAGCAAAGATAGGCCAATTCAAGATCATCAGCAACTTTTCTCATTACAAACAATGGGTTTTAACGTGCTTTATGCATGATTTGTCTTTCATTCACATGGGCCCATTTGTGAATTTCGGCACCATCCCATTTATACAACACTTGCCCCATCTGAGTAATGACACTGCCCCATCCGAACCTTTTGGCACTTATTTGTGGGCCCATATGTAACTTTACAGCTACTTTGGCTCAATGGGCCCATGTGGGCTTTCCTGACATCATCAACCATATTGCACATGGGCTTTTACAATCACATTGACAATCAACTGTGACATTATGTGTGCATACAGGATGCTTATGCATTGATTCACATTGATCATTAAGATCAACAGAGTACAGATCTAGATTTGAATCCAAATTGAGGTCACTCAAAATTGGCCCGAGTTGCACAAAGTTGGAAAAAAAAATCAAACATATTCAAAGAAATGGCGGGCCTAAGCCGAAGCGAGGCACGAGCATAGGCGTAGGACATAGTCTTTGTGCGAGCGAACTGGGCGGCACGTGCCCATCCTTTTCGTCCCTGCCGCCATCTGTCCCTCCCATTTTGCATCCTGTTCAAAGTTTTGGTGCTTCCTTTTCTTTCTAAAAGAAATACCTGGATTCCAGTGCAACCATCTAAGCTTCCTTCACCTCTCCTCCACCACTCGGCTAGCACCATGCCGCGCATTGTTGATGACCCAACGCGGGCAGTTTGCCCGAGCTTCGAAGACCCAGAATGGGAATTTCTTAGGTTATCTGCGGTCAATACGCACCAAGGCGACCAGCCCCTCAGCCTGGCCAAAGCAGCTCAGCAGATGAAGGACGCCTGGTCCCGTGAAAACCAGCGCAAGATCGTCGCATGGAACGACCAGCTGCAACAGAATCAGGCAGAGAAGGACGAGCAAGACAGAGTGGCTCGTGACGAAGAAGAGGCCCAACAGGCTCAGCGGGAGAAGGAGGCCGAAGAGATGTGCAAGGAGGCTGACAAAAAGAAGCCGAAGTTAAACGCCTTCGACCCGAAGCGCTCTGTTGAGAAGTGGATCGAGCCAAGACCGGTGTCCTATGCCCTCAACAAGCTCAACAACCTGGAATATGTCGAGCTAGACTACTTCACGACGAGGGGTTGCAAGGACGCCGCGGCCGATAACAACAAGTCGGTTAGCCACGACACCCTCGCCTTCACCCAGATGGGCGACACCTTCGCGTTGCGCCCCATGGCGGCATTGAGGCCATCCAAACACATTAGGAACGACGAGGACCTAAGCTGGGAAGAGATGCTCGACGCCAAGAACATCATGCTCCACTTTATGGCCAAGTCCGGGCTGTGGCCAGTCCCGCATGCGTCGTCCATTATTTCCTTTTACCTCAACCTCGAAGCTCATCCGAGGAAGGGGCAGAAGAACGGCAAGAAGGCTTTAATGCTGTACCAGAGCCGCGTTCGGCGGGAGTGGTTCGATGCCCTCAAGCGTGACGAGGGCTTCAATATCGAGTTGATTCAGGAGGAATACCTCCGTACCGTGGCAGAGGAGATCAATGACTCTATCCAGGATAGGGACAATGCCATCCGGGACAGGGAGTTTGACCAGGTGCGTTCTTCTTACCAGTCGAGACGGATATGTCGGGCTAACTCCTCCTCTCTTTTCCCCTCCTTTTCCTTTCGTGCTCCCTATGCACCCCTCCTGCCATTTGCCGTTTGCCATGCTGCCATTGCGGTTGCTGCCGTCTGCCATTACTGCCGTTTGCCGTTACTGCTGTCCATCTTCGCCATTGCCCCCAATCTGCCGCATGCTCCCCTGGGATGTGCCGCCTGCTGTTCGTCACCTGCCGTTCGCCATTTGCCGTTTGCTGCGTATCGCCTGCCGTTTGCCATCTGCCGTTTGCCGTCTGCCGTTTGCACCCCTCCCTCCGCTATGTGCCAATGCACCGGCGATGATCTGCCGTTTCACCCTGCCTTTACCCCAGCTGCTGATGCAATCAGCTTCGCAGAATGGCCAGTGCCACTTTCGAGCCGCGGAACTCATCCAGGCGGCCCCGCGCTCGCTCCCGATCCCTGCCCCGAGCAGAGGGGTCGAGGAGGAGTCGCCGTTCACGTTCCCCACCTCAGGGCTTTGAATCCCCACCCGATCGCCCTGAGGGGCGTATGAGGGATAACACCCGGCGTGTCAGGCATGACAGGCCCGAGGTTTTTCAGTCCGGCACAGGCTCGCGTGGCAGAGTCTGTGCAGTCTGCCTCGGTCGCCATGAACATGCCTTCGCAAAGTGCGATGCCACCAAGCTCTGGGATGGCTCAGCAACCGCCGCCCGGAAGACCGAGCAAGGGCGCTTGGTCACAACAAACAGTCTCCCACTCTGCTTCGACTGGCAGATCAGAGGTTGCGGATCCGCAAGCCACCCAGAGCGACACATGTGCTCGGGGTGTGGGAAGGCCAATCATGGGGCTCAAGGATGCCCTCGAGCGGAGAAGAAGTGAGCCCCTCACCCCCTACAGAATGGGAGCGTGGGCAGAACAGCTGTCAGCCCTCGGCCTGGGGGAGAGATACCCTCTCCTCATTCAGGGTCTCGCTGATGGCTTTGACTTGGGAATTCCCCACATCCATCGCACTTACACTCCACTTAATCACCCCTCCGTTGGAACTCTTCTTGATGTATATAATAGCATTGTCGATAGCGAGTTTACAGCCGGCCGTTATATCGGCCTTTTCTCACGTTACCAACTGGAGCAGGCCCTGGGCCCATTCCAGACCTCTCCCCTATCCTTGGTCCCAAAGATGTCAAAACCGGGCAGTTACCGAGCCGTTCATAACTTCTCCCACCCGCATGACCCCTCCCCTGAAGTCTCATCCATCAACTCGCACATTGACTGCGACAGATTCCCATGTACATGGGGCACCTTCTCTACGGTTGCCCTACTCATTGCCCGCCTACCCCCCGGGTCACAAGCCTCAGTACGTGATGTGGCTGAAGCCTACAGGACAATTCCTGCCCTTCCAGCCCAATGGCCAGGCCTCATTATCCGCCTCCTGTCAGAGGATCAATTTGCAATCAACACCTGCAACAACTTCGGTCTCACATCGGCTGGAGGAGTCTACGGCATGTTGGCCGATGCCGGCACCGACATCTTTCGGGGCCAAGGGATGGGCCCCCTCTCAAAGTGGGTTGATGACCATATTTTCTTTCGGGTCCCGCGGAGACATTTGCCCAGCTACAATGCACAGCGTGCTGAATGGCACCGTGAAATTTGAGAGCATGGCGGTCAGAGACAGGAGGGCGGCCGCCGATGGTATGGGGGCAAGAGCCTGCCAAACGGTGCCACAGAAGAATTTGACGAAGACTGCAGCGCGACACTCTGTGACCTGGCCGAATCCTCCCCACGACCATCAGCCGACCATGAATTTGCCTATGCAGATGCAGATATTGATAGGCTGTCAGCGTGCCTCGGCATTCGTTGGCAAACAGCCAAGTCAGTCCCCTTCGGGACAGAAGTCCCATATCTGGGCTTCCGCTGGGACCTTCGCTCCCAAGTGGTGCACTTGCCCGATGAAAAGAAGCTCAGGTACCTCACAGCCATCACGGAGTGGGGCAAGAAACGCACGCACAACCTTCAGGAGACACAGAAGCTATACGGCAAGCTGTTGCATGCTGCTCTGGTCATCCCTGCAGGGCGTGCTCACCTCACCAGCATGGAGGCCATGCTCGCCTCTTTCAATAATAGTCCTTTCCTCCCACATACCCCACCCCGAGACACCCCAGATGACCTGGCCTGGTGGCAGTGCCAGCTTGGCCGGGCAAACATATCCATCCCTGTACCCAGACCCCACCCCCTCATTGAGCACAGAGCTTACTCAGACGCTAGCTCTGGCGTTGGTGTGGCAATCACGGTTGGCCCGCGGTGGCGGGCATGGCGACTCGCTGCCGGCTGGAAGTCCCAAGGAAGGGACATCCAGTGGGCCGAGGCTGTCGGCTTCGAACTTCTCACCATCTGTGTATGCACACATTCAGGCAAGGGCGAGCACTTCATCGTTTACGGCGACAACTGGGGAGTCGTCGAGGGATGGTGGAAAAAGCGCAGTGGCAACAGGCCCACCAACCTCGTCTTCCGACGAATCATTCAACTTTCGGAAGATTGCAATAGAACGGTACACACACGATATGTCCCGAGCGCAGAGAACCCAGCCGATGCCCCCTCCCGTTCCCTCCTCCTTGACCCCATCGTTGTCCCTGACGAGATACGCCACCTCCTCCACGATGTCTGACCCTGGGGAGCTGGCCAGGATGGCAGCAATCAGTTTCAGGGTGCAAGTGCGAGACACAGATACTGAGGATTCGGGCGAGGAGTCGCGAACAGTCAGGCAGTGCAAAGTCCCCGATGCCAGGCCACGCCAACTTCCCATCCCTTCGGCAGTTACTCCAATGACCAGAGGCCCAGCACCGTATCCACAACACCTCACTCCAATACCCTCGCACCTCCGTCCACATTGCCTCGCCAAAGATCGGCTTAGGCTATGGAACCCCCTCACCCCTATCCGGACATCCACACATGCCCCAGCGTTCAGTGAAGCAGAGCACGAGCGGGTGAAAGACACGATGCTCCACGCATGGGAGGAAGAAATGCGCATCTCGTACGGTGCAGGCCTACTCATGTGGCATTGCTTCTGTGACGAGAAGGGCATACCCGAGGCAGCGAGAGCGCCAGCAACTCAACCCCTGCTCTCAGCCTTCGTCGCATACCTAGCCGCTGCCTATTCGGGCAAAACAATCTCTGGCTACGTGAGCGGAGTGCGAGCCTGGCATATCCTGCATGGAGTTCCCTGGGTCCTGGAGAAGAAGGAAATGGACACCATGTTGCGCACAGCAGAAAAACTCACCCCCAACTCCTCGAAGAAGAAGAAGCGTCGTCCATACACTCCAGACTTCATCCTGGCGATTCGGAGCCACCTCGACCTCGACAGGCCCCTCGATGCGGCGGTTTTCGCCTGTCTCACCACCTGTTTTTATGCCTCGGCAAGATTGGGGGAATTCACAGTGCGGACACTCAGCAGTTTCAGCCCCACCACGCACATCACCCCACAGCACTTATCATACGATCAGGACCGTAACGGTTTTAGGGTCACCGTGCTGCACCTCCCCAGGACCAAGACGGCCGGTGTTGAAGGCGAGGATGTGTACTGGGCCTCCCAAGATGGAGATACGGACCCGACAGCGGCTCTAACCCAGCATCTTTGGGTTAACCAACCCGCCGCCACCTCGCACCTCTTCGCGTACAAGGCCATGCACGCACGCCGCCCCCTCACGAAGGCAAAGTTCCTGGAGAGGGTGGGAGATGTGGCCCACGCAGCTGGACTCGAGCCACTTCAGGGACACGGCATTCGGATTGGATCCACCCTCGAGTACCTTCTTCGGGGTGTTCCCTTCGATGTCATGAAGACAAAGGGATGCTGGGCGGGGGATTCCTTTCAGCTTTATCTGAGGAAACACGCCGTCGTGATCGCCCCATACATCCAAGCCGCGCCTGTCCACGAGGACTTTATTCGGTATACCATGCCCCCGATACGCTAGGACGCTGTCCCGCGTTCCGTTCCATTTGCCGGGTAAGCAGTGCTGCATCTCTCTCCTAACTTTGGGGTACCGAGTCTCACTCGCTGCGTCATTCGATTCCTTACAGGTCGGGTGTCGCGACCTCGCCTCGGACACCAAAACCCCCTCATTTTCGATCGAGTAGCACTTCGTGCTCACGCCCACTCGCTGTGCCATCGGACACTTTCCCTCTTCTCAGTTTCCCTTTCCAGCTCCCTGCCCATCATGGATGGCACAGCCCAATCGTAGTACTTGTTGTCTCGTCCCCACTGCTTATCCCAATACACGTTCTTGCTTGCTGGACCCCTTACGCCGTGCGCCCTATCTTGCCTCGGCCAAGAAGCGTTGCGCGGCTTCATCTCCGGGCCTCTGCCCACAGGGTAGCGATGCTCGAAGATCTATGGACTTCCCACTGGGAATGAAGACTGGTAGTACCAGCCCAGTCCCCTAAATATCCAGGCCCAAAATATCACAAAATCAGGAAGGGCTTATAATCAGCCCACATTGTAATCCAATTTTAGCAAGTTTGTAATTGTTCTTGCCACTTACCAGCTGATTGTAATTACATTATGAGCCAGTATTGTAGTGCTATAAGCTGGCAATGTACTGCAACCTGCTTATATATTTTAGATTATGATGATTTTCAGTGTGGGGTTGTAATCATTATAACCCCCTTTTTGGATTATGCAAATTATTTCATTCCAATACATTATAAGCACATTTCCCAAATTTGCAACAAAGACCCCCTCAGCTGGGCTGAATACCTGTCATTTGGGCTGAGCCATACCTGCAAACCACTAAATAGCAGGTTTCACAGAAAATAAGGTACCAATTCTAGTATGAGACCAATCCAATGATAACAAAAATGCACATGTCCTTGCAACAATCAGGCAAACCTCAGGTTTGATCCATCATCCACACAAGTCCAAATGTTGAGATCTTCATACTGAAAAGAAAAAAAAAGAATATCAGCATCTGCAAAGAGGTGAAAAAGGTATTGTAGTCTCACCTCTTGAATCGTCACTGTCAACTGTGCCTCAGTATAGCCTGCTCTGAGTACATGCGCACGAATGTCCACCATTGAGAGTGAGTGGAGCATGGCATCACCTTCACAGCCACCCGTGACATCACCTTCGCGATCTGGCCCATGTCTGCGTGGGCGTTTCCGCATACGCCCAGGACTAGCAGCCACTGGCACCCTAACCATGTCCTTGATAATGCGGTATATCCTGTGAGTATCAGAGTGGTCCTCGCCACCCGTGTCAGCGTCACCTTCCCCACCGTCGTGCAAGCTCTCCTTGCTGGCAACCATCAGTCGCAGCGCCTCGTCTATGTCTGCGTGCAGCACCGTCGTGGCGAAGCGCAGTCGGGCAAGCGCCTGCGTGAGGCGTATCACGCCGAGCAGCGTGCATGCGGACACGTGTGTGTGTGAGTTGATTTGTGCGTCGTCTTTGGATTGCTTGCGCAGGCGCACGTATGACTCGACGATGTAGGATGATACATCTGCAGGGATAACGGGGCGGCATCTGCGGGCGAGGGCGATGTATGCGCTGCAGTGACGCATATCGCGGTCAGTCGTAAGTAAGAGAGAGTAGACAGGGGGATGAGTACCGCATTAGGGCTGGCGCAAGCGGCTCGTACTCAAGGTCTGGATGCCTGTTATACATATGAACGTGGGTGACGTGTTGCGCTAGTCGTTCATCGTCGTCGCGCGAGGGTTTGTCCAGTAACAAAAAGAGTAAGTCGAAACGGGAGAGGAGCGCTGCGGGCAAGTTGATGTTCTCGACGGGCGATACTTTGGGGTTGTAGCGACCATAAAGAGGATTGGCGGCAGCTAGGATAGACGTTCGTGCGCTGAGGGTAGTCGTGATACCCGCTTTCGAGATGGAGATGCTCTGTTGCTCCATAACTTCGTGGATAGCCGCCCGGTCGGACTCGTCCATCTTGTCGAACTCATCGATACAGCATATCCCGTTATCCGCCAGGACAAGCGCCCCGCCCTCTAAAACTGCATCAGTAACTGAAATATATAACTGACACAGTGACAAGAGAACGAAACGCACCGAGAACCATTTCATCTGTTACCGGATCGCGCATGACAGCGGCTGTTAGACCAACGCCGGATGAGCCCTTTCCAGTGGTGTAGACGCCTCGAGGGGCCACTTTTGATATGTACTTCAGCAGCTGCGATTTCGCCACACCAGGGTCGCCCATCAAACAGACGTTAATATCGCCACGGATTTTCATGCCATCGCCCATGGTTTTCGTGACACCGCCGACTAGGAGCAGTAGTAAGGCCTTTTTGACGTCGATGTGACCATAGATCTCTGGGGCGATACTAAAGGCAAGCCTCTGGTACACCATCGGGTCGTCATGAAGTCGTTCGATCGCCGCTCGCATCTCCGCAGTGACTTCCATCTCGCTATACTGCTTCTCAAGCTGCTGGACATAGTGCGCCTCTAGGTAGGTGTCATTGAGGAGGCCCGCGCGAACGGCTTGGAAACCGGTGTAAGGAATAGGGAGGAAGATACCGCCAAGATAGACAATATCTCCGGGGTTCATCGTGCGTGTGAGGTTGCCATTGACGTGAATAGTCATCGACCGTGGAATATGACCGACAGGAACTTGGTCCGCCTAAACGACCAATGAGTAAGGGGACAGCGAAGAAAAATCGTGGACAACTACCATCTCCTGAATCTTCGCTTCCTGGAATGGGCTGAAACGACAAGCGCGCGTCTGCATGTGTAGTGAACCTTTGATATTGTTCCTCTTGCACTCGTTCGCATTCTGGCAGTCGGTAATGGGAGTGAACTCTCTTCTGGAGATCTCTTGGAAAGTCTCCGAGCCGCAAACGTCGCAAGTAGAAGCACTGACCAGCAGGAGCGGCTTGACCTCCGAGACCCGGGTGACAATGCCACGAACAGTTATAAGCTTCCCGAGATGTACAGCGTTCACTTCGCGAACAGCCAATGGGTCGTCGGAAAGTAGGGGTTTGAAGCAGAGGTTGCTTTGAGGCATTGTCAAGACGCGAAATGGACGTACTGTTTATGACACTTACTATCTTCTGAGCAGACGTACAGGGAACCTACCCTGACTCCCCTCAATTTGTTCATTCCGTTCTCTCCGCTGGTGCATAACGATATCGATGACTTCGTCTTGGTCGCTGATGTCCTTCGTAGGTATGGGCATGAGACCGTCGATGACTTCACTGAAAAGCTTGACGTAGCGGTTGGCGTTTCTTCTAATGCTTGATGCGAGTTCGCCGACTGTCTTTTCGTGCTATTCGGATCAAGTCAGATCTCGAGAGTTTGGTCGATGCATCAATAACCAACCTTAACGATGTCCTCTAGGTCGACGACAAGCATTTCTTGGTCGCGGTTCGCGATGCGTTGCTAAACTCGTGTTAGGGCGGATCGAACAGGTGAAGTGATAAACGCGTACGAGCTGAGACATATACTTCAAACCTCTCATCCTTTGGGCCTCCTGGTTGCCGTCGTCAGCGCCGGTGTTTATATCAGCGATTCCGTCGGTCACATTTTCACCACTGGCAGTCCCCCCAAAAATCGATAAGAAGCCCTTTATTCTGTCTGTGCAACAGCTTAGAAGAGAAAAAGTGTACTAATGATGAACACAGACCTTTTTCAGCCTCGTAATCGACACTTATGTTTATCACTGAAAGGGACATGCCAGTGGTTGGACTGTGGTTGGTCGGCAAGAGGATGCTTGGCGCTTGGGTGACAATGTCATTAGTCAGGTTCCCCTATGTGTCTTTTCTCACAAGCTTTGCCTTCCGAGCTGATCCCAGAAATCAACCAAGTCCATTCCATGAGTGCGGGCAGGTCTGGAGTAGTATATCCTTGAGAGGTAAGTTCGGATATCCGAGTCGTCTCTAGAGGGATCCACTTCGTGTGTGTGCACAGCAGATCTAGAGAGCGCCCAAATCCGCGTGAGCCTGGCGACAGGCACAATTCTACCCACGTGTCAAGGTCCACGCAACTCAGGCTCAGGCTGAGCGCGGTACCATGAAGGGCGATCTAAGCAGCCCTCTCCCCCAGCTCGCAAGCCCCTCAAAGTATATTCCTTCTCTCCGCAGCGCCGCGGGCGATCATTCTACTTCTTGCAATCCTAGTGATTGCGAACTTCGATTAGCCCTGCCTGCAGTCCACTGGCATCAAACCCTCCCACCGTCCGTCAGAATGTGCCTTATGGGGAACCTCTTCCCTCAATGCCTTGCCAATGTGAGTTATCTCGCTGTCTACCGACAATTCTGACGGAATTCTGTTTAAATACGAGGAGCACACAGTTCACGCGTGCGAGAATAGACTCTGTCCTATAACGTGCTAGCTGTGCAAACGGTTGTGCAGCGGAGACCATTTGCATGGCCTATCTCGTGGCGAAAATCACATTTGCGGGTGCACTCTCCTCTACCTTTCCACTGGCATTACTCAGCTATTAACATAGACCTCTAGCCAAGAACACTCGTGTGGCGCCTTGAGTTCCGCGGCGGGGATATGTCAAATCGATACAACTTCGCAGTCTATCGAAGCTACGTTCACCAGAAGGCACGAAACATTTCAGTATACCAAGGTAAGAGCCTGTCCATCGAAACAGTCACGTCAAATATTCATACAGAAACAACTAGTATACCCAAGGTGCGTCACGCAGTACTTTATATTATCCTCTAACAAAACACAATTTCAGCTGCCAAGCGCCTTCGTTGTGTCAAGGTGATTGAGCCAGGAGAGGCGAACACGAAGGTCCTCACATTCACGGCAACGAAGATCAGCCATTCCACTTTTGTGAGAGCCGGTGCAGCTCCGAAGTTTAGAAGTGCTCGTCGGCTTTAGATGCGAGACTTGTGGTTATCTCTCAAGTGTACACTTCCTTGGGTTCGTCATCGGCCGCATTTCCTGTTGACTAAAGTCTGACTTAAGTTCAGGCCACGGGTCTATGTCACGAATGCGATGGGCCATTGATGGCGCAGAAGGCAATAGCATTCAGTTGGACGGTCGTAAATTCTCATCGAACAACGACGGCGCTCCGATGTTGTGCAATCTGGTATGCACGTCCATGGGGAGACACGTGCACATCGACTACTGTCGTGGTGAACCGCATCACAACCCCGAAATCCTTCATATCAACGAGAGAATAGTCCCGAACCCCAGACAAGGACTGGATCGCACACGGCCTTCACTGGCATCGCTGGGGTAAGCTCGTCTCACAATATTTCCAGCTATTTTTTTCTCAGGTTTTACTCCGGTTTTAAAGGTACTATAAAAAACGATTGCGCGGAGTATATTCAATGTTTAGCTGGCTCTCTAGATCCATATTCTCGTGATTATCAAGAGAACTTTGCAAAGTGGTACGTGGACTAGTGTCGTGCTCTCACCGTGACTTGCTGAATGTGTTTCGATAGCCAAGTAATGATAACTTCTTATGCATTTACTAGCACTGAGTCTAAACTTCCCAGGGCCTGAACATACGTGGGGCCAACGCACAGCCATCACGCTGCACTTTGTCAATGTTCCACCCACCTGTCGACGTTTCAAATGCGCCTGTTGGCCTTGGAAATGCATCGAACGGCGGCCTCACTTCGGATGCAGGAATCCCATAGTCATGCAACGAGCATTCCACATGCCAGTAGTTCACCTTTCTTATGCCATTCACACTCCTGATCACACACCCACGACAAACGATCGACTTGGTGTCGTTTTTGCGGCTCTCTACACTTCTGGACCGCCTGCCAAGCTGCAGTGGATCGAAACTCCCCTGTTGGCGGAGGTAGGAGGGATTCATACAGCCTTATTTTTTTTAACCACGAACCATCCACCTGTATCGAAAATGATTTCACTAGCTCTCCTGACGAGCAATTTACTGCCGCCTTACACTTTGAGGCCGATGGCGGCACGGATCTCACAAGCGCGCTGGAGACAGTGGAGAGGGCCGAGAGTGTCATGACTTCCCACTGGAGCCCGGAAAGGTGCGGATCGCTCCCCACGCAAAAAACGCTTAGTGCAATCGTCGAAACAATAGCTGATCACATTGTAGAACGCCTGTCATAATTTTTCTTGTCGGACGGTGAGTACCACGTCAGGGACGAAGCGATGTACGAAGTCTGTTGCGGTGCCGTGCGTCAAGGGTTTGTCGATCTCCGCCCTTTGCGCTATTTTCCAGATTTACTGACAACTCAAACGTTAGGATGGCGCTTTCTTTCCACACAGTCTCTTTCGGACAGGAGGCCACGTCATCTTCGCTACGTAGGATGGTGCAAATTGTGTTGGATGTACAGACCTATGCGCTGTGCAATCCTCTACTCCAAGCCGCGGATAAAGTTCCATCATCTTATTCGGTGGCTCTCGATACAGTAAGCTCCAAAATAACGCTCTTTGATGCTCGGCGACTGATTTACTATTTTTATTAGGTCCGTCAGGCGGAGACCTTCTTGGGGATTGATCTGTGGATTCCGCCCTTCACTTTAACTACTATATATACCCACCTCCTCGAAGGTGATCGGGTTCTCTTGTGCCTTGTCGATTCTCAGGGAAAAATCATGATTCTTCTTGAGCGTCTTAGTCACATCGATGACACCATACGGTCCCTGTCGTATTCCAAGGTTTTCCATCAGGACAAGATCCGTCAAACATGCCTCTTCGGGTATGATTAGTCGAAGCGAATGTTGGCCGTTTACGCTTCTGCAAGAGTATGTCCGTATTTGTCACAGATTCTCGTGTTTTAGGACTAACTTTTCATAGATGCAGTTCCATATCTTCGCTTTCGATGAGGAGCTCAAGTCATTGCGGGGACTCGGGACACCAATTGACATGTTACCGTCTACATTACAGATGCGTGTTTCGTCCACAGGAACAATCCTCTTCATAGACTCGAGCACACAGGCGAGGATTTTCTCTCTGATTACCTGGAAACCCAAGTATGCGCGAACCTTCTTATCCACGTTCTTATTCCATGCTGACACTTCATTGTAGACCCGCTTCTTTACAATACCCCAGGTGCCACGCCCATATTTTGCCCCAGATATGTTTTCTCGTTGGCCAAGACAGAGATGGCGAGCGTACAATAACAGCCTATTACTGGTCCACATTTGCGTCCACCCTGGAAATCACCGTCACATTCCCAGACTTGCCTGTCGACCTCGACGAGGCGTTCCTCACCTCGATCGTCAATCGGAACAACATCCACATCATTGGTCCAGACTTAAATACTCGATCTTGTCAATCCGTCGTTCTCGACATCACCCAGAAGGCGAATTCAAATCCGAAGAAAGGCGGTCTATGGCATCACAATGTCACGTAAAACAAACGGTTCACAACTGTCTTATCGATTGCCATAGATATGTCTGGACGTGGTTCCCTGTTGTCGCCGCAGTGAAACACCACACGATAAGTCCTCCAGCGAGCGGCAGCAGAGAATGCTGATCTTCGATACCGACAACGACTTGGGGCCCGTTTTTTTATTCCCATTTTTCCGCTATTATTTCCGCCTTCGAAAGGACCTCGCGCAAGCCAACAGATTGGGAACTCAAAAGTATCGCGTCCCCTCTTTCACACCGGAATTCCTATCTAGTTCGGATTGGCCTGTCTCGCGTTTCTCATACCCATCCATATCACGATCACTCATGAGAACAGATTTATTCCGCTCTAGGACGGCGTTGTATCCCCTCGGTCGGAAAAATTGCTACTCGGGGCCGAATATAACAGATTTTCAGACAGCTTATCGCTCGGATGGTGCGGGGTGCAGAAACACAGAGGAGGCAGAATACTTAGAGGAGTGAAAGGAAGAGAAGAGGAGAGGAGAAGAAGGAAGGGTCGGCAGCGCCGCCAGCAGCTAATTTCAACGAACCGAACGATGTATTTGAGTGATCACAAGAAAATATTCGAATACAGGGTTGTAGTATGTGTACACTGGCATTGAAAACGACGACCCCCCCAGCACGAGACGAAGACGAAGGCGGCATATGACTCAGAAGAAGCGAAGGATGGATGGGTCAGGAGGGAAAACGAATGCGAACGATGAGAAGAAGAGTCAGGACGGGGGATTCAGAGGACATCTTCGAGGTGAACGGCACTCGGCGAGGTGTCGTTGTTATCGGGAGGGAGCGAAGAAGCTCCTCTGGAGCGAGTGTTTGGAGCTGTGCGAGCTGTGGACTGATTGCGTGTGGCAGGGCCACGCCTCGAGGCAGGGGCTGCGGGAGAAGGGGAAGCGTCCTTTTTCTTCTTATAAGGGGGTTTTTTGCCCTCTGTGAGGAAAGGAGGGAGAGCGGGAGTCTGGTGAGCGGTAGAATGAATGAAAAGGAGAGGAGGGAGAGTGTTACCTGGGGAGGAAGCGGCGGGGTGTTTGCCTCCGGTTTAAGGAAAGCGAAGGAAAGTAAAGGAGTGGGTAAGGAAAGGGGCCCAAGAGGAAAAGGAGGAAAGGACGAACCTGTGATGGAAGGAGAGGAAGGTCGGTGATCGGGCTCATCTTGGCTGTCAACTGGGTCATTACCATCGCCATCTTCGCTGCGACCGTCGCCAGAGAGAGTATCTGTGAGGGGGAGTGGTAACAAAAGGGGGGGAGCGAGTGAGCGAAAGGGCGGAAGGAGGGAGAGAGAGGACTTACTGGAAAGGGGTGATCCTGGACGTGCACCGGCGAGGGAGTCCTGAGTTGCAGGAGGGGAGGAGGAGAGGGGAGGGGGACGAGGTTGGGCTGGGGGTGGGGTGTGAGGGCGAGAAGAGCCAGGAGGGAGAGAGGACGAGGGAATGTCAGGGTGATCAACTTGAGTGTTTGGAGTGCGATCGAGGGAAGGATCAGCAGCAAAGGATGCTTCGGCCTGGGAAGGGGAATTATTGCCACGGGATGAGCCAGCCTGACGTGGCAGAAAGGGTGGAGGGGGAGGGAGGGGATGTGGCGGTGGCGGTGGAATGGAAGGGTTGGGGCCAGGGTCGGGTTCAGTGGGGGAGGATGTTAGGGCAGGGTCTGGGAGGGGAGGCAAGACGGTGGAAGCAGAGGGGGCAGACACAGGTGTTTCCTGAAGAGGGAGAGGCCGTGTGAGAAAGGGGGACAAAAGGGAGGGGAGGGAGTAGGACGAACGGGGAACTTGAGGGTGCCAGTGTCCGGGTCGTACTCGAAACCCCACTTCTCATAGCCAAACTGTTGGGAAGGAGTGATAAGAGACAGAAGGCCAAATGGGGGGAGAAATAAAGAAGGGCATACATCATCGAAATACTGGGGTGACAGGGCGTGGGGAAACTTAGTGAAAGGCTGCAATGTGATGCCAGAAAGATCGAAGGAATCAGGGTCTTCTGGGTTGGCAGAAGCGTGGGCGAGGCGAGCCTTATTCTTAGCGATAATCTAAGGAGAGGGTGGTGAAAGAGGAAAGCGAAAAGAAGGAAAGGGAGACGCACGTCTGCCAGTGCAGTTATGAGGAAGTGGGCAAGGGTTTCGAGAGTGCCGGACTGAGCGCCGGGAGCAGAGGATAGCAAAAACTTATTGGTCTGGAGGGATTGAATAAACTTGACGGCAGGATCATTGGCACCGTCGACGTAGACGGTGTGAACAAGGTCCCACCTCCGGGCGATATCGTCAGCGTCCGGGACGAGAGTGTTAGTGTCTGCGATAACAGGGATGTTATCTGCGAACTCCCACTGCAGGCCAGACAATGGCACTGAAAAAGAGTGGGGCAAAAAGAGATCGCGGAAGTGCTTGCGAAGGAGATGGGCCCCAGGACAAGAGATCAACATGGCCTGCCTGTAAGTGGGGAGGACCATAGCTTCGATGGCAAACGCGCATGCGGTGATGGGCCAGTCCCTGGAGGAATTCCCAGACTGTCGATTCCATATGAGTCCACTCATGGCGACGAGGCGGGAAGTGAGATGAGAAGATAGACGATTTGTGACGGGTTTAGCTCCCATGGTTTCGAACACCCTCTTGTAAGCGGCATAGAAATCTAGATAAGACATGTCTGTCTCCTCAAAGAAGGCGTCAGTGGAAGCCAATGTCTTCGCCTTCGCGGATCCTGGCTGAGGTGTCTTCCCCATGTCCGAGGCGATGGCGCGATAGGGAACCAGATCTTTGACGAACCTTCGCAGTGTACCGTTCTTCATGAGATACATGTCGATCTCAGCGACCGTTGTCCTGAGATTGGCGAACACTAGTCGGCACACCTAGTGGTATCGAGAGAAATAAGCGGTCGAAAATAAAACAGAAGACAAAGCAACTTACCTCCTTCCTAAGGCCACCAACGAACTTCGACTTGATGAGAGGATCGCGTGACAAAGCATTCAAGCCCGCGTCGAATGGATCGCGGATCAGATATTGTTTGGAATTGAGATGGGGTGCCCAGTAAATGCCCGCGCCGATCCAAGAAATGACCTGTGGAAGTGGCAATGTCAGCGACGATTATAGAAAGGATGATACAAAAGGGAAAGGGGCATGAAGCAACATCTCCAATACGTGGTGCGCAAACAGTGCATGGTGTGCGTGGTGCAACCACACCAGGTGTGCCCACGTACAGTGTCAGCACCGCACATGCACCACGTATAGGACATGTCCTATACGTGGTGCACGGTTGCTCACCCACGTATACAGTAGCACCGCACGTGCACCACGTATAGGACATGTCCTATACGTGGTGCACGGTTGCTCCACCCATGTATACAGTGTCAGCACCGCACGTGCACCACGTATAGGACATGTCCTATACGTGGTGCACGGTTGCTCACTCACGTATACAGTAGCACCGCACATGCACCACGTATAGGACATGTCCTATACGTGGTGCACGGTTGCTCCACCCATGTATACAGTGTCAGCACCGCACGTGCACCACGTATGGGACATGTCCCATACGTGGTGCACATGTGGTGCACGTGTACGCCACATGTACGCCACGTATAGCATGTCTGCAATACGTGTGGCACATGGTTGCTTCACTGCACCACGTATAGGATCTCTCCGATACGTGTACGGTGGTGCCAGTGTATGCACCGTGTGTTCTATGTGGAGACAGTCTGTAGATAATGTGATGTTACGCACCTCGGTGAGACCTAGCTCGTGCTTCCTTAGTAGCTGGTGTACTGCCAATATTACAGACGCGGTGCCCAGAGGGATGGGGAACGCGCGACCGTGGACCTTCCAGATCGTCGCGTATGCAAAGTATTCCCGGGCGAATGGAGGTGCCGTCGCATGATTGTCGGTAAGGACCTTGTCCACATCCGAGCAGTATCGCTCGAACCGGCAGATATTGTCTTCGTTGTCAGGTATGAACAGACTATTGCAGACGCTGCCATTGTCGTAGTAGTTATTGACAAAGCACTCGTCGATCTCATTGAGTAATTCTGGCGTCCATTTGCGCGGATCGCCTCTTCCGTCGAACGCTTTCTTCATCCCCTCGAGATTCTCCACAGCCTTGTCAATGTCGCCCAACGGCTCCCTGAGCGAGTCAGAGATGGTGTCGATCCTCGCCATGCTGAGGGGGGGCTTCTCTGGGTTCGCAAGTCGCTCAAGGACCTCCACGCTCTCGACAAGGAAGTCTGATAATATCTGCCGAACGAGCGTCAGAATGTGTGCATTAGTTTGTGGCTTACTTACCCCTCCATGTGCTTCCAGCATCGTCCCTAGCGCTCCTACCCTGAACCATTCCGCGTGCGTGTAGTGACGGCGCAGTCGCGACGCCATCACCAACCCATGCGCAAAGGACGGGACAGAGCACAGGCGTCGGTAGCCTCTGGAATCTTTAACCTCTTCCGCTTTCGCCTTCAGTGTCACTGCTTCTACGAACTGAGGGTATTTGATCACTAGTTCTTCGCTTCTCGGTTCTGGAATCTGTGGTTCTTCCTTCCGCAACAGGGCTTCGGCCACTGCGTTCTTGTGTTTTTCCGCTGCAGTCGCCATGTCCCGCTCGTACGCGTCTCGAAGCTCAACGACGATCTCCAGGAGCAGCTCTTCCTCAGTCGCTTTGTAATTCTCCTTCACTTCGTTTCGTGACAGGTATCGGAAAATGATCTTCGCCATCAGCTCTCCGTGTTTCTCTATCGCGTCTGTGCCCTCCCCCAGTTAGCCGCTCCCTTTCCTCACATCCACGAGCACTCACCTCGGTCGTAAACCCTCACCACCCAGAACGTCCCCTTCTCTATCTCCCCCTCCAGCATCTCCATCCTCGTCCGGAGTCCTTTGATCTCCGCCTCCGTCTCTGTCGTCCCGCCCCCCCCCTCCTCCACTTCTTCCTGCGTCGCCAGTGCTTTCTTCACTCCCTCCAGCTCCTTCGCCTTTTCCGCCATATACAAACTTAAAGCCTTCCGCCGGTGGTTGCCTCCAAGCATCCAGAGCTCGTCTTTCTTCATCGCCATCGCCCCTGCATCTGTGAACTCTATTTCAGTCATATCTGCAATCGCTACCCCATCAGCCGTCGCCTTGAACTCCACCCCAGGCCTCAGCCATTCCTGTCGCACCGCTAGGTCCATGGCCGAGTTTTCAGAGCAGTTGTCAAGGTTCCCTCGGAAGCGCGTCAGCAGCCGGTTCACCGCTCTCGTGTCCAGCCTTCTATCATTAAACTCGCCCCAGAAGAGTCCCTTCGGAGGCGAGCTCAAGTTGATCCGTAAGTACCCCAGCTCGGCCGCTTTCTTCTTCGCCCGTATGTCGTCCACTTTCACCCCAATGAACGTCCCCAGATCTGGGTTGTCTGCTGCGCTCATTTTAATTTCTCCGGCTTTCCCAAGGGCTTTCTTCTGCTTCACCCGTTAGTTAGCCTTTCTTCGCTTCCCCCATTTCTCATCACTCACTTTGGCTTTGGGTCCCATTTCTTTTTCTCGGTTTGATCTGACTCTGACTGAGCGAGGGGGTGTGACGTGTTTCTCAGTGGGTGGGGATGGAGGGGTGAGCGTCTTTTCCCCATCCCCCTTTCCTCCCCCTTTCATATCTTTCTCATCCTTGCTTCCTTTCCTCTCCCCTTTTCGTCCCCTTTCCCTCACACGCTCGTCCATCACGCTCATACCCTTCCCATACTTCCCCCTAATCCCCTTTCCCTCTTCCTTCTTACGTCTCACGTCTCCTTCTCTTCCCCATACCGTTCTCCCGGCTCATCGATCTTTCCCATTCTTCTCAGACCATCTTTCCATCTGTCCCCTTTTTTCTTCTCCTCACCCCTTCTCTCCTTCTCTTCTTCCTACGCACCTTCATCCGCGTCCTTTTCCCCCTTTCCCCCTCTCCTCTTCCCTCATCCGTCCTTTCGCAACGTGGCCCTTTCCTTCAACGTCTAGACCATGTAGGGACGACGTCTGTGCCTCCCCTCAATTTCTCCTTGCTTCCCTTCCCTCTCCCTTCACCCTGGTAACGAGCATCAGGAAAAACCTCAGACATGTTTTAGACCGAAATAGCAATATAAATTCTAGCTTATTTCACATATTTTTACCCAGTTCATCGGGGTTTTGGCCATTTTGAAAGCCTGACCTCTCATTTTGTGTTCACAGTTTGAATTGGATACACGTTTGGACATATTTGAATGCCGGACATTTCATTTTGAACTGACAGTTAAATTGAACGTACATTGTCCACGAATTGTTTGAGGATAGTTGAGTATTGTTCCGGAGTTCGTTCTAAGCTACGGGATGTACATGTGGGTTTACAGTAGTGGCCACGTAATTATGGGTGTGGCCCTCGGCAGAGCTGACAACGAGAACGCAGGTGCGAGACACTGAGTCTGTCAGGCCTCTCTTGCAGAGGCAGTTGCGCGCTGAGATTCCGTAGAACTATGAGGAACGGAGTAAGCTGAGATGAAGACGCAAGCTCACGTCAAGGATATTGTATGGTTCATCGAGGTCGATCTCCAAGCTAGCCTCCGGATGCGGACAAGGCATGCGAAGAAGACAGAGGGGACTGTGAAGCCAGGGACACCGCGGAAGCCATCGCGTCGGTTTGCTGCATAGGTGACCAGGTTCAGAATCCTTAGATATGGAGCGGTGACCAGGCTCCACTCAGTTCCATGCCAAGTAAACTCCACTTTTTAGAAGAAGCCTTCGTCACCACAGGAGCAGAGGCATAGCTCTATTGATCGCCGTGCGATTTATGAGGAGGCGGCGAGGGGGGCTTTGACAAAATGGGGGGAATAGCGACAACAGAGGGGCCGACCGATGAGGTTCATAATCGTCGGTCCCAGTCGACGCTTATTGGGATGTGAAACGAAGCATCAGTTGAAGATGATGGCGGAGAGCGAAAAGTTGACAGGTCTTTCGGTAATGGAGGAACAGGGACCTGTAAACGCAGGACACAAGAGCGATGATGAACGCAGAACGCCAACATGAACAGAGCGAGAAGGCGAACGGCAAAGAGATCCAAAAGTAGATCAGGTACAGCGTTCAGAACGAGGGGGTATCTAAGATGAGCACTAACACTGTGCACACCAAAGTGCGCATGCAGATGTATATGCTGGGACCAGCGAAGCGCGATGAGAGGATGCTGAACGAGATTCGGGACGTTGCAAAGTCGCGGCCGGTAGCAATGTATCATGCGCTACCGAAGGTCCGATTTTTCAGGATCGAGTGCGTGTAAATCTGGGTGGTGAAGACCTCAAGCAAGACCGTCATGAATTGCTTTCGGAGACACGCGAGCGCTCAGCCAGTACCACACTCACCCAACTAGTAGGCCAACAGGAAACTCACGTATATTTTGGACTTGTGCCGCCACTTGTTCTTATCGCATCTCCGGCATTGCGTTCCTTTGACGGGCGCGCCTCCGGTCGGGGTAATGCCTTGGACACGTCCGCGAGCTGTCTACCCGGTACTGACCCAACGTCTAAGAAAGAAAGGGTCAGAGAGTCATGTGGATGGAGTTCTGGAGTCACATGGCCAGAGCTCGTTCTCAGCGTGGATGATATCGACGCCGTATCCGAATCGTGATCATAGAGTGTGAGCGAGGCAGCAAGAATGCTTCCATGCGCATCCATCATGGGTGAGGTCGAATCAGTTGTGTGGCCTTCACCATATCCGTATTCTCGCTTTTTGTTAGGCCTGGCTGGAGTGGAGCGGGTGCGCCGGAGAAAGAACTGCCTTGAGAATAAATTCCCAGAAAGCGCACGGACGACTGTAGCCATGCGTGCTTCGCTGTCAGAAATTGATCCTTTTGTCGCAAAGGCCAAAGCGAGAGTGATTGCAAGTGGTAGACCTGATTGAAGTCATAAAGTCAATTCCAGAATCTTAGCATGAAAGGGTGTACTACCTTTGGGAAGCATGAAGACTACGAGAGTCACAGCCACTTTAAAAATGTTCACAAGGCCGCTCCCATTTCGATAACACGTTGTCACCAGAAAGGAAGATGCCCACAGCCTGTGAGATGTTTATCAGATCCAAGGAAACGGTGTGGGATATCTTTACGCTTACTAAGTCTTTGTTGTGGAGTGTCGGCCACACAAAGATAACTATCTGCCCTCGCTGACCGCTGTGTGTGCGTGCGTGTGATCGGGATAGGGCGAGTGAGTACTTAGTGGGCTGAGGAGCCCACCGCGCTGTTGTTCCACGTTATATAGATCTTCTACAATCCTGAAGGCACCACGATAGGGGAGAAAGATGAGCGCACGTGCGATATTTGAGTTGGCAGGCCTGTTGCAATCGAGAGAGGTTTTTCTTGGGGCGAGATGTGTCGAAAGTCGGGGGGCATTTCCCGCACGGAGATGAGGATGTAGCCGGGAATGGTACAGCGGGTGAAGAATGCATGGTCGACGATGTCGTGTAATTAGGGATGCTCTTGTAGGTTAGGCGTAAGTATTTTCTTGCACAAGCCCACGTGCGTCGAGGGATACGTCTCTATGTGGCGGAAACTCGTATCAGTATTGTGGGTACGTCTGCGCGGGTTTGAGGTTAAGTGGTTAATGAGCTTTAGATAGGCAAACTTACTGATACATCTTTGTCTGGAAGGGCGACCGACCGACGACGAAAGTGTAGAGGAGACACCCATGGACCAGGTGTCAACGTCAAAACTGTGCCCGTTCGCAGCGTTGAACAAAACATCTGGTACGATATATTTCGAGCATGAAAATTATCTGGAAATGTCGTTAGCGGCACTGTGGTACCGTCGTCGGCAGAGCGCGAGACGACGTACCGAGGAGTTGAAAACCATTGTAGACATATTGCCAGCGCCCGCGCACCGCGTCGACAGATGCAAAGAGGTCAAATTTACCGTAAACGAGTCAGGAAGTGGGATGCATGGAAAGTATCTACACAAAGAGCATCTGTCCGGCCTGCACTGTCCTTCAGCCTAAACCTTATCTCCGTACGCGTCGTCGGTTTTGTATACATGATGCGTTATGACGCGTTTTTCGGCATCTGGGTGAGTGGGGGCAAGGAAGTCGACCGTTAAGTGGCCGCCAGTGGACGCCTTCCCGGATTCGCCGTGCCAGGGCGTGTCTCTGCAAGCTATCGTCAGGGCTGGGATGCGCTAAAGGGAGCGAGAACGTACCTAACTCGCGCATACTCAACGTTCCGTTTGTCCAGCCTCTTGATTATATAGTGCGCCTCTATCCTTTCCTCCGCAAATTTCCGTTCGGCCTGTTTGGGTTTGGATCTGTAGAGGATGTTCCAGGCGATATGACGGAGTTTATAGAGGATGGTCATTGGTGGATGGCTGTGAAGAGGCGAAAGAGGAGAGTGGGAAAGGAGAAAGAAAGCGTTGATAGTGAGAATGGTGACGGTGCGAGCAAGAAGAAAGTGGCAAATGTTCGTACACGTATATGTGAACCCAGGAATATCAGCACTAAATGATTCTTGTTCGAATTAAAGCTGCTCTACAGGGCACGAGGGCACAGTTCGACAGACGTTCGATATCGTCCACTTTCCCACGCGCTTACCGTCACAATATTCTTTCGGCTTGGAAAATGGTGAGGAGGGCATAGGATATGAGATTGGTGCTGAGTGCAGTAGCCCAGGAGTTGGTATCCAGAGATACATAAATTCAGTCATGTTGCTGTGAGTATACTGTCAACTCGTGAGGTATCCAGGAACCATTTGCGATAGTAGCCGGGCACTGAGGGCGAGTCGGGATCGCCTTGACGGTGACATCTAAAATTACGAATCCAGCGTCGGCGGACACCCTGCATGAATAGAGAGGGGTGGACATGGCTTTTCTCGTCCAGAACTGCCCCAAGCAGAGTTGGGCGCGCTGGGAGGTGCCTTAGAATTCGTAATGCTGCAGACCAAATCAAGTAATCCGTGTTGGCTCGCCGTCGTGCGATATGTGAATCGAAGTTGCTGGTTCCTTTGCACGTTGTCTGCTTACATCCAAGTTCGTTAACGAAATGGTCAAATTGAACGTGTCCAGAATGCAAGAGCTGCGCAGACAACGAGTATGGAGGATATATGGGAGTGAATGCTCAGCTCTTTTTTTTTTAACTCAGTTTATATTCCGAATGCTCAGCTCTTCCGACGGTATGAACACCCTGATCCCAAAAATCAGCACCAATTGGTGGAGTAAAGAGTTGTGCATACCTTCAGTGAGTCTCACCCGATCATCCGTATGCTGCATCAGGTAGTACGTTTTCAAACAAGGAGAAGCCAGAGGTTGGACGCACATGATGACGACATCAGTGCGCAAAGGTAAGCTAGTCAAGTACAACTTGAACTGACAGAAACTTTTCTCAGCCCTTATTACTCAAGAGAACTAGCTGAGGGAACGGATACGAGAGAGAGGCAGGAGGAGGACCGGGTTGACCGCAACAACCCTTCAGCTTCAAGTTTGTGTAAAGTGCCAGTGGGACTGCCTCCAGTGGGACGCAAAAGTGGGACGCAAAAGAAAGAGTCGGCCCGGCCCGGGCCCGGGCGCGAAACTTGACGAGTCCTCTGTGCTAACACACCCAGGGAGTCACCACATCGTCGCTCTTACGTCGCTTACCGTGCGGCAGACACAATGTTCGAAGATGGCACTTTTAAACTCTTGTTGACTTTTGACAAGTCATACTCAAACAAACCACCGACCGTAAATTTCCTTTCGCGGATGTTCCACCCGAACGTGTACGCGAATGGGGAGCTCGGTCTGGACATCCTCCAGAATCGGTGGTCACCCACATACGACGTCGCGGCCATTCTCACATCCATCCAGAGCCTCCTGCGTGATCCAAATTCCACCAGCCCCACTAACGCCGAGGCTACACAGTTCTATCGCGAGAATATGAAGGAGTATGTGCGTCGCGTCTGTACAGCAGAGGATAGCTGGTTGGAGGACGACGAGAAGGCTGCCATCAGAGAAGGTGGGGCCCAAGTGAGCATGCTGTTCGTTCGGGCCTTCCTCTAATGCTGGAGAGGTCTTTCGTGGAAAGATGGGACAAAGCTTCTGAATAGGCGTGGGCCGTGGCAAAGGTCCGGGCACTGGTACCAAAGGCAGGTGAGAGGAGGGGGAAGCAAACAGTGAGTGGGGAATGGGAATACAAAAAGTAGGGCTCGTACCGGTGTGAATGGAGCGTATAATAACCTGGAACAGGGAATTATGGCATACACGACTGTCGGGGAGGTCGTGGGGCGAGGGTCTGGGGAGATCGAGAAACGTGCTGCGAAGGTCGTATGTGGCGGAGGAGGCGGGGAGGCAAGAGGGTGCGTGGGCGAGACAAGGAGAGGGCCACAGGTCTTTAGCACGGCGCGTGTGAGTCCAAGTCTTGCGTAACTCATTGGCACAAGCATCGGCAATACCGTTCTACGCAGTGAGGCGAGCGGTGAGTAGGGTAACAGAAGTACAATTGAACGGCTCCCTGGCACCTGTCTGAATGGAATGCCTTGCACTTCGCTCATCGGTGAAGACGACGGCAGCCGCCAACTGACAGAGCAGGCGCTTGAGTTCATATCAATCAGTTCCGCCTTGCATTTGTTCTGAGTAAACGTGAAAGCTGGGCCTACTGTGCGACGCACCATAGTCATCGAGTTTCATGGATATCTTGTCTCTGTCGTCTTCCTCCGCAATGTTCTGCCGCTTTGCTGCTTCCAGGACGGTTCCTCCGACCGCACCACGCATGCCCATGCTAACAAATCCATGCCCCCACTCAGCGTGTCTTCCCCTACGCGACACCCCCGCACAATGACGCTCAAGCGGAGTTGGCGTCTCACTGACAACCGTCGTTTCTGCCTTTCGCATGGATCTCGATTCGGTGGTCTCCTGGCGGTCAGTTCATCACCCCCTTCTAAACGGGTTCGTTTACTCACCAAACTGTGATAGGACGAGATGGGGTAAGTTGACATATCAGGAGGTTCGTGGCGTAACCTAACGACGGTATAGGATGTGAGACGATCCAAATGATCGCTCTCGTAGTGTCGAGGTCGAAGAAGAGGTCAACGTGACAAGAAACGGCGCTCTTGCAGACGCTGCCCTCCCCGACAAATGGCGACAGAAGGATGGGGAGGGCGGGGAGAGAGTGAGAAGGGAGGGTCGAGGGTCGGAAAGCGTGACGCGAGAGGATTGAGGAGGGTGGCCGAGGGTGGTGGGCCGAGAGAACGGCAGGGCGTGGGGACCGGAAAGAGGGTGGGCGAGAGTAGGGTGGGCAAAGGGGAAAAGGGAAAGATGACCAATGCGTGAGCTTCGGGCGTAAAGACGACGAATGAGGGACCGAGAAAGCAGACGAGGGCATGGCGAGGCGAGAGTAGGGTGTGAGAAGTGAGGGGCATGAGGACCAGGAAGGGCGGGAGGGAGGAACTCGAGATGACGACCGGGAGAATAACGCGACATTGACGAGGAGAGAGGCGACTGCAAGTGGTGAGTAGAGGAAACGGAGCTAAGAGGGTCATACCACTGAATGGACGCGTTGGGTAATTCCCAAACCACGAAATCGTAGCTAATACAACTCTTGAGGCCTTGAGGCCTTGAGGATGAAATCGATCAAAGTCGCGAATAAAACGGGTGAGCAGGTGAGTGGGAAATCGGAAATGATCTGTGTCATGTGCTACCATGCAGCGCTCACACGTTCAACACACCGTATTTGGCGACACCGCACAAAATATCCTGCGTGACGACAACGGAATGCTTTCTCCACACGATCAAAGGATAATAGTTTAAGTTAGCAAACTATCAGCAATTTATAAACACGCCTGGAAGGCACTGTTTGTACTGGAGCCAAGTTTCCAGGCTGCCAGAATTTGTCTGGAGCCAGGACGATTCTCACAGGATCAGATGGGCCAACTGGCTCCAGACATCTTCCAGATTCTGTATCCTGGCGACAGAATCCGAAACCACAGCCAGTCATTCGAACCCAGACAGTCTTCCAGTCTTCTTCCAGTCTTCATTCCGTACTCAAAGATTCACAGATGGTTGTATTCATGCAAATATTATATTGTAACTAATAAGAGTACATGAAGTGACTACGAATACAAGATCTATGGACCGGCGCTGTAGAGCAGTGGCGGTATAGAATCGAGATAACCGGGGCCAAGAGACAAACCGGGGAAAACAAAAAGGGGGGGGGTTAGCGTGTCATGCGACAAGTGTTTGTACCTTGTGTGCGCATTTTGGTATGGCAAGGGTGCTAAAAGGGGGAGGTGGAGACGCCACATGTCAACAAGAGGGGGCACGGAAAAGAGGGACATACCACATTCGCATGTCCCTCGGTAGTTGAGAGGGCGGGCTGGAAGATGCATGTTGTTCACATGCAGAATGGAGCAACGGCGGCCATGTGGGCGGGGTAGTGATGGCTGAGGTAAAAGTCAGTCACTCGCTGACTTCGTGTGGAGAGTGGTACGATAGATGGCAACGCATTAGCAAGGCTTGGGAAGGGGATGGGGCCAGGACGGTGGCAGTGCTGTGGTCAGCGTTGTCGTCCTGTACAGGTTTGAGACAAGTTAGAACGAAGTCAATAGAGAAAAAAAAAAACTTATCTGCATATTTTGTGGATGCTACGAGGGGCTGACCATGAGGCACGTGGGAGGGAGAGGAGAAGGCAATGACAACATTACCTGCTAGTTAGTGAACGGCACGGGGAGCAAGCACAAAAGGCTTACTGATGTGGCATGTCCGTTCGTCCCTCGCGATAAAGCACCTCCATTAAACGTGATACGGCATTTTGCTTTGCTCGACCGGAGGCGGGTAGTATTGCGGCGGCGAGCCAGCGGGCTAATGAATAAGAATTGACATCAGTGATCAGGAAGTGGAACAAGGAACGAGTTGGACGAACCGGAGCAAACCCTGCATTGGGGTCGTACACGTGGGGGTGGATGCCAGCGGCACCACCATACGCCTGCAGCGGGTATTGGGGTTGATAGGGCATCTGGCCTCCATAGATGTTACCGCCGCCCTGTTGGTGCTGCTGGGCGAAGGCAAGGTTGGCCTGAGCGGCACGTCGCCGGCGATAGACAATCATCGAAAAGATCAGGGAAAGGAAAATGATCCCTGTGCACGAGAGGTTGTTCAGTAATGCAAGAAGGTCGGGGATGGGAGACCGTACGCACAAAGGCCGATGCCGATTCCTATATGTGCTCCTGTGCTTAGACCGTCGCAGTGCTCATAGCCGTCACTGTGAACGAAAGTCGGTATGGGGGAGATAGGATCAACGAGATACGTACTCGTCAAATCAGCAGTTGTCTGCCTTGACAGCAGGTAGGAGGGCAGCAAGTAGAATGAGGGCTACAGCGCGGGTAAGCGTCGAGCTCAAGGCCGATATGCGTCCGACTACGAAGTCGAGAGTGTGTGAGTACACATGCGACGGGATAGACAAAGAAAGTAGACACCTGTCATGGTCGGAAATGTTACGATATAGAAGTGCGGAAAGGTGGAGTAGTGATGGGTTACAGTAAGAAAGGACTTAAAAAGGATTCATAACAAGAGTGGAGCAACGTTGATGATGTAGCAACGAGTCAAGGACGGTAACTAGATTAAATGACTTTGTATTGGCAGACATCATCCTCTGCAGATGATGGTAGGAGGGCGTGGTGCTGGGATGGGGAAAAAGACTAATGAGACTGGTAGTCGAAGTGCCTGTCAATGGAGGGGTGATGGAGAAGTAATGGAGATGAGGTGCAATTGAAGCGAGGGTGAGGATAGATACTTCCCACGCCTGGACCGTTAAACAAACATTACGACTTAGGCTGTTTTTCGGGTTCGGGTTGTCACCATGTCACATGTCACCTCTCAACACATCAGTCACCTTGCTTTGCAAGGTCTTCTTGCCATGTCACAATGTCTGCAGATCATAAACAAGAACAAATTAGATCTAATCATAAACATGACCAAATTATATCACATGTTATTACTGTTCCTGTTTTGTGGGTTTTGGTGGTGGCACTGATTGGGCTCAATGGACCAAATATAGCAGGAACCCAATTTTATGTCTCAAGATCTTCCCTCGCTTTCACCATGGACACCCTGTTTGATTTTTCTTCAGTTTGGAGAAAGCTATTGATGAGAGAAATTATCAACACTCTCCCTCCTACTACATTTTCTTCTGAGGAGAAACGATCTCAAGCTAAGCTAGAAGAGGCAGTTATGCATTTGCCACCCAAACAACAAGCATTGTTGGAACATATTGCGATTGCCAAAGTGTGCACATTTAACAATACTTCGAATTATGAAGTTGCTGACCGTGGTCCGATAACAAATACTGACGAGAATTTTTTCCTGGAGACAGTATCTGAGGATTGTTGACAAGATTGTATTTGCAAGTTTATCAATGCAATGGGAAATGATGCACTTGCGTCCTCTGATTGTGCTGTGTGCACAGGCAATTTTTTCAATTTCGAAATTCATGAGTTCAAAGTATCCGACCTTCAGGAGAAGAACAAATTAGTTCCTTCTAAACCTCACCCAGCACAAAAGCTTACTGAGGGCATGCTTCTTCACGTGATGCCAACAACTTTACACCCTTGATCCTGATGGTTTCTTGACAGTGAATGTTTGTAGTTCATGCTCCTCTGATTTGAAGCGAAACAAGACACCTGCCATGTCACTTGCCAATGGTTTGTGGATCGGAGACATCCCACTTGAGTTGAAGGTTCTCACTCTTCCCAAGCACATCTTGGTCGCTCGTTTCTTCCCGGCTGCATACATTGTTAAATTGTATCCTAAGAAAAAAGGCGCTCATTATTGGGCTTCAGATGGATTCCACCACACTTTGCGAGGCAATGTATCAACCTACCAATTAAACACAGACCAAATTGCACATCTCACCAGTACTGATGTCATGCCGCCATCTCCCATGATTCTTGCAGCCACTGTCGGTGTTACGTTTGTTGGTCCAAAAAATGTACCTGAAAAAACTATGATGGGTTTTTTGCAGGTGAACCAGATGCGTGTTTGTATTGCTCTGGAGTGGTTGAAAGAACACAATCCTTTCTATGCCAACATCACAATTTCAGGAGAAAGACTGAGCGCTCTACCGATCAATGGAGTTCCTGAAGAAATTATGTCTCTTGTCCGGTACTCGGATGATACAAGACTGTTGGCAGAAGAAACTGATGGATACGTACCTAGCAACTACCCCAACGATCTTGGTGAGACCTTATACATGTTATCAGTGGTTCCTGTTTGACAATGGTGCTCGAGGGATCCAGAATGTGATTATAATATTGATGAAATGGAACTTGATTTGGAGGAAGACAAGGGTGAAGATATCTCATTTCCAATTGAGCAGGAAGGTAAGTTTGTTGCCCGTCGCAGTCAAATGTAATGCTCAGCAGTCCTCAGATGCGCAAGTAATTCCATTGCAGTCACTTGGCATTGTTGATGTTGAGGAAAACGAAATTCTTGCGCATGCTCTTGCCAACATTTCGCAAAGCGATTGAGCAGAGGGATGGGCTATCAAACGAAGCATTGACTTTGTCAATGAGTATCCCCGATTGACAGCAGACAGTACACATATGGCAGGAACACCCGACAATTCCAACCATCTTCTCGGTACATTCCCATGTCTATTTCCATATGGAGAAGGAGGATTCGAAGTTGATCGACCTATGCCTGTTTCTTACAAAGCTCATAGTCGATGGGCTTTGTGATATAGTGATAAATGTTTTCGCTTGGATCATTTTTTTATGTTCCAAGTATTTGGGGTTTTACAAAAATGGCAAGTTTGTGCTGCCACAGCATTGCAAATGTCAAAACAATCTTTTCTGCGTTATGAACAAGCAATATGTGGCCTGACTTTGTCCAATTTCAAAGTGGCGGGTGCTGAGGAGAAGGTGCACAAACCGTTGAGCAACTCAACTATCCAATCTCTTCATAACACCTTGTCGGCAGTTCATTCCAAAGTTGTTGGTACAGATGAATCACACATAAAGATTTGTTCTATCATTTGGGGCATGTGTATGATGAAAAACCCTCCCTCCATTTGGTTGACAATCAATCCCTTGGATATGCAAGACCTGATAGCACAGGTTTTATGTGGCCAAGAAATTGATCTTGATCATTTCATTAGAAGCAACGACAGGCCGTCTGTCAGTGTGATTGCCTCTGACCCCTATGCCTCAGCGTCTTTCTTTCATCTCATAGTAAACACCATTCTTCAACAACTCCTGGGCATTAGAGGATACAAACACAGACAATCGGTACAGCAAGAGAAGGGAGTTCTTGGTCTTGTGGAGCTTATGTTGGTATGGTTGAAGCTCAAGGTCGGGGCACATTGCACTTACATACAGTATTGTGATTGCGCGGTGCCCCTCCCTTGGATCAGATGAAAGAATGCCTGTTGAATGAACAATTTTGGGAAAAGGTCAAATCATTCATTACCTCCAACATTTGTGCAGATCTACATGATGCACTTGGCACTTCCATCCTTTCCATTCTGAGTGAACGTTGCATGGCATTTTCACGACCTGTCAACCTTCGTTTACCACAGTACAAAGAAAACTGTGATAATGCAGAGAAACATTTAGCATGCACCGTCCAAGTTCACCAATGTGGTCAGGGATGTATAAAGTTAGTTTGCGGCCATTTTGTGTGCAAACAAAAGGTGCCTTTTGCGTTGGCAAACGACGACTGGATCAAACCAGATGGCATGTGGGGACCAAAACGCACTTATGGATATTTTAATATCTGGTGTCCGTCGATTCTCCAATGCTTACGAGCAAATCATGACATGAAATTGATTACCAACGGAATGGAGACCAAGGACATTGCATGGTACATCACACACTACATCGCTAAGAAGCAAAAGGAATCTTCCAATACTTCAGCACTATTAGCAAAGACTTTTGCATTTCACTGGACCAGCAAAACAAGGAATTCTGATTTGGTTGTGACAAACAAACTTCTACTCCAATGTTGTGCTAATACATTAAGCTGGGAGCAAGAACTCAGTGGACCAGAAGTTGTGAGTCATATCATGGGATGGGGCGATCACTACATTTCACATCACTTTGAAACTATACCTTGGTTTTCCGTCTTATCTTCCTTGCGAAAGACATTTCCTGTTCTGCAAAAGCAAAGGTAAGGCAGTTTGGTACGAACATTTCAATCACACCTGATAAGCACCAGATTACATAATCAAGCTGCAGTTCCCAAAAGTGTTCCCAAAAGTCACACTGATGTTGTAGCATTGGGCAGTGATGAGGTTGGTTGTCTTGTCCTGCGAAATGAGACAGTATTAACTGACATTGCATCAGGCCGAAGAAATTGTTACCTTAGAAATGGTGCAGGGTCAAATCCAAATCAAAGACCATGCATGAGAATACATAGACAGGGGTGACCGGTGACCATTAGAAAATTGGTCATTCTTGAACTTCTTTCTCAACACATATGATGGCTTCCCTGTGAAAGAGAGAAATACTCTACATGGATGACTACCAAATGCAAGAATTGCTTACTGAGAAGGTACAAAACAAGAAGGGCACTGTCACGTCATAAGATCACCAGGCCATGAAACGATGCCATACTTTCTGGGACAATGGTTTTCAAAACAAGATCCAGAGGACTGCAACGGCCTGTTTGAAGCATCGATGTTGGCTTTGTTAAAGCCTTGGAGATTGCTCACCGATCTCAAACGACCAGAGCAAACCTTTTGGGAGGCATTTACTGACTTCGTACACGAAGCCTCTTCTGAAACTTGCTGTATTTTAAAAAATGTTCAATATTTCCATGAATGTCGTGAGCATGCGAATCAACACACGCAACCAATTGTTGCAATGGATGAAAGTAACCCAACAACAGTGTGGATGGAAATTGAAGGATCTGCAGATGGTCCCATAGATAACAACACTGTGGACAACGAACACTTTGAGGACTTGATATCGGAAGAGGATATAAACCGAGTTATCGACCTACCTTATTCTTCCTGAGAACAATTCTTTGCTGAAAAGGCCATTGACATTGGATTGAAGTCAGGTGCATTACAACTCAAGGAAGACAACTCCACGTACGCTGAACCAGCACCTTCAGCTACCGAAAGCAACCTTCGACATTTCCAGGACAGGCAAGCACTTCTTGATGCCTCAGGTGAGGTGGAAGCCACCTCACCTCTGATCACCTCCGAAGTACTACCCCTGGAAAGTATAAACATGGATATGGTCTGTGACTTCAAGCCAACTGCATTTACAATAACACAACCAAGTTCTTCAGATGAGAGCAGTGACTATGTTCTCAACGAGCATCAGACAATGGTACACAGAATTGTTACAAATCACTTATGAGATTATCTCTCGCACAAGAATCCACCACAGAGATTGCTTATCGTTCACAGACAAGGTGGAACTGGAAAGTCAGCCCTCTTGAATGCCATTTCGAAGACATTTGACAAGTTAGGCGCATCTCACCTTTTAGCAAAGATGGCCATGTCTGGTGTTGCAGCAAGTATTGTCGGAGGACAAACATTACACAGCTGGGCAGCATTACTGATTGTGACACCTCAGTCAGGCAGATGGATAACTCACCCTGCAAGAGAAGTTGGAACTCGATGGAAAAAAAACATGGGAAACGTGCTTTGGTTAACAATTGACGAGATGAGCATGTTGACAACACTGTTACTTCTGTTTTTGTCTCAAGTGGCTGGGGTAGTCCGGACAGGTCTCACCACAATCGAGCCCTCTGTTTTATTTGGTGGACTATCTGTCATACTTTTTGGTGATCTACACCAATTCCCACCTGTTGCAAAGCCAACAAAAGAATTATATCATCCATTTCCCCCGAATGAAGACTGCAACCTAGGCCAGACTTACTTCAAACAATTTGATATTGTCGTCAAACTAGAGGAACAAATACATATTCATGATGCTGAATGGAATGACATATTGCAAAGAACACACACCAGAGAATGTACGATGAAAGACATCAAAGAGATCAACAAACTGGTCCTTACGCATCCAGATCGCAACATCCCTGACTTCTCACAGCTGCTGTGGTCAGAAGCCATTCTAGTCACGTCTCGAAATGGTGTATGCAGTGCTTGGAACGATCTTATGATAAGAGAGCATGCTCACAAGTCTGGTCAAATAAAATATGTGGTATATGCAAATGATCAAACAAATGGTAAACCACTCACAAAACATCAACGACTTGCGACAGCACACTTGAAATTGGAAGAGACAAAACATTTGCCTCACAAAATAGAATTTGTAAAAGGGATGAAGGCTATGGTCTTGATGAACATATCAACAGAATCTGACCTTGCGAATGGTTCACGAGGAATTGTAGAAGACATCATACTGGACCCAAGAGAATGTAGCGGATGACTATTGGCTACGTCAAGCAAGCTAGAAGTTGAAAACGGGCTTGTCAAGGACAACTCAAGCTTGACGCGGAGATAAATCACGCGCTGAACTACTCACTGTGGAGCGTGCTAGACTTGATACCTTTATGCAAGGTAATAATAGCGATGTCACACAAGGGAATAGTCTGAGTGAGAACCAAGAGGACAAGTTAGATTTGGTGGTAAAGAAGACAAAGGAATGCGAACCTGAGTGAGAACCAAGAGGACAAGTTGGCTCTACTCAGGACACTACAGGGTGTCTTATATACTACTAGGCATGAGTCACTTACTAATCTACTGAGTAAGTATGGATGACTACAAGCTGACACGTCGTGTATCTATATTTAGCACTTCTATTGTGATTACTGATCACTGTGTCATAAGTGCTTACTTGCGCTGATGCGTCGTCCTAATAATAGAACAATGCTGACTGAATCCTAATACAGCATGTAATCTATATTACCCTATTGTTCTGCGTCCTTCCATGACATTCTAACCAATCATAACGTACACATGTCTAATGAGTGATAAGGCAGGTCCTTCCCAGGATCACGTGCCTTGATGACGAATACAAATGCACATGTTGACATCATGTGACCAACCATCTTATCAGATCTAATGATAAGGACTTCAACACAGAAAACAGAAAAAGATATACGTGTCCGTGACATTACCCCCCTTCTTAGGGATTAACGTCCGTGTTAACTTCTGTAAACTGGTTTGGCGACTGCCAAGGCAAGGACGCATATAGGAGTGCTGCTATTTTTCTAGGTGCCCCCGGGTTTCTGGAGTGGAACTCCTTGACCCTTTCCAGTGCATGAGCTAGATTCTTAGCTGGCTCCCATGTATCCTCGCCCTCCCCATAGCCTTTCCAGTGAACAAGATACTTGAGGGTACGACCGAAGAGTTTTGAATCTCTGATGTGGTCAACCTCATATTCTTCTTCGCCTTCAACTGTGATTGGCTCTGGTGGGGGTGGCACTTGCCCGTTGACTTCGTTCCCTTTGTAAGGGCTAAGGCGATCTACATGAAATACATCATGTACCCTAAGTGCAGGGGGAAGCGCAAGCTTGTAGTCGACGTCACTTCTAACTTCAGTGACTTCGAAAGGGCCCAATTGTTTCGGTCCAAGCTTGGACGATTGTTGGTGAACCTTTATTTGCTTAGCTTGCAGCCAAACTTTATCCCCGATGTTGAGCTTGTAAGGCTTCATACGTTGTTCAACGTCTGTCTGCATTCGCTTTTTACTTAAGCGAAGGGCTGCCTCAGCATCTTTCCTTACAGACTGTAGGTGCTGAAGACGTTTGTCTAGAACTGGGATACCTGTAGGACGACCTATAGGAATTGTGAAATCTGGCGTATAGCCATACAACATCTCAAAGGGCGTATGCCCTGTGGCTGAGTTGAGTCTGCTGTTGATCACAAATTCCGCCATCGGTAACAGGTCTACCCAATCATCCTGGTGTTTGTCAACGAAGAGACGTATATAAACCTCAACTTCTTGGTTTTTACGCTCGACTTGGCCATTAGCTTGTGGATGATAGGCTGTGGTAAGTCCTGAGTCTATCCCTAGTCGCTTATACAGGGCACGCATGCTTCTTGCCGCAAATTGGGGTCCCCTATCACTAATGATTTTCTTAGGGATACCATGAAGCGGAAAGACTTGCTCAAAGTAGATGGATGCAACTCCATCAGCCGTAAGTTGTGTTGTCACAGGGAATAGATGGATCTGTTTCGTATAATGATCCACTATGTTAAGGATAGCAGCCTTCCCTCGTGACATCGGAAGTGGTCCAATCATATCAATACCAATGATTTGCCATGGACCTTCTGGAACTTCTTGAGGCTGAACATGCGCTTTAGGATGTATGTCTTTCCTATAGCGCTGACATTTGT
This sequence comes from Lactarius tabidus, assembly GCA_963281015.1. Lineage (NCBI taxonomy): Eukaryota > Fungi > Basidiomycota > Agaricomycetes > Russulales > Russulaceae > Lactarius > Lactarius tabidus. Next base: position 128,216 of record OY725473.1, read on the forward strand.
CGCAACCTTCTACGTATGCAGAAATAAATCCTGCCATGCGTGGCCACCAATAATAGCGGCTAACTAGTTCTATGGTTCCGTTTTTACCAGGGTGACCGGTGGTTAACGAGTCATGACATGACCGTACCACATCTTTACGAAGTTGCCTATCATTTGGCACGTAAAGTCGACCCTTGTAATAAACAAACCTGTCATCTTCTTCCCACATCGCAACGCCGTCTGTGAGAGCTTTTGGAGCGGTCTTATCTATGCTTTTAAGACTCTCAATAACTTCTGCTTCTCGCAGACTTGCCCAGCGTATGCGATCCCCAAGGGAGTCTATTTCGGGGCGGAAATGAGCTTGTGCAGCATTCAGGAAGTGCTGTGGTCCTAAGACCTGGACTTGGCGATTGTTGTCTCTATCAGAAACATGGTCTTTTGAGAACCGACTTAATGTGTCTGCTTGCATGGATTCCCCTTTGCGATAGATGACTTTGAAATCAAACCGGCTTAGGTAGAGTGACCACCTAGCTTGCCGTCGATTTAAGTCTCGCATTGTTGCCCACCATTCTATATTCTTATGGTCGGTAACGAGTTCAAAGGGGATTCCTTCGAGGAAATGTCTCCAATCCTCGAAAGCTCTTATGCAACCTAGCATTTCTCTATCGTAGATCTCATAATTACGCTCCTCTTTACTCATAGAGTCGGAGCGATAGGCAACTGGATGCCAAAGACCATCTTCGTGTTTCTGAGACAATATGCCTCCAGTAGCAAATCCTGAAGCATCAACTTCAACTCGCGTGGGCAGGTCTGGATCATAAACCTTGAGAATAGGTTCACATCAGAACTTCTCCTTGAGCCAGTCGAATGCTTTTTGCTGCTCTGCATGCCATTGCCAAGGCATGTCTTTCTTGGTGAGGTCATGGAGTGGACGTGCTACAGTAGCAAAGTCCTTGATGAACCTCCTATAAAAATTGGCGAACCCAATAAACGCTCTAACTTCTTTAAGCGTGGTGGGTGTAGGCCAATTTTTGACTGCGGCGACCTTGCCAGGGTCCATCCGCACTTCTCCAGGTCGAATAATCATGCCTAAGTACTCCATTTCTTGTTTCTCGAATTCGCACTTTTCAGGCTTTAAGTAGAGGTCATATTCTTGTAATCTCCTTAACACTTCGCGTACTATCTTGCAATGGTGTTCGAGATTACAGCTATAGATGAGGATATCATCCATATAGACTGCTACTTCTCCTTGTGTGATTAGATCGACTAGAATTGAGTTCATAAGGGCTTGGAAGGTAGCAGGGGCGTTATGAAATCCGAAACCCATTACTGTGGGTTCGACAAGTCCCCTGTTGGTTACTATAGCTGCCTTCCATTCGTCTCCCTTTCGGATTCGAATATTATGATAGCCCCAACGAACATCAAACTTGGTGAAGTACTGTGCTCCCATAAGCCTGTTGATAATATCTGAGGCGAGCAGTAATGGATAGCGATTCTTAATAGTAATTTTATTAAGACGCCTATAATCTTGGATGAGTCGCAAACTTCCATCTTTCTTTTTGATAAAGAATATGGGTGAAGCCATTGGTGATTTTGATGGCCGCAAATAACCCTTTGCGAGGTTTTCTTCCAAGAATTTATCCAATGCCTCCTGCTCTATTACAGACATGGGATACGTCTTAACTTTCCAGTGCGTAACTGCATCTGGTTCTAAGTCAATGGTGTGATCCCAAGGCTGATGCTTGGGGAGTCGATGAGATTCTTCCTCTGAGAATACTTTTGCAAAGTCTTGATAATTGTTCCCCTATGGACCTCCAAGATCAATGAGTCTACCATCATGTCTCCAACTGTCCCACTCAGTAAAAAAGAAAGTCAAACAAAAGTCAGTTGACAGTCAATGTATAGTCAATTGACTTTTCTTGACTTTTGGTTGTGTTTGATGACTTTGGTTTGACTGCCAAAGTCAGCTTTTTGTCAATTAAGGTCAGCTGCAGTCAATCTCAGTAAAAAGGAAAAGTCAGCAAAAGTCAATGAAAAGTCAGGGAAAAGTCAATCTATAGTCAGTTGGTATTCAATGACTTTTCAACTGACTTTTATTGACCTTCACTTGACTTTATCTGACTTATCTCTGACTGTCAGCTGACTATTGAAGTCAAGAAAAAGTCAACCAAGAGTCAGGAATCAGTCAAAGAACAGTCAAGAAAAAAAGTCAACAAAAGTCATGTAAAAAGTCAATTAAGAGTCAAGCAAAAGTCAGTCACATAATGTGACAGTCACACCAAATATTCATGCAAAACAATATTATTATTTGCAATTAATTAAAATATTAAACACATTTACTAATACTAATTGTCGTCAATTGCCAATGCATGGCTGTTGCAGTAGGAGCACACCCTCCCCCTGTTCACCTGCTGCCTCCAATGCCAAGTTGGAGTGCAAGGCAGGTGGCAGTGGTGATGGTGTCACCACACCATAGGCCTAGTAGCTCAAGGAGTCAATAAAGAACAAGAAGAAAAAAACCGTGTGCATACTGTGAGGGCAAGAGCAAATAAATTGCCTGCCCTCGCTCCTGTTTGGGCTGTGTGGATGGGGCGGCATGCAGCGCGGCAGAACATGTGCCCCGGTGATACCCTAAACCCCCTACAAGCAGTGTAAGAAGGCCGAGAGTGCTCGAGTTCGGGAAGGAAGAGGGATATAGACGCGAGCCGACACGCTAGTTTGTCGGCGAAGACGCAAGACTAATAGAAACTGCGAGCCAAGGTGAGTCCGATGTGAGACGCGATGGCGAATACCTATACTAATAGCGAGAGTGAGTACGACCAACGATGGCCTACGCACGCCGCACGCGAGACGCGAGTACGATGACAATGGCTTCGCACACAAGGGCGAAGCTTAGCTACGATATCAAGAACGATGAGGACGATGAGTGAACTGATATCACAATGCGAATGCAGAGATGAAAGGTGAACTCTGGTCTTTAGATGAGATATTGCCTAATAAGGAAGGTACAAATGAGAACTAAAGCTGCTAAAGGTCGCTGCTGAACTGCCGAACTACGAGCGACAGCGGTCCTTATATATGCAGGGCCAAGGGTGAGTAGAAACCTCTCGAAGGCTCGCATTCGCCCCGCCTCAGCCAATCTGCATCCTACCCTAGCGAGGCCGCGCATCGCCTGTAGTTGCACTCGAGTCACTATCCTCTAGTCGAACCTCGCAGTCACGCCTCGAAGCTTCGGTAGCGGTCAGCCTTACTCTAGAAGGTTCAACGCGCTTCGCGCTCGCGCCAGTCGAATGCGACCACTATCCCAGCCACCGGGCTGCGTGTGCCCATGTGCGTGGTCGCCACATGGCTTATCGCCAGCCAAGAACACCAACTCAGGGAATGTGCAGGTACTGTCGCTATAGTGCCTCGCCTTCACAAGCAGTCTGGTTGCTCTCGGTCTCGCCTCGATGCCATGTGACTCGGCTTGTGCTTTGCTGTAGTCTTCTACTCGTAATGCCTAGACCTTGCTACTCGCTGATGCCGGCATGATACGAGCTCCAAGGGCCGAGGGCGTGCGGATGACGTCACTGTCCTATAAGCGCTAGAAATGTGAAAAACGCTGTATACACCGCCAGCGTGGCACGGGGCATATCACCGGTGGCATGGTATCCCAAGGCAGCAGGGCAGAGGTCTGGCATGGTGGCGTGGCGGCCACAGCACGATCATATACTGTGGCGCTAACCTGGGGGGCATGGGGTTCGTCAGCGTGGTGCCTCGTGGAGACGAGATAGAGGGCGGGGAACGTACCACCATGTGTGACAGAAGCGATGGGGTGCAGCCCCGTCGTATGTGGTGGGTTCGAGGATGGCGACGTCTGGCAGTGGTGGTGGGCACCAGCATGGCCAGCACATGTATGCGTATGGCACTGTTCGAAAAAAAAATCAAAAAAAAGAAAAAAGAAAAAAGAAAAAAGAAAAAAGAAAAAAGAAAAAAGAAAAAAGAAAAAAGAAAAAAGAAAAAAGAAAAAAGAAAAAAGAAAAAAGAAAAAAGAAAAAAGAAAAAAGAAAAAAGAAAAAAGAAAAAAGAAAAAAGAAAAAAGAAAAAAGAAAAAAGAAAAAAGAAAAAAGAAAAAAGAAAAAAGAAAAAAGAAAAAAGAAAAAAGAAAAAAGAAAAGGAAACAAGTTACCTTGTGGTGTCAGGGGTGCAGGCAAGTTCGACAGGGGCAGCTGGCATAGTACCCATTGTTGTAGCCAGTTGTCCTTGGCATGCTGGGGGGGAAGGAGAGGGAAGGGGAGAGAATGTGGAAGTTGAGGAGAGGACATGAGGGATAGTTGAACAAGTTCGAAATTCGAATGAACTCAAATGCTGGTGCAAATTTCACATGCCACACGCTGGTGCCTCATGAACCCAGACCAGTACAGCACAAATGCACACTTTTCATTGCCTAAGTCAAACAGCTGAAAAGCTGAAATTCTTAGTATCTCAATATTTCCCCTTTCTGGAGGCTCTCTACATCTGTGAACCAAGGTGGGTGCTTAAACCCCTCTAAACATGGCTGACCTTGGCTAAATGCCTAATGACCTCCTCATTTTTCAGATGCTAACATTCCCTTCTGCTTACTGTGAATTTCTCCACACCTATTTTACCTTCACTATTTCCCTCTCACCTCTCTTCATGTCCCCTACACTTGCCCCCCATGTCCCTTCCCCATCCTCCTCATCCCTATATTCATTCCCCCCTCCCCCTCCTGTTACTGCTCCACCACCCTTATTTCCCATTCTCTGTATAGTGCCACTCCCCCATCCCCATGCTCCCTCCATTATTAAATAGAATAAAGAGAAATATGAGGCAATAGATGATATTAACCCAGGGGGTCCTGGTCTTTTTGCTTGGTTTACTTAGTGTGCTTCTCATATCTAAGTATGCTACTAGATTATTATCAACACATCAAAATAATTCTTAAGCACTCTAGAAGCAACTTGAATGACTTGCAGTGCTTATGTGAGAAACAAACCTGTGAAGTCTACTAAGTGGCCATGAGTTTTTTTTAACACTTTGCTAATGCATGAAGTTCCCCACCCCCATACTTCCCACCACCTTGCCCCCCTTACCCTTCCCCACCCCCACCCCTGCACTGCCTCTCTGCATGTCTCCCCCCCCCACCCCCATGCTCTCCTTCCCCATCCCCATGCTTCCCCTTCACATCTCTCCTTCTCTATCCCATCCACATGTTCCCCTTCCCCATGTTTCTCACCTCCATTCCTATACTTCCCTTCCCCATGTTCCCCATCCCCATGTTCCCCACCCCCACCCCCATCCCCATGTTCCCCACCCCCATCCCCATGTTCCCCACCCCCACCCCCATCCCCATGTTCCCCTTTCTCCCTTTCCCATGCTCCCTACCACATACCTCCCTTCCACATACCCCCCTTCCCCATGCTCTTCACCCTCATCCCCATATTCTCCCTCCCCATGCACCCCACCCTCATGCCCATGTTCCCCCTCCACATGCTCCCCACCCCCATGCCCATGCTCCCCCTCCTTATGCTCCCCACCCCCACCCCCCTTCCCCATGCTCCCCTTCCCATCTCCTCCACTGCCTTCCCAATGCTCCCCTTCTCCATCTCCTCCACACCCTTCCTCACCTGCCTCACCCCCTTCTGCATCTCACCCCACTGCCTTGCCCATGCTCCCCTTCCCCATCTCTCCCACCCACTTTCCTGTGCTCCCCTTCCCCATCTCCCCCACCCACTTCCCTGTGCTCCCCTTCCCCATGCCCCCCTTCCCCATCTCCCCTTCCACCTTCCCCATTGCCCCCACCCACATCCCCATGTCCCCCTTCCCCATGCTCCCCTTCCCCTTCTCCCCCATTCATTTCCCCTTGCCCCCCTTCCCCATCTCCCCCACTCCCTTCCCCATGCTCCTCTTCCCCTTCCCCATCTCCCTCACTCATTTCCCCATGCCCCTTTCCCCATCTCCCCCCCCCCCTTCCCCATGCTCCCCTTCCCCATCTCCCCCATTCATTTCCCCATGCCCCCCTTCCCCATCTCCCCCACTCCCTTCCCCATGCTCCTCTTCCCCTTCCCCATCTCCTCCACTCATTTCCCCATGCCCCCCTTCCCCATCTCCCCCACTCCCTTCCCCATGCCCCCCCTCCCCGTGCTCCCCTTTCCCCATCTCCCCCACCCCCTTCCCCATGCTCCCCATGGCTGTCTTGGATTCTCATCCCTATGCCACCCTTCTCCATACTCCCACCTGCCATGGACTTTGGCAACTTTGTTGTCTATCCCAGCCAAATGATTTATGCCAAATTTTCTACTAAGTCAAAACAACTTTGACCGACTTTGATTGACTTTTGCCTGACTTGGAATTTTACCTGCAGTCAAAGCAGTTTTTTTGCACCAAGTCAACAAAAGTCATTGCCTAGTCATCAATGACTGCAACTGACTTTTGACTGAATCCTGACTTTTCCCGACTTTTGGTTGTGTTTGCTGACTCTATTGTGACTTTTGCTCGACTTTCTTTTTTACTGAGCTTCACCCATGTTCTCCCCCCTTTCCTAGTGCGTGGGCTCCCTCGACTTCAGTTCACCCTGCTAACAATTTTCACTACTCTCAAGCTTGTTGCAAATGATGACAGTGGCAAAGAATTTGAGCCTCCTGATGTGGTCTCTGTCATGATAACACCCGCGGCTAAGATACGGACACATTTTTCTCTTTCTACCCATCCCAATTGCCGCCCCATTCCCCATCCATCCGGACTATTGATACCTACTAAACTCTGACGACTCATACTGTGCCCTTAAGGCTATTCTCCATGTGCTCCTTGTACTCTTACTGGTGTTCCTTGAGGCTGCGTCTCTTATCCCTGACTCATTCCATATATTGCTCTCCTAGGATAGGTGACTCAGGCTATGCATGTACTATTACATAAGGGCTGGACAATGTGTCCTACAGCCCCAGCTTGTTCTTCATCTACCACTTGCGAATCATACTTGCTCCCTTGAATCCCCTCTACTCTTTCTAGCTTGGCTTCATGGCCTCATCATATCTCGAGTGATTCACTGATAACTCTACCTTGCTCCCTAGAAACCTACCAGCACACGTCGTGCACTGTTTGACCCCGCAAGGTCATAACAGTCTCCAACGATAGCAACAGTCTTCAGATTGAGCCAAAACCTGACAGAGGGCTCCTCACACCTCAATCCAATACTCTTGACACAGCAACCCTCAACTCCAACTCTAGGCCTGTCACTGATATGGGACACTTTTTTCAAGGATTTAAAAATGAGGAGGGCATGGCAATGAGACGATGATGCAAGGCCTGTTTGTAAGCTGTCTCATTCTTCACCATACCCTGATTCTGAAAAACAACAGGGACAATGGCCTTAGTGTAGATAACACACATTGCTATGGCCCAAATACAGGTTCTGGTAACCTACAGAAACACTTGCACTTGAAACATAGGGTCCAGTACATGGATGCTGCTAAGAAGTACAACTGGACAATTTCTAAGTCTTTGGATGCACAAGATAAGCCAGCCATGCAGAGCAACTCACATGAGCACCAGTTTCCAGAATACAGTTATGACGTCTTTGTTCAATACCTCATTTGCTTCATTGTTGCCAATGACCAGGTGAGCGCTGCCACCCAAGTCCATCTTAGATTATCCTTTCCTTTCCAATCCAGTCACTTTGCATTGTCAATTGCCCCAAATTTTGTGATATCTGCTGGCTTCTCCAACCCCACCTTGAAAACATCCCCTGTCAACAGCATATGTGAAAGTGATACCATTGAATGGGCAAGGGCCTTCATGGAATTGCATGCTGAACTCACTGTAAGTCAAGGCACTCCTGAGTGTGTCTAACTGTGCTAACACCTGTAACTGGAATAGCAATTGTGCAGCCAGATAAGTTTCACTGCAGATATCTGGTCAAGTTCAACCTTATCGCCATATCTCGCCATAACAGCACACTGGATATCTTGGGATGCTAACAACAATCTCTCTCTGAATGTCACAGATCCTCTTGTAAAGCACCAGAAGTCAGTGTCATTCATTGACAAAGCAAAGGTTGGAGCGCTGGTCCAGAGAGAGCGCGCCTTTAAGAAGAAGAAGTTGGAGGAACAAGCCGAAGAAGAACATGCAGAAGAAGTGCAAGTGCTGGCACATGCAGTGCGCACCTGTCGATATGCTATTGTATGGCCAACTTGCAGTGTCACAGGATGAGCCAAGGTCATGTGATTGGTCACAGGGGTCTAACCAGATATGTAATGGGCAGCTGATGAACTAATAATGTCAAAGTCTGGACAGGGTCCAGAGGGTTCTATTCTAGAAGGTTCTGGAAGGATTCTGGCTGGGAGCTGGAAAGGTTCTGGATGGTTCTAGGTGGGCTTGGCTCGTGGAGTCAAGAGGTGCATGGTGTGCAGAGTATTTATGCTATTGGCTGAGATAAGGCCATGTGTTGGACATGTGTTGGATGCCCCTGGCATGAGACTTGCCTTGAGGCTTGTTTATCTATGACTCACAGTGATAAGCCCCTGTGGCTTGATGGACACTTACCATTGGATGATTACCTTAGTGTTTCAGGTTCAGTAAGAGCCTGAATACAATACTAATACATATATAAGACTCTGCAGCTCGAGCAGTAGTCTTTAGCTTAGTTGTCTTGAGACTTCTACCCAATAGCCTCGGAGTCACCCACTCTGCATAGTCCCCTTTGTCTCTTCTCATCTTCAAGCAGATACAGTCGTTGCTTCGCTCTTAACTGGAGCCATTGTGATCATCCACTTCTGTGTATATACCAGCATTCCTATCCCTTTCCAAGGTGATAGAGGACCAGTCAACACATGTGTGGTCATTGTCAATTTGCAAGACCCCCCCTTGTCCAAGTTGGACATAACAGCCAGTAGACCGTTACACTGAAAGCTGCACTAATCAGTTTTCACCATCTCATGAATGCACATACTGGCAAGAAGATCACTGAGGCTATGTTGTATCTCATTGATTGCACCAACATTACACCCAAGGTATGTAATCCTATATTAAAACCAAGAGCTTTTCTTAAAACTATTTTGTAGATTGGCCATTTCACTCTAGACAATGCCTCAAATAATGTGACTGCCATGAAGGAGTTGTAGGCATTACTTGTCAGCCGTGACATTGAGTTCAATCTTCTCAAGAATTGTATCATGTGCTATCCATACATTATCAACATCTGCACTGCCCACATCATTGCTGCAAGTACTCAAGTCAGCAAGAAGTTCCTGGATGATGATGATGACGATGACAGCTCTTTGGACCCTTGTTATCAATCAGGGCCTGAACTTGATGAGGCTTTCATTGCATCACAGCCATCAAAGTGTCAGGCGTGGCTTAGGAGTCTACGCTGTGATCCCATCAAACTTGTTGTGGATTTTGTCCACCACATTTGTGCATCGGATTCCAGAAAGCAAGAATTTGCTGGGCTTGTCCAGCACTGTACCAAGGATGATCCCAAGTTATGTGATGCTCCACCACTACAGCTTATGCTCCAATGTTTCTGTGTTCTTTAAAAGGTGAGATTTGATGTTCTTAGAATTGCCAGCACTAATTCTAGATAACAAGTAGATATCAAGGCTGTAGACATGTACTTGGCTACTGAAGCATCCATAGAATCTATGAAACTCAATGGCTACTGACTGGGAACTCCTAGAGAGCATCAAGGGTGTCCTAGAGGTATTCTTTCAAATATCCTTTGTGCATCACTTTGATTCAATTACAATCATAAGGCCACACACATTGCTCTGCAAGTTATGTCGTCTGAAACAATGCCAGTGTTGAGCAGTTCCATTGCAAGTTTCAAACTTCTCATGACTAAGTAGGAATGATTGGGCAAAGAACATCCTGAACTATGATATTGGACATGGGTCAGTTTGCACTGGGCACAAAAGTATTACAAGCAGATGGACGACACCAATGGCTATGTCATCACCATGAGCAAGTCTCCACTTTCTGATTACTCAGTCACTGAATCACACAATGGACATTCGACGGCTAAAGTCCTCAATCCTTCCATACACTGCAGTGTGAGTGGGAGAATATATCAAGAGAGCTAAGACAGCCATGCTCAACATTGTAAGTGCTTGACCAGTGCCATATCCTTGTGTTAATGATTTTCCCTAGATGCTCATGTACGGTCAAGAAAACCAATCTCTCATGCAACTGGCTCAAGCTCAAGCTCTCCCCAGGCTTCCCTCCTATGCGAAGGAGACAACATGCATCCAACTCAAGGACTACCCCATATACCCTGCACTCAGTGATCCAAGTCTGATGGGGGAGGTCCAAGATGATTTCATGAAGTACAGCACCACCTCACATCCCACCTGTGGCAACTTACTATGCAACTTGATAGTAAGTCCTGGGGCACAAGGAATAGGGGATAGACTGGGGATCGACAGTGAACATTGAGGATAACTTGGAGGGCAGTGGTACCATGAGCAGTCACAGACAAGGATGTGGAAGAGTCCTTAAAGGAGTCCTGCACAGTGAACTAGGAAGGATGCAAGTGGGGATGTCACAAGTGGACAGTCTGAGGGACTGTCTGTTGTATTGAGCTAGCTTATATACCTGAGTACATGGTCTGTGTGTAGTTTAGGGTAGGTCACTATCCTAACCGCGGGTGCTGCGGAATGGAACCTGGTAGAACACCATGGAAGGTTTCTAAGTATAGTAGCCAATGGCATTAATCCCTGTGACTTGTTTATCAATCAACAAAGTCTGTTTATCAATCAACAAAGTCTGTTTATCAATCAACAATACTTTGTTGATTGGCCAATGAACATAACTCCGAAATCTTGTTACAAAGGTTTCCCAATATCCGGCTTCCAGCCAGGTATCTTGAACCAGAGGATGATTATCCAATCTCTTGAGATGCGTTGTTCTGAGCAGTCCAATCCGGACCGTTCAAACTCGTGCTTTGCTAAGCCTTGGAAGTGCTATTCCTTGCACTCTCTTGATCTCCTTGGGTTTGTCACAACCTAAGGCATAGGTTCGTCACAGTCAAAGCTTGTGACCAGCTTCAAGAAGATGGCTCTCGATAAGCATGGGAGTTATCCATGTCCCATGCACAAGGAGGCCTTTTTCATGCAAGAGGGTGTTGTGTGGCCGTTTTGCACCAACATGTTTCCAGTCCTTGTCACAAGTAATGTCATCATTGCCAACATGTAGGTCAAGGAGAGTACATGCAGATAGCCAGGGATAGATAGAGGAGAAGGGAGAAAGCTTGTGCTTGAATGTAAGCTGTACCAATGCTTTACCCTGCTTTACCTCACCATCTGAAGCAATGGAAACAATGCAAGCTTTCAAAGGTGCCTTGGTGCATTTGATTGCATTGAGTGCTGTCTGGATAAGACCTGCATGGTCTTCTGTGGTCTCTTTCTTGCAGCTCCCAGAGATGATGAACGGTTTTGCACTATATAACTGGAATTATTGCTCAGCAAGCCAATCATGCCAACGGTGGTTTGTTCAAAAGAGTCACATGACCTTGCATCAGCATATCTGTGAGAGAATTGGTAGTCCTCACTTCATGTGCAAGGTGCACATCTCTGCACTCCATGTCTTGGAACAACAACTCCACATCTGTGATACTATTGAAGTCCATGCACCTCCCCTTGGTATGCTCTCGACACCACCCCAACATCTGGTTTGTTTGGTCACACCACCATGGGCTCATCTCCTATGCAATCTCGTCAATCATCAATATAGTATGATATCATCCTTTTTCTGCTAGTGCCAGCAACAAGCTGTCAAATGCTGCATTCAAGTTGCTCTTGAGTTCCATCACAAGTGGGTAGGATGGAGAGCATGTGAGGGCTAGGATAATGGTGTGGCAATGGACTCTAGAAGGAGCAGGGATCCCAAACATGCGGTGCACAATCTCTGCTACTTGCTGACCTCTGAGATGTAGAAATAAAAGTGCTTGTAGATCTTCATCTTCATTGAAACCTTTTGGACAATAGAGCCCATGTCCAGCCTTTCTCACCAAGTCCAAAATTGCTGTGACACCCATACAACGATCCATGGCTACTCAGACAACACAATCTAGCCAGGGAATCTTCTTGCTTGACATTGCAAGGAGTACTTGACAGTGCATGGTGATTGCACCTTCATGCCTGACAAGTTTCTTGGCGTCATTGGTATGCTGCAGACGGTATAAATCAATGGTGTGCTCCTTTTTTTGTGCAATCTCTGCCAAGCTTGTCAATCTGTGGTACTTGAATGGTGTGTACTTGTTCACCCCAGCTTCTACTTGTGCTAAAATCCTTTTAAACTTCATGTTAGAGAGCAGACTTTGGCATGGCTTGCATAGACCATGCTCATCAAGATATCAGTTTTTGAATGTGTGCACGCGTAGCAGGAGGATCCATGACAGGAGGAGAACTCCCATGGGATATGCTCCTTGATGTGGAGAAGGAATGGGTACATGCCAATTCCTGTCTGGCCAGGTGGCGCACTGATGGTGTGCTGCTTGCACTGCACCTCTGAGATAGGGTAATCTCAGTTGTGTTGTCCTCAAGTTGACTGGCCAAGACAATTGACGATGATGAATGGGTGTGCACTGATCAAGGTGCAGAGCCGATTGCAGGAGACAAAGGTATGCTTCCAATATATTCAATGTCACTGTCATCATCACCTGTATTTGCAGATGGAAATACACGACTTGAGGAAGCAGTTGTAGGTGCTGTGGAGTAAGTGAGGTCTCCCTGCAAGTGAACACCCAGAGGTCCACAATGCACACATTGTGCAATGTCTTCAATATCAACACCGTACCCCAGCAACCGGTTGAGCATGTGGTCAAGGTGCTCCCAGGCTTCACTGGTCTCTTCAGGGGCACCTGCCCAAGCAACGAGTGCAATATTGTTGTGTTCTTCTGCCTCAGGAACAAGTGATGGCAGCTCTCGTGCTGCATAGGTGATGCTCTTGAGCAGCATTAAGGCATGTGTGTCGGGTTGCTTTAATTGAGTTGTCCCTGAGCTGTTGTGTGTTGACAGTGATCCCTGCACCTTAGGTCCATCTGGTGGGCCCAATGTTGGTGGGATCAATACAGCAGAGGCAGGAGGGGGGGTAGACCGGGCCACTGCTTCATACTGTATTCTGTTTGCACTGAGGCCTGGAGCTGCATTGGGAGCTGCTGCTGACACACTGTCAGACAGCTGTTTGGACAATGTGACTTCATTTTGTGAGCTGTGTTGCTCAAGGTGTTGCTGGTGATGTTGTACTTGGTTTGGCTCCTTGGTTGGCCTGCCCTGGGTAGTTTTCACAAAGTATGAGTGCAATGTATTCACTCTTCTCCTGGTATGGCTTGCTTTCAAGTTTGAGTTTCCCTTTTCTGCTGCTTTCATGCACACGGGCGACCGCCTATGTCGCATGAAGTTCTTGTGCCCTCCACAACCAACCCAGGCCTTCGTGTGACATAGGTCACATGTGTATGCTCCATCTTCATCTGCTGTTGAAATGTTGGATTGATCAAGCTCTGGAGAGATTTCCATGAGGGTTGCAATAAGGATCTGAGGTTGGGGCAAACAGGAGACACATGCAAAAGCTTCTGCATTCCTTACAGTTGAAAATTTTCAAGCTGCAGCAGCTTCAGCGTCACTCTGAAGCATTTATGAAGCTTTAAATACTAAGCTCAAAGCTAAATGAGCCCCATCTTCGGACTCAGTGGAGCACTGATTAGGATTAGCGCACACTAGACACCCAATAGGCACTGGCTGATAAAAATTCGCTAACGGCTTGCTGGACCCCCCTCCCTAACCTGGGTATGGGCACTTAGAATTCTGCAAGCCCCTTGGTGACTCTTTTGTATAATTGCCATTTTGTTATACATTCTTCCACCATAGATCTGTCTCCAGTGAATATAGCGGGCAGGTTGCCCACTAGTTTATTGTTTTTGTGCACTTCAGGCACTCGTGGGGCAGGAGGAATAGGTAAACCCCCTCCAGGTGCCCCCCAACAGGAATCCGAAAGGTAAACTTGGTTTGAAAGATGAAGCTGCTCACTCCTGCTTCCCAGACCCCCATGCACCTTCCATCAGGTGCCAACATAAGAAAATCTGCCAAAGGCCAGGAGGACCCCTGTCCCTCCCCAACACACTTAAAGCCCCTCACACCCTTCAAAAGGCCCTCAATTTGTGTGCAATACAACAGGAACAGAGCTGAGATTTAAAAGCGCAGGAAAAGCCACATGCAGTGCAAACGATCGTACATAAATAAGTCTGCATGAAACAAACCACTACAGTCTAACAAGAACAACATGATTAAGTCCAAAGATGGTAAGCAACAAGGAGACTGCAAACAACAACATAAGCAGTGAAAATGATGAAAACAGCAAAAACAAGTGAGTGGGTGATTGAAGACTACTGAGACGACTCTGGAACGGGGACAGGATTCCTAATGGTCAAGGAAAGTGTCTTCTTGAAGGTTGTAGCATTCTGCCAACCTATGAGGATGGTAAGGGCATCGAAAGGACCATAAGGCTGTTTCCTGAGGGCAGAAATGAGGCCATTGCGGAGGATGTCAACCTGGTTTTTGGGGTGGCAACCCCAATCGGTACCAAAAGTGCCCCTTTCATAAGCACCGACCCCTTGTCCCCAAAGGACACCAAGGTGGAGGAGAGTGGTGTGGGAGATACCTTTGACGGCTAAAAGGAAAAAATGCGTGAATAAACAGAGGAAGGAAAGGAAAGAGGAAGCATACTATGTTTGTCTGTCCAGGCATTACCAAGACCCTTCCTTGGGGACTGGTCAATGTGTTGGCGGAGGGGACTGGTGGGCTCATAAAGAGCGATAATGAAGGTTGTGAACATGGAGATAAAGATGGATGCATCAGCCATGCCTTTCTTCTCCCTGATGACCCAAGGAACGGTGTGATAAGCCTTACGAACACCTTCTCTGGAGTCTGCACCAAGAAAGTGAGACTTGACATCTTTCGGCATAAAGAGTCTAGGAATGAGGGAGGAAGCAATGATGGAAACGACAAGGGCAAAATGATGAATTGTATTTGTCCCATCGTAGTTGGCCCGAACCCAGTTGTAGGTGTTGGTGACATACTCCTCCTTACCATGGGAAACTGCAGCGAAATCGGCAGGGAGGGAGGTTTTATGCAGGACAGTGTGAAGGGTAGCAAGAGTAATTGGCTTGACAAACCATTCTGAATTTGAATCAGAAGCAAGGGTACTGGCGAGAGCAACATCAGCAGCCTGCTGAGACGAGGAGGGATAAGCAGAGGGCTGAGGGAGGGGATGATGAAGGGGGCGGCTCTGGGGGAGGCCCAAAAGGGCCCAAGAGTTGAAGACAGGTTTCGTTCTGGGAGCCCCTGGACCGGAAGGGCTAGAAGGATGGGAGGGGACAAAGGAAATCCTGAGATGTTCGATTGCACGAAAGAAATAAGATGAAACAAAGGAACGGCGAGAATCGTTAGTGGTCTCCTGACTGAGAACGAGAAGGATGCGATGAGCTTCCTTGAGGACTGGAAGGAATGTGCCATCTTTCATGACTGGAGCTGAGGGGCGGGAAGGGGAAGAGGGGGTAGACATGGCAATGAGAAGGTCAACCAATCTGGATCGCGTCATGGAATGGTCTGTAATGTTCGGCAGGCCATAGGCAATGTCCATTTCTGCAGGCACAACTGCCTGCAAAAGGGCCTGAAATGTCTCACCACCACCACCATGTCCATACTTAAGCGGCTGCTCTGATTTAAGCCACTCTTTGAGATATTTCTCTCTATCCTTTCCACGCTTTGTCTCTTTGCTCTTTTGCAGAGGTGTCTCGGCCTGCAGAACACGAGAAGCTATGTCACTGCGGACGCCATCAGCAACCAATTGGCGGGTGTCATCAAAGAGGGCCATGAAAGCTATTTCAGCAATACGCATGGCCCTACGTTCATCTGTTGAAGACAAACCCGGATAGGATGCCGGTGGATCTACTTCAACAAAATAGCTGATGCGAAATTTTGCTTGGTATGTCTGTTCAGAGATGTAGATTATCAATGATCGCAAAAGACCGATGGTATGGCACCAAGTATGACAAACACAGGCCATGTCCTGACCATATGTGTCACTCCATGTGTGAAACATGTGCACCACGTATAGGACACATCCTATACGTGGACATGCACCACATATGGGACACATCCTATACGTGGACATGCACCACGTATAGGACACATCCTATACGTGGTGCATGTCCACGTATGGGACACATCCTATACGTGGTACATGTCCACGTATAGGACACATCCTATACGTGGTGCATGTCCACGTATGGGACACATCCTATACGTGGTGAATGTCCATGTATAGGACACATCCTATACGTGGTGCATGTCCACGTATGGGACACATCCTATACGTGGTGCATGTCCACGTATAGGACACATCCTATACGTGGTGCATGTCCACGTATAGAACACATCCTATACGTGGTGCATGTCCACGTATAGGACACATCCTATACGTGGTGCATGTCCACGTATAGGACACATCCTATACGTGGTGCATGTCCACGTATAGGACACATCCTATACGTGGTGCATGTCCACGTATAGGACACATCCTATACGTGGTGCATGTCCACGTATAGGACACATCCTATACGTGGTGCATGTCCACGTATAGGACACATCCTATACGTGGTGCATGTCCACGTATAGGACACATCCTATACGTGGTGCATGTCCACGTATAGGACACATCCTATACGTGGTGCATGTCCACGTATAGGACACATCCTATACGTGGTGCATGTCCACGTATAGGACACATCCTATACGTGGTGCATGTCCACGTATAGGACACATCCTATACGTGGTGCATGTCCACGTATAGGACACATCCTATACGTGGTGCATGTCCACGTATAGGACACATCCTATACGTGGTGCATGTCCACGTATAGGACACATCCTATACGTGGTGCATGTCCACGTATAGGACACATCCTATACGTGGTGCATGTACCACGTATAGGACACATTCTATACGTGGTACATGTACCACGTATAGGATGTGTCCCATCCGTGTGGGATGTGTCCTATCCGTGTCACATACAGGGACATGGCCTGTGTCCTCCATATTGGGTTGCTTTAGGAATTCACTTACCAAGAAGTGGTTTGTTGAGTATGTGAGAACTTGAGCCTTCTTTGACGCTATAGCAGGATAGTGGTCTTTGATGGGCCAGTTCTTTGGCTCGATCATAAACCCAGTCTGTGATGCGAGGAGAATTGGTGATTGCTTGAACAAACGAAAGAGCATAGGGAATCCGTCCTTGACTGCACCTCTACTGAGGCCAAGAGGGTTCATCAAGCTTGTTGCGAAGACCGCTGTATTACCTGTGTGGCAGAAGCAGAGCAGTCGCTCGAGGCAGGCAACAAATTCTGTCAGCATTTGACATGGCAAAGATCCGGTGCAGATCTTTCCATTTTCCTGTCGGTATATGTCTTTGACTAGCTTTGCGATGGGGTATGAGACCCAGTCAAACATTGAAGGGAAAACCTGAATGAATTACACTTGGTTATGCCACTGTTTGAGGCAGAGTAGGGCACGTACCCCTGGTTTGAGGATCACAAAGTATTCTTTGATCACATTGCGTACATGGGCATCCTTCCATGCTCTTGCGAGTGGCAGGATGATATTCATAAATATGGATCTGGAGATGAAATGAGTTCTGACAATCGGTAGGTGCGTGAGGGGGAGGTGGCGTGCCGTCCGGAGTTTGATGTCAGATTCCTGACATCTACCATGTAGACAACTTCGGCACGGCAGCATGTGGGACAATCAGGGAGGCGTATTCTCTGATGGAACCTCTCAGAGGGTAGACCATCGTCGCATGACATTCGCTTGTCCATTGCAGTGGTCTTGTCCTTGGTGGTTTGGGCAAATGCCCCAGAGAGTGCTGCGGTGACAGTCCCTTGCTGTGAGTCAAGTCCCCCTGCATGTGCTGCCGCGCGGTGAGAAAAGTAATTGTAGAATTGAGATGCCACGGGCTTGACAACTGGTACTGCAGGCCTGGGTGGGGTGTTGCTGCCCACTGAGGATGACTCGTAATTTGAGATTGGTTGGGAGCGGCTGGGGTCCTTGCGCACGTCTCGGTTGACTTTGGTGAGGATTGGGTAGAAGCAGTAGGGGACTCCAGATGCTTGGATATTTCCAGCGACCCGCAGGAAGCCAAGTGGGAAGGCCTCTACGTTGACACCTTGTTCTTCATATGGGAAGAAGTTGTCACTAGCAGTG
The DNA here is from genome assembly GCA_963281015.1 of Lactarius tabidus. NCBI lineage: Eukaryota > Fungi > Basidiomycota > Agaricomycetes > Russulales > Russulaceae > Lactarius > Lactarius tabidus. The sequence goes on from OY725473.1 coordinate 146,441, forward strand.
TCGTCATCGTATACCATAGAAGGGACGTCTGGTGTAAAGAGCGCTTGGATGTTTTCTAGGTCCATTAGCACACCACAGCTCTCACTGCTTGCAGGTGTCCTGCGGTGGATTCGCTTTCCCCCAGAGTCGTATATTGGCACCTCCTTGTCCTGGCTATCCGTCATTGGGAACTCCTCCAGGTCAACAATAGACCTGTTGTGAGTCGTTGCTTTGTCGTAGATTAGGCCATTGTGCTTTGCCCTGAGTTGTGTCACAGGAATTGGATCCCAGCTAGTTACTTCGAAGAACCTGTGGCCCGTGCACCGACCGTGTGGGTGGGGCTAGTCACTGTGGAATGGTGGCATGGACACTCACTCTATAGATGTCGCCAGTGCAAATGTAAGGTATGCCGTTTTTGAGAAATCACGGTCCTCGTTCCAGCTTCTTCCTTCGGCTTCTTCATTTCCCGGAATTGCAATCGCCGCGTTTTGCCCAAAACGAGATGTTACCACAATCGGTGAGTGGTTCTCCAGGAAACCATCCTGTTTCCACTCAGCAGGAGCATCCTCGACCCACTTCTTGTAGCCGTTTGCAATTTCCTTATCCATGCATTGCACATCTTCGAAATTGAGCTTGATCGTTTGCTTGGTCCTGTCACAAATTATCCCCATGGTCAGTGCACCTTGTGCCAGTGCCTCCCAGGTCACAGGGTTAACTCACATGGCTGAGCTCGCGCGCTTCCAGTTAATTTCCCCACTGTCCAGGTCGTGCTCGTATATCTGTTTCAGCACAAGGTATGATCGTTCCTTGATCTTCCCCAGAAAGTACAGCAGCATCAGTGTCGCTTGCCGCGAGTGCCTTCTTGACATCCGAGAACTGCCGCTGCTCTGTCCAGGTGCACAGGCCTCTGCTTGACCTGCCAAGAATGAGTTGGGTGCCATCGCCAGAAACACATCCTCGTTCATCGCTTTCCCAATGAACAGCATTCGCCCTCTTGTGTCGAATCCTACCATCCCGTGCTTTCCTTTAAACTCCCGATACTGCTGCCTCAGATTCATCTCGAACTCGAATCGTAACGAGTTTGCCGCATTTGGCAGAAGAGCTCCTATCCCAACACACCTTGCAACCATTAGGTGGTAGTCCAGCATTGTCTTGTTCGTTTTCATCGCAACCTGTCCTGATTCTACCTTCAGCCGCATCTCCTTGTCTATCTCGATCGTGTGTCGCCGTGACAGCAGGTTCACAGCACTTGCATCCTTGCTCTTGTACAACTTCTTCATCTGTGAAAGCTTGATCGCCTCTGCTGGAACCTCGTTGAACTTGTCCGTCACGGTCACACCCAGCTCCGTTGTTGCAATTATTTGATCAAGAACTTCTCCCTGCCTCGACCGGTCATCCAGCTCGCTTGTCAGAGCATCTGGTATTTCTGCTATCTTCGTCGGGCCTAGGGTGGTGTCGTCCTCATCTGGGGGGGTTGTCTCCTCTTCGTCCCTATCCGTTTATGGCAGCTGCTCAGTCAGCCCACACTTCATATTGCTCTGAACATGACTCACGTATCAGATGTGGCCTCTGTTGGGGAATCGTAAGGCGATGTGTATCCACTTGGACTCTCAGACATCAGTGTGCGGCACTTCTTGCTGTCAGTGCTTCTGTCAGGCTGCCCTGTTTGGACTCAGAGAAACGAATTGGGACTGCGTTGGATGTGGACAAACATCCATATGCCATTCCTGCTCCTTTATATCTCTCCAGCTTCCTGCTTTTTCTTACCCCTCTTTCCCTGGGCTGGGGGCTTCCATCCTGCCCATCCTGCCCTGCCTCCCACTGTTTCAGGGTATCCTATGCAGTCTCTTGCGAAATCACCTGCAGACTCCACAGGGTATCAGGGTATGGGTGCAAACCAAAAAGGGCAGTGGTAGCAGTGTCCATGCTCTGTCAGAACATATGCCCTTTGTCCAGGAGGCTGTCTCTCATCTGCGGGTTTCGTCATTTCAATACAACTGCAAAGCAGAATCTTCATGGTTGCCCGTGGCCCACGTTCGGTCACAATCATCAAATCTGCACTTCAGTTTATGCTTCAATTTTTGCACACTTGCCTCCAGTACCTACCTGACACATTCATTTCCCACCTCTTGTAGTATTCACTGGTGATCCGGTGATGGAGCTTGTTTGGTCGTGCCATTTTTCTGTGGTACATATTTTCTTTTTGTTTTTCATACATAGTCATTAGTGACGACGAGCAGGCATGGTTGGTAGCATAGTATTACTTAGCTCACCTGTGAGTACTGTACTTATGTGTGACTACTGTAAAGAGCTCCCTAAAGAACTATGTGTATTGTAGGCGTGTCCAGAGGGTTTTTATACCTCTCTGGACCTCCTAATTTGATATTCTACTGTACCTACAATATGTACATAGGTATCTACATTATTTACCAAGTGTATATGAGCGAGGCTTGTGACCTCGCTCAGCTGCGTTGTAGAGCGACGATGGCTTGCCTAATATGTGTGGCCCACGGCTCACATATGTGGCCCGGTCCGCACACTGCTCGCCTCCACAACCCATATTGGGTAATGTGTGGCTGATGCACAACGCATTCTCAACAAGTGAATGGCACAGCCAATGTATAGTGATTGCTAGTTTGATTGATACCCCCAGCCGACGGTGAGCACCTCCTAAGATTGATACTCAGCCAACGTCGGCCAACGCCGGATAATCCGCCATGGTTGATACTCCAGCTGACGTTGGCTGGACCGGATGATCCAAGACCAAAATACAAGGAGATATGATTGGAAATGTGTCCAGGTAGTGGCCAGGTGCAATCAGACTGTAAAAGCGGATTTTCCGACACCCCAGATCCATTCAGATACTTGAAGCAGTGTCCAGGCATGTTATACTATCTATTTCATCTAGAACATCTGTTGTGTTTACATGGCATGTTAGCATACTAGTATGGTGGCATGGAACATCCGTATAATTGAAGCAAGTGGGACAGATGTTAAAGCAATGAAATGGTGCACAATTGACAACCAAGCACAGGAGACCATGGAGGTGGTACAGAACATCCGCTTGCATTGATGTAGGCATGTTGGAATGGTACAAGTGGTGTAGAAAATGTCCTGAAGTGATAGAGCACTATCCAGGCATAAGTGATGCATAGCATCCACCTCACATTACCAAGGTTTGAAACAATTGGATCATCTGAACCATTCCAGGGATATAATACTCCTAGAACACTCCAAGACAACACTGATTGAATGATGTTCAACTAAACATTGCATTTTATCAGTTCTGGACACCCTGGACTAAAATAATTGCATGTCCTGAACTATCCAAGTATTCTATTGGTTGTGTGCATCCCTTATCAAATTATTTGGATGGTCCGAAAAAGTGTTCCAAGACTAATAGGGTGCTCCTGGAATATTTGTCAGATTTTCAGAACTCTCCAGGTGTTCTCAACTCACACCAGATGTATATAGAACAAGGTGTGGGTGTGTATGAAGGATTACATGATTTGGAACATCATGAATAGATTTATTGGCAAATGCATTAAGTAGGATAATCCACAACATTCACCAAGATATTTTGGAACCATATCTAACAGTGTGGGTGTGAAGGAAAACCAGAATGGTGTGAAACATCCACCAATTTGGGTTCAGCAGTGACAGAAATGTGAGGCATATAGGATGGTCCGGAACATCCTCCCTGATGTGTGGAACAATTTGCAGAGGTTATGATACATGGGGATGGTCTGCATGGAAGAACATGAGAGTGTGCATCACAACTGGAATGATGTGGGTGGGTAAGGTGGGTAGGAACATCAGGAACATCCACTTAGGTGGATGGAACAATTCACAAGTGAGTGAGGTGAGTGGGATGAAGAGGATCAATACCTGGACATGTCATATCATATGGGACATCCACTCATATATATGACACTGTTGCAGACTGAGGTATCGCTCCTGCCTTAAGGTGGGTGTGCTGGTTTATCCAACTCCACTATCTTCACTGAGTAACATTTTGTAACAATGTAACATCAAGAAAATATAACCTGATGTGCATAGAACACTTCCTGGGTATGTATATAAGATGGATAGAAGAAACCAGAACATCCACCCTAATGTCTGGAGCAATACCCACACATGTAACACGAGCAGGATGATCCATAACATGCCATGATGTGTGGAGCTGCTATGGTTGATACTTCAGCTATGTTAGATGGACAACATCAAAATACAACAAGGTATAAAGGGGAACATGTCCAGGGAGTGCATGGGTATAATCAGGTGGCAAAAGCGGATTTTCCGACACCCTATATTCTAGTCAGATGCAGTGTCTAGACATGTTGTAGCATTGAAATGGCATGGGAGCAATATATATGATGGCATGGAACATCCACATAATTGAAATAAGCATGGCCACATGACCAGCCATGTCACTAGTCATGTCAAAGGTAGTAAATATTCACCACAGTTGGCAGTCAAGAATGAGAGACCATAGAGGTGGTATGGAAGATCTGCTTAAATTGATGTAGACATGTTAGAACACTATGCATGGTTGGCAGAGAATGTATTGGAGAAATGGGGAATTGTCCAGGCATCTATGACATTGGGCTGATATGAGCATCCACTTTACATTCCTAAGGTACTTCTGCCTGTACAAGACATACAAACAAGTTGAACCAATGTTCTACCCAGAACACTGTTACACCAAAGATGGGAACTATCAGATCCTCCAAACCATTCCAGTGATATAGTACTCCTAGGACACTCCAAGACAACATTGGTTGGATGATATTAATTGTAACAGTCCTGCACACTCCCAAGTAATGTGTCAGCATGGACAACCCTTTATCTAATTAGTTGGATGATCTGAGCTATGGTAGTGTTCAAAGACTCTCAGGATACTCCTGGAATATATTTCAGATGGCACATGTGTTGCCTCAGTGCAGGGTATATCTCAACCTAGTGAACTGGATGTTCCAAATCTCCAAGTGTTCCATCAGTCTCAGATATGCACACCAATTGTATTTGCTTTACTGATGTGACATGGTATCCTAATACTCTTCAGAAGCTGGAACTTGAAGGCAGCACAGGATGAATGGTACCACTTATGTACACCTTTCAACTCAATGCATCGGATTATCGGAACTCTCCAAGTTTTCTAAATGTGCACTAGATGCAGATAGAACCAGGTACAGATACACATGAAGGGTTAGATGATCTAGAACATCACCAGTCATTTGGAGCAATGTATGGGAGAATGCACCACATAGGATGATCCAGAAAATATGCCAAGGCATTGGAATAATATCTAACAGGTGTGTGGATATGAAGAAACACCAGAATAATGTGGACATGCTGAAATATGAATATGGATGTGTGAGGTGGATAGGATCATCCGGAATATCCACTCAGATGCATGCAACAATAATTCACATGTGTATGAGAAGAGTGGAATCAAAATATCAATACCTGGATACCTGGAAGTTAATATGACACAATACCTGGTCTAAGATGAGTTGGGCCATCCAGAACATCCACTGTGATACAAAATAAATAATACATTACTTCATACACACCCACACCTTGTTCTATATACATCTGGTGTGAGTTGAGAACACCTGGAGAGTTCTGAAAATCTGACAAATATTCCAGGAGCACCCTATTAGTCTTGGAACACTTTTTCGGACCATCCAAATAATTTGATAAGGGATGCACACAACCAATAGAATACTTGGATAGTTCAGGACATGCAATTATTTTAGTCCAGGGTGTCCAGAACTGATAAAATGCAATGTTTAGTTGAACATCATTCAATCAGTGTTGTCTTGGAGTGTTCTAGGAGTATTATATCCCTGGAATGGTTCAGATGATCCAATTGTTTCAAACCTTGGTAATGTGAGGTGGATGCTATGCATCACTTATGCCTGGATAGTGCTCTATCACTTCAGGACATTTTCTACACCACTTGTACCATTCCAACATGCCTACATCAATGCAAGCGGATGTTCTGTACCACCTCCATGGTCTCCTGTGCTTGGTTGTCAATTGTGCACCATTTCATTGCTTTAACATCTGTCCCACTTGCTTCAATTATACGGATGTTCCATGCCACCATACTAGTATGCTAACATGCCATGTAAACACAACAGATGTTCTAGATGAAATAGATAGTATAACATGCCTGGACACTGCTTCAAGTATCTGAATGGATCTGGGGTGTCGGAAAATCCGCTTTTACAGTCTGATTGCACCTGGCCACTACCTGGACACATTTCCAATCATATCTCCTTGTATTTTGGTCTTGGATCATCCGGTCCAGCCAACGTCAGCTGGAGTATCAACCATGGCGGATTATCCGGCGTTGGCCGACGTTGGCTGAGTATCAATCTTAGGAGGTGCTCACTGTCGGCTGGGGATATCAATCATATAAGTATGTACTGTGCATCATGTGAATGGCATGGGTAGCCCAGCTAAATATTTTCAACCCATACCCTTGCCCTCCTTGACCTGTAACCCACTGCAAGGGTATGGGTTGATGGGTTCCTGCAATTACAGGAAACCAGTGCTAGGGATGCCACGGTCCGGTCTGGTTCAGGTCCAGTTCAAGTATTTTCCAGGAGGTCCAGTTTGGGGTTCAGCCAGTGCTGGATATCTTGTGAACCCAGTCCAAACCGGACTGCACCCAAACCTATTTGTGTTTGAGACATGAGGCATATGACTGAAAAAGGAAGAATACGATTACATAATCAAGCCATACTCTCATAGTTACCCCACCTGTGAACCGCAAAAAATGTTCTTAACACTTTTTGTAGTAGAACTCGAAAAATAAATATATTGTGGCCATTGCTATCTAGTACGAGCTTGTACCCGCACTCGACTCGGAGCAGCGCTACCTAAGTGGCTACAATTTTGCAGGGCACAGGTTGGGACAACTTGGGAGAAGGTTGAGATTGCAATTGGTTTTTGTCTCAGGTGTTTGCTGTTTCAGTGCTTGGGGTTGTCAGGGGTTGTCAGAGTTGAATATGGGCTGTGTATGGGTTGTGTTTGTTTGCTGCAGGCCAGGATTGTGTGCCACAGAGTGGCAGAGGGGGGAGAGGGAGAGGGAGAAGAGGAGGAGCAAAGTGAGGTGGCTGTGTGACTGATGACAACATGACAAAAAAAAAAAACACAGGAATTGAACCCTCAACCTTCCCCTCCCAAATGCATGATCTCACACAATACACCATATCGGTTACAAATTTATCTTTGAGCTGTGCTACATATGTAGCATTATAAGCATTCTGACTTGCTTGCACCTATCTCCTCACTCTCTCCCCACAACGGCCTCACCAGTGAACCCCTTCACTCCACCACCCAACCTATCCTGGCACATATCACCCTCAAGAGCTTAATCAGTGCTGATTTCTCAGATTCTAACAGGGAATTGGGTACAGCACAGTCACCAGTGGAGGGGACACATGCACTGCGCCGCTGTGGATAGCAAGGAATTGAGGAGTGGGAATTTATTCACTGTTACCACTTAGATTGCTTGTATATAGCTACAGAACAAAGTCAATAAATGTACTCTTTAAATTCTACCACAAAAGCATTAGCAACACTTTTTGTGGTACACAGCAAGGTGACTACACAAGTTCAACTTGATTATACAATCAAGGCCTTCCTATTCCAAGATTTGCAGTTCAGGTGCAGTCCGGGTCCAGTCCTAAAATTTACCCTGAACTGGACCCAAACCGCACTGAACCCCAAAGAGGCCTGAGGCCCTGAACTGGACCGGGTTCAGGTTTGGGGTTCGGAGAAAAGGGCTCAGAACCGGACTGCACCAAACCATGGCATCCCTAGAAACCACACCAGTAGTTGGGGAAATATGTTTTTTGGGGTTTTATGACCCAAAAAACTGTAAAAACAATAAAAACATGGGATACTTGGTGACCCAAGTCAATTTTAGCAGAAACTTACTGTAGCAACGAGGAAAAAAACTTGAAAATGTAAGGAAACTACAAAAAAACCAAAGACTGTACTGTGCATGTAATTATGCCCTTGGGCATGACTATAGAATAGAGCTGAATGTTTTTTTACTCTCACTAGATAATGGACAATGTAAAACTGGAAAAATAAAGTGCTAACCATCTGACATCATGGGGCTAGATGGCAGATAGAAATTGATCTGGTATGCTGACAGCTTTGATTCATTGGCACCATTCTGTCACATCATTGTCATTGAAACTTAAAGCTTGCACCCAGTGATGTTCATGCATTCAGTTTAATATTTGATAGAAATCTTGCATCAAATTCCACATAGTTTGATGATTGAAGTTGGCAGGTGGAATGAACACACCCATCCAGGCCTCCTGTGGGTCCTCAGTGCATGCACAACCTGGTAAACTTGTTAGACAAAGCAAGGAGATGTAGAGACCACATACTGCAGTCGGAATCATGGCATAAACCCCCTTGGTGGGCTCTTAGGTCCCAAGGAGGGAGGGAGAACTGATTTTGCCATGTGGCCTATATAAGCCTTGGCAATCAGAAGGATGAATTGCAAGCACAAGAAGCCATCATGTTTCTAACAAAAAAAATCCAAATTCTCTTGTCTTCATGTGTCATTTCCTTGTCGGCTGAGGGCCTAGTATGACATCACACTGCACAGTTTGGGAAGGGTGGGGTGCTACCTGCTAGGTGTGAGGGGAGGAAAGGGGTAACCATGCAACAAGATGTATTAGGGATAGGACACAGGAGCAGGATTACATTTAAACTGTGCTACATGAGGCCATGAGGCAAAACTGAAGGGGTCATGGAGAGAGGGGAAAAAACCAGTGCCTGAAAGGTATAGAGAGTGGGCATGAGCACAAAGTGCTACCTGATCAAAGATGGGGGATTCTGGGGTCCAAGGCGAGGTCATGACACCTGGCCTGTAAGGAATCAAATGACATGGTGAGTGAGACTCAGTACCCCCAGATTAGGAGGGAGATGCCAGACTGCTTACCTAGTGCAAAGTGGTGTAGGTGGGGCTGAGCCCACTAACACAGGGGGCATTGTATATTGAATAAAGTTTTCATGTATCGGTGTGGCTTGGATGTAAGGGGTGATTACAACAGCATGCTTCCTCAGGTACAGTTGAAAGGAGTCCCCTGCCCAACACCCTTTGGCCTTCATGACATCAAAGGGGACACCTTGCAGGAGGTATTCAAGGGTGGATCCAATCTTTATGCTTTGACCTTGGAGGGGCTCAAGGCCAGCTGCATGTGCTTCCTCTCCTACTCTCTCCAGGAATTTTGATTTGGTGAGCATGTGATGCATGTGCATGGCTTTGTACATGAAAAGATGCGAGGCTTCTGAGGGTTGGTTAATCCGAAGGTGCTGCACCAGTGCTTTGGTCTGATCTGTATCCCCCTCCTGGGAGGCCCAGTAGACACCTTCACCCTCATTGCCTGGCACTTTGGTCTTGGGGAGGTGCAAAACAGTTACCTTGAAACTGTTGCGGTCTTGGTCATATGACAGCTGTAGTGGGGTGATGTGCATGCCAGGGGTGAAGCTGTTCAGGGTTTGCACCATGAATTCTCCCAGCCTTGCTGAGGCATAGAAACAAGTGGTGAGGCAGGCAAATACCACTGCGTCTAAGGGGTTGTTGAGGTCAAGTTGGCTCCACACTGCCAGAATGAAGATCAGGGTGTATGGACATTGTTTCTTCTTCCTTGAGGAGCTAGGCATGAGCTTTATTGCTGCCCAGAGCATCACATCTATCTTGCTCTTCTTGAGGGCCCACAGGAGCCCATGCAAGATTTTCCAGGCTCACACCCCATTCAGGTAACTGGAGATCATCCTGCCTGAGTAAGCCATGGCCAGGTGTGCCACGAAAGCTGATAGCAGAGGTTGTGCTGCTGGCACCCTTGCTGTCACGAACACGCTCACAAGACACTGACTCAGCAGTTATGACTATGTGGTCAGCAGTAATTAGTCATGGACAGGGGCTGGAATATCAATGTAGCACAGACTCACACACTGTTATAGCATTTATTGTTCTTAGCTATCACATGCTCATGGACATGACTCTTTCCTAGGATAGCTGTATTAGTGTTACATTTTCTCTACTATGCTGTACTTACCATACAGACTATCATTTGGGACCAACATTGTTACTTTGTCATGACCTCCCTCATGTGCTGGACTTACTCATATTCACTGATCTATCTGTCTACCTATGCAACTCATACTGTTTTCTTCATACCATATCACCTTGATATTATTTCTTGAAGTTACCCTTGACACCCCAACATAAAACTGCCCATGTGTGAACACAGGTGACCTAAGATCCAACCCAACATGCTTTACTGACTGTCCTTGAGACTTGTTGATTGTCATAGCAAAGCAAAGTCGCACTGGGAATTGCTTTCTTGTGAACTTGAATGCCACTTGGTCCTCAGTGGGCTGGTTTGAAATATGTGGTATGAACACCCTTGTTCCTGCATGCTCCCCAGTGAGAAGTTCCACCTCCAGCACCCTGCTCCTGCAGTCTCTCAAGATTCCTCTGCTCCCATTGCACACTCCATGAGCTGCATCCAGGTTTCGCAGTATCATCACTGGGCATCCAATCTTTAGCTCCAGTTTGGCAAGTGGAAGTCCAGAACAGTTGATCTCATTCAAGTACTCCACAGGGTAGTTCAGCATAGGGTCCTCCTCTCCACTTTGCTCAGAGCTGGGAATGAAGTCTGCACTGTGGAACACTTTTACTGGCCCAGGGAACTTTGCAAGCACCAACTTGTTCAAGGCATCCACATCCACATTCAGGCTTGACAGCACTGTGCGCTGTGAGAAGTATGAAGCTGGAAGGTTGGGAGTGCTGATCCCAGGATAAATAGTGTCAATCAGGCAATCAACACTGTTCACCCTGCACTTCATGTGATCTGGAATCCTGATGTTGCCACCATCATCTGTGTGCTTGCCCTGCCCCACCTCCAGTTGCCACTCTGCAAACTCCCTCTCAGCTGCAACTGTGGTGTCAAGTCGCATGTTTTTATGCAGCTGAAGCACAATGATGGATCTCCACAGGGTAGAACACTGAATGCAGGTACCCACAGTCTGGCCTCTTGATGCACCAACAATCACAGGCAGGATTTGCTGAAAGTCCCCACCAAACACACATGTGAGTCCACCAAAAGGCTTGTCAGAATTCCTCACATCCTGGAATGTCCTATCCACGGCTTCCATAATGTGCCTGTGCTGTATAGGTGCTTCATCCCAGATTACCAACACTGTTGCATGAATCAGCTCTGCCAGCTCTGATGACTTGGGGATGCTGCAAACAGAAGACTCATGGCAGGGGATAGGGAATTTGAACCTTGAGTGAGCAGTCCTTCCACCTTTCAGCAGAATGGCAGCTCTCCCAAAGGATGCAACACAGAGCACAATCTTGTGTTGGGAGAAAAGGTGGTGGCAGAGGGTGCTGTACAGGTATGTCTTTCCAGTGCCCCCTGGCCCATGCAGGAAAAAGATGTCCCCTGATTTAGTGCTGACTGCAGTGGTGATCTTCTCAAAGGCAGCAGACTGATCTGGGGTAAAGCTTGCAATCTGGTCTGCAGCATCCCCAGCCCCAGTGAAGTACTCCTGCTGCTCCAATATCAGACGATTCCCAAGCAGCTGCCTCCACTTCCCCACAATGCATGGCATGCAGTCCCAATCATGAAGCCTCTTCCCAGTCTGAGAAAGAAGCTTGTCAATCAGGTACAGCCCATAGTCCTGACACTGTGCATCTGTGGGTCTGCAATATCATGATGCTGAAGACGGTGTCTGAGGTCATCACAGATGTCATCCCAAAAGGTGTCCCAGAGGTCCCTGGGGTTTGCAGGGGTGCACTCCCTCAGGATGGTAGCAAAGAGGTGGCGCAGTTGCTCACCCATCTACATGTGCTTTGCCTCATTCAGGCCGTGGTCATCATCTAGAAGGCCACGTGCTATGCAGGCCTCTCTGAAAGAAGGATGGCGAACAGCTTCAAAAGAGTAGAGGTGTTCAAAGGAGGTGGCACCCTTGACACAGGTGAGAAAAAGGCGAAGGTAGAACTGCTCTCCACAGGTGGGGTGGGCATGGTACATCCTCCCAAGGGCAAATGAGTCCTGCTTCTGGTAGTCCACTTGCACTCTTTTTTGTTCCAGACCATCCTGGAGGGAAAGTCTTGATAGAGCAGGTCATGATTAGCAGCACTCTCAGAATTAGACTTGAACCATTCAGTGAGTGTGGTAGTTTGGTTTGCACGTCAATTCACCACATCCTGCATGTTGCCAACAGCATCAGGGTTGAATCTGACAGGTTGGTGATTGGGGAGGCGAACCTGAAGGCACACAATGGTGGGGTGATGCTCCTGCATGGCAAACATATAGAGACGCCAATGAGCTTCACAGCTGCTAACATAGCACGCATCAAGATACTGCTTGATCTCATCGCTGCAAGTGCCAAACTCCATGGTGATCCTATCATGGCCCTTGTACACATACTTGTAGATGTACTTGATGGCCTTGACAGATGGAATGGACTCCACATTGATGTGGCACCGATACTTCCAGATCAAGTACTTGGAGTGACACACCACCTCATCAATGGTCCACTTGCTCCCAGCCAACCTCAATAGTCCTGCCAGTGTTGCAATGCCTGGTGCAAGCGTAGGAGTCCTCAGTGATTGATGTCTCCTACCTGAAGTGCTTAGGAAAGCCCATGGAGCACTTGCCATTGACCATGCAAGGAGCATTATGATTCTGATCACTGCAAGGCCCATGAACCATGAACTTCTTGATCATCTCAAGCAGCTCAGGATTGTCCTCTGGAAACTCAGATGACATCAGGCTATCAATGTCCCCTGGTGAGTGCAACTTGCCTGGGGCTTCAGAAAGACAATGATGTGCACCTGAGGAAGGCCACACTTCTGAAACTCAATGGTGTAGAGGTAGGCATTGGGGGCAACCAACTCTCCATTATTGATGTCTTTAATGAGGGACTTCAGCTTGGCTCTGAAGACGTGCTACACCAACTCTCGATGGTCAGAGGCAGTCTGGCCCTGAAAGAGTGCTTCTTGGATCTCAGGCCAGGCAGGGTTGGCAGTCATGGTGATGAAAAGGTCTCCTCCACCATAGTAGCAGTTAATGGCTAAGGCATCTTGACAGAGCTGCTGCATGTGGCGAGTGCTGCCAGAAAATGAAGAGGGAAGAATGAACCTTGTGCCCGACTGATTCCAGTCAGTATCAGCATTGGCAGCCACTGCATCCACCAAGCCTTGATAAAGCTCACTGCGAAGCTTATCCTGGTTGTGCCTCAGGTAGTTCAGGCGGTTCTGCTCAACAATTTCCCATGTTTCACATGCATACTCTTGAAAGAGGTTGCCTGTGAGGAACATGTGGTTGGACTCTATATCTGTGGGGCAGATGAAAAGGTGGTAGCGGTGGTATTCAGCCATTGAGACATGTTTTTGACTGGTATCATGTGGCTCATCCTCCTCCTCCTCCTCCTCTTCTTCCTCAACATCTTGATAGAAGAGGTTGGGAAACCAAGCAAGCTGGCCAGTATACTTTAAAATACAAACTGCTGAGACTTACAGCAGGAGGGGGGACAGGAATAACAGCAGCAGGGGGAAGAGCAGCAGAAGAGGCAGAGCCAGAAGGGGGAGGAGGGGGAGGAAGCACCTATTAAACACAATATAATCAGAAACCAAACAATTTACATTAAAAATATAAAACTTACAGATGAAGCAGCAGCAGCACCATGAGAAATGTTGGTTATGCCTTGAAGGTGCAGGAAGAGGTGGAAGAGCAGCCAACTGAGCAGCTAAATGTGCTGGCACATGGTGATACTGTTGACCATTTAACATGGGTAGCTGCATGGGATTATTTGCAGGAGGAGGGGGAGCTGGGGTCCTACAATGTTCTGGACTATGATGCCTACTGTGCTCAAGCTGACGTGCCATATGCTGGCTGCACTGAGGAGATGTGGGAGGAGAGACAGGCATGTCAGCTCCTTGATCGAATTCAGACCTGAGGGAGTGGGAGTTGGGGATGCTGTAGAGAGGCAGACAGGGTTCTGTGGCTAAAATTTCAGCACCTGTACATCTCCATGGACGATCAAACGTATTTGTTCTGTAGGGTTTTCCTATTTTAACACCACACTTTGAGGAGATTGCAGGATATTCTCGGCAACTCCAAAGGTGGTGTATTAACACACAAGCAAACCTAGTGGTTCCTCAAAAACTACTTTTGTGGATTTGCCTACCCCTCTTATCACCACTAGAGCAGGATAAATTCCTTAGAGGATGCAGAAAGTGGTGATGAAGGCTCAAACCACTTTGCCCAGGTGACTGCCAGCTGATGCTCAAACACATCAGCCTCATCACCTGCAAGTTGGGGTATCTTGGCATCTCATGTCGAATGGCTATTTTCACTTGTGCAAAGCACAAGGACCTCAAGGGTAAGGTGAATGGCCATGCCTGGGAGGCCTTTATGGCAAAGGTTCCCTCACTTTGGATGAAGGGATTGTCAGACCAGGAAACAAATAGAAGGTGGGGTCTTCAGGATAAAGTGAGACAGTGTTTCTGTGGCTAGAATTTCAGCACCTGTACCTTTGCCAAAGCCTTTGCCACCAAAGGCAACACATAAGAAATGCAAGCACAGCTTGGCTAGTGCTTGAGCCAGGTAAGGCTATGGCTTTAGCTGAAAATTAGCCAAGCCACCTGAAACACTACACTGAAGGGGTTTATATGAGAAAGAGTTACACAGCTCCAACACATTTGGGGTGTGCAGTCTGAAAACAGGGAAAAATGTGTACACTACAGAGAATAGACTCAACCAGGGATGATACTTGCTTGCTGCCAGCCATTATGAGTCAGCCTGTGGACGGTGGGAATTGGAAGGATTATTCAAGCAAGATGTCTGGGTGTAGTATTCAGGGAGGTGAAAAGATCCTGGTCCACCCAAAGGGCAACACAATGGATGACCTGCACCACAGTCAGAACAAAATGACATTTATATTTAAGGACTCACCACCATTCCTGCACATGAAGCTTGACTGGTTGTTTTACTGTGGACAAGGATGGTGTCAAACTGAGATGGAGACACCCAGGGCACATCCCTTTTTTCCAGCCAAACAAGAACATTGTCCACAATTTTGGATCCATGACATACCCTCTGCCCCTTTCCTCCCAAGTGAGGGTGAGACACCCCTACCCATCCCTCTCCATCCTACCAATCCACCCATCTCAAGAGTGAACATCAACCATATACAGTAACTATCTAGGCATAGCCGACATAGAGTAAGCTATGTAAAAACGAGGGGCATAGTTGACCCAACCAACCTGGGTACCCCTTTTGAAAGTTGGCTTGAGCCAGCTGAAGTCAAGCTGGTGAATTTGAGGCTTGGGTTGTCTATAGGTCAAGCTCAGCTAGGCTCAGCTGAGCCATGACAACATCAATGATGACCTTCACCTTCCTTTTTGTGGGACCAACCTCTCTTGTATATAATAGATGAATTCTTCTCGGTAATGTTCTGAGTGAAAAGGTGAGTTGTCTTCTTGGTTCTCAGACTTGGCACACATATGTTTCTGATTATGGTATAATGTCTCTGTGCACAGCCATTGTTTGAAGTCTTAGTATGTGGATGATGCTTGAGTGCAATTGACAAAGACAGTTGGTTTGGCTCATAGACAAAGATGTGAGGTAGACTCTAAGGCTACTCACCTGTAGCCTCTCCAAATATACTTATTTGTGTTCTTGTGACATACTCCTTCACCCATGTATGACCCATCTCCCTCTATCTCCCTGATCAATGCAACCCTCAATCCTGGCTAGAGGGCTAGGCTTTTGACTGATGTATGCTTGCAACAAGCATAACAGTGAGAGTGAATAGCCATTGATATGCTGACCAGAATATTTCATCTTGTATACTAGAACTGACACAAATGAGGCAAATGTGGTAGATCTTGATTATTTTGTACTGAGACGCATACCTTTCATAGAGAAGTGTTTTGACATGGTATAGTGTCACAGATAAGAAAGCTGTATGTGGTACATAAAAACCAATGGTTGTATTACAAACACGACCACATGTGGGGCACATATAGGAAGCCTCCTACACATCACATGTGAAGCATGTGAAGATGCTCACTGGCATATTGGATATGTATAGGAATGTGGCAGACATGTAAAATTTGGAACACATATTGGAAGCTACATGAGGCATGTGTGTGAAGTTGCACACATATAGGAAGCTTCCTATATGTGGTACACGTGTGTGAAAAGTTGCACACGTATAGGAAGCTTCCTATACGTGGTGCACATGTTGAAAAGTTGCACACGTATAGGAAGCCTCCTATATGTGGCACGTGTGTGAAAATTTGCACATGTATAGGAAGCCTCCCATGCGTGGCACATGTGAAAGTTGCAAAATATGTTGGAACTTAAACTAAAATGAAGCTCTAAATATGTGACAGATATATGTTGGGTGTACAAAATGTTGAAATCCATGGTAAGTTTGGAACTATCTCAGGTCAGGCAGTCAAGCATGAAGTCTAAAAGGGTAAAACTTTATTTAAAATCTGTACAGATAATAGTAGTTTGACATGTCATTACATCATAGGAAAGGATCACTACATGGGTGTTTCTACAATTTAAGAGGTGGTCTTATGTGTGCCTGGACTCCTGCAGAAATAATACCCTAAACCCATTACCATATAAGGAAATATTAACACTTAACCCTCAACCTTAACCCATAACCCTTAACCCGAACCCTGTACTGTAGGGTCCCTTATGCTCTGTCTTTTTGGTGGTGGCGAAAAAGTCGGAGAGTTGGGAGAGAATACTGCCTTGATATGTAGTGAGATGAGTTGTAGAGAAGATTTTGGTGTCAGAATGAGGATTGGTGTCGTCTTCCTCAGCTTTAGCTTCGTCATCCAACCTTTGCTTGAGAGACGGTATTTTTGGGAAATAGAAATGAGGAGAGTTCAGGAAATGGAATGGCAGTGAGGATCGAGTGCAAACAGAAGGTGGTTCTGAAGGGTCGAGGGATACCCTTAACCCTCTACCTGAATTAGCGAAAACCCATACAATATTTGGTCAAGTGGAAAGGCTACCCGGACTCGGACAATGAATGGGTAAACTGGAACGACATGAATGCTGACGAAGCTCTAGAGGACTTTAGGAAACAAAATCCCAGAGCCATCACACATATAAGACAGGTTCAAGATGCAGAAGTAGAACCAACTCCCGCATTACATTCTTGGATCTATAGCAACAAGTCGATGTCTCAAGATGCTCTCTGCGCCGCCTTACCTTATGCTCAGTATGAAAGTCCCGTCCCCACAACCGCCACCACTGTCACTACTCGTCCTTTAATAGACCAGTTTGGCATGGTCATACCCCGTACCCCACCATCTCCGACACCTCCCCCAACTCTACTGTTCAATAGTAGAGTCGAGACGCCAGAATCCTGGCCACCTTCTGATGATATGGGTATTGAGACCCATACACCCATTTATGTCCCCAGTCGTTCCCCGTCCCCTGGTACCACCTCCTGGGCACCTATCACAGTCCCTAGCCGTTCCCCATCACCCTTCTGGCCTGGAGGACCCCGACCTACCCCTGAAAAGGGAGTAGACGCGATTCCTGTGGCATCTATGGGGTCCAATCCTGGCTCCCCTATTCCTGGTACCCCTGAGTACAATTACGACCTCACATCACCACCTTCGCCCCGCGGCCCTTCCCCTGATCCAGCTGCATCTTCCTCATCATCATCCTCATCTACCCCAGCCGTCGCTAACGGCAAGTGCACCAAGCGATGTTTCGACATTGCTTTCACTCTCCACCACCATGACCACGTCCCCCCTCCATTAGATAGCGAAGATTTCTGGAGCACCGCCACCTTGATCGAAGAACCGGCCCTTAAGAATAGAAGGGTCTGGGCCTATGGTATGGCCCAAGATAAGAAGGCAAGGTGGGAGCGTCTAGATCATTGGGAGGGATGGGAGGATGAGGACTTGGAGTTGCTTAGGACTGACTTTAGTGAGGCACTGCGAGGCTTGACTTCTGCTATTCAGAATCGTGGGCGATCGACCTGAAAAGGGAGTATTGTTACGTTTGCACTCCACAGACCGTCGGTGTATCACATGAGTTGGAACTATCATGTGATTATGACATCATTAGTTCTGGACATTTCTACCACCTTCTATATGACGTCCATATGATGTCAGTCTTACTCATTCCTACTACAGAGGCTAATAGTATTAGTGGAGTCATAGCGTCATAGGTGACTCATCCTAGTATTATGACTCAGTAGTAATGACTCATGTACTTAGTATATAAACTGTACCATTAGCGAACTTAGACCTTAGGTCTGAGTTCTTGTATCAATCAGACACTCTACAACGTCTTCCAGACTAGGAGTTGCATAAGTCCAGTCGACTTCCCAACCGTTCCTATCGCAGACTTTGCTCTGCTATCACCGATTCTGCGAGGGTACTAGCCCCACGCCGTCATCATAGGGTCTTACAAACCTTATCAGCGACCTGGTTATCCGCATCCATCCGAAGTCACACACAAGTTGCGGACCCAGTTGATCCGAATCCAACAGAACAACTTTCGTCACAGTAACTTAGCTCAAGCCGAGCCGTGCGGTCTGTCTAACTGTAACAGTTGAGCTGGCAAGGACGTGTGTGACGCATGTGATGTGACAGAATTACCTTTTTTAGGGGGCCAGCCACAGGTGCATCAGGAGATATTATAGTTAAGGTGCGCTTTTTGGGTCAGGAACAGGAATCCTATGAACGATCTATCCAAGAATTGTGCCTGCTTAGGTGTAAGGGACCCAGGGAGTTGGATTTGGCCTAATCAAGGCAAAGATCTGTCCCAATCGAGGCAACAATCTGCCCGAATTGGGCGTTCCCACACACCCCTCTCTGTTGTATACAGACCACTCGAACGGGCCCCCCGCTCACTCTCCCACACACCCCTCTCTCTTATTATATAGACAAGCTTCTGTCCGTGCCTACGGCACGGCTCGCTCACTTCGTTCACTTCACCTGCCTTCAGCACTCGACATCAGCTTGTTGGGGGCTGCGCCCCCAAACCCCCGCCTTACCATCTAAGCATAAGTATCCCAAAGCATAGCGTAAACGCCAGCGTTGGAGCATAGCGTAAACGCCAGCGTTGGAGCATAGCGTAAACGCCAGCGTTGGAGCATAGCGTAAACGCCAGCGTTGGAGCATAGCGTAAACGCCAGCGTTGGAGCATAGCGTAAACGCCAGCGTTGGAGCATAGCGTAAACGCCAGCGTTGGAGCATAGCGTAAACGCCAGCGTTGGAGCATAGCGTAAACGCCAGCGTTGGAGCATAGCGTAAACGCCAGCGTTGGAGCATAGCGTAAACGCCAGCGTTGGAGCATAGCGTAAACGCCAGCGTTGGAGCATAGCGTAAACGCCAGCGTTGGAGCATAGCGTAAACGCCAGCGTTGGAGCATAGCGTAAACGCCAGCGTTGGAGCATAGCGTAAACGCCAGCGTTGGAGCATAGCGTAAACGCCAGCGTTGGAGCATAGCGTAAACGCCAGCGTTGGAGCATAGCGTAAACGCCAGCGTTGGAGCATAGCGTAAACGCCAGCGTTGGAGCATAGCGTAAACGCCAGCGTTGGAGCATAGCATAAACGCCAGCATGGGAGCATAGCATACATGCCAGCGTGGGAGCATAGCAGAGAAGCCAGCCTCAAAGCATAGTGAAGAAACCAGCATAACAGCATAGCAGAAGTGCCACCATAAAAGTGTACTTGCAGAAAGAATCTTTGAAACCATAGCCACTGTGAACCCACCATAACTCCTTTATTTTCTTATAAAATCCTCCTCTACAACTCTCTAACCCTGTCCACAGCTGTCCCCTTCATTTTTTCTTATTTTATTCTGTCTTTTCCTTTCATTTCCACAGAGAGCCTCAGAGCCAGCCTTGACCCAGCCAACATGTGGCAACCCAACCCGTTTTGGGGGCTCTTCTGCTTAGTGATCTGCTTACCTGTAACAGTCCCAAATCGAGGCAATGATCTGCCCAAATCGAGGCAATGATCTGTCCAAATCAAGGCAAAGATCTCACCCAAATCGAGGCATAAGATCTGCCCAAATCGAGGCAATGATCTGCCCGAATTGGGCATTCCCACGCACCCCACTCTGTTGTATACAGACCGCTCGAACGGGCCCCCCGCTCACTCTCCCACGCACCCCTCTCTCTTATTATATAGATAGATATATAAAAAAAGGAATTAAGTCAAAACCTCCTGAAAACCGGGTTTCGGGGTTATCGGGTTTTGGGGTTACCGGTAACCAGGCAAACCGGAAGAAACCGGAAAAACCCGAAGATATTTTCGGCAACGTCCTGATGAGAATGCACGTCGCGTAGCCAGGTTCCCGCAGGAACTTGACACTTTCTGCACTGTGTCCTGTGACTCGGTATTCTCGTTCTGTGTTCTGCGTCGTCTGACGGCCTGGTCGTTTACATACAGAAAAGCCCAAAAAAAAAATTAGTCGAGTTGTAAGAATAAATGGACATTTATTGTACGCGTGCGACCAAGTCGACGCCTAGTTTATATTCTACACTGGGAAAACGCAGAATTGCCTTATCAGGTCGATGACCCCTTCCAATACCAAATCCTTCTGCGGAACGGAAGACCTGATTGCGAACGCCTCGGCAACAAAGCTCCAGATATTGCGGTGAATCGCATCTCTGTAACCGGACCTGACACTACCGAGGACCTGCTCGGCATGTTTTTGGGACACATCGCCAGCAGCCATCCTAAAGATGCCATCCAAAATGACCGTTAGATCAACGATGTAGCCCACAACGCAACGAACATTCTTCTGGCTAGTGGACAAGAAAGTTAAATCTAGATCACGGAAAAAGGAACGTGTGCTTGCCTGCCACAATACACCTCGTGGGTCCAATATGCATACTCATTTGCAGCTGTGGTCAGGCTAGAACTCCTTGAAAGTCGTGGGTGAGCATATCCTGATCTCACAATAACTGTGCTCACGTCGACGCTGCGGGGGCAGACCTAGCCAGGTCTTTGACGAAGTGAGTCATCTTCGCTTTGAATTCCTCGTTCACGAGATACTAATCCCGGTCAGTATTCAGGACAACGGACGACTGAGGAAAATTAAACCCTGGTCTTGTCATTCAGATTCCAAATCTCAATAATATCATCGTGGATAACGTTCACGCAGTTCTTCAGGGTTTGATCATTGAAGTCAAGACTAGACCACAGGCTACGCCAATATCCTGACAAGGTAACGGCTATGTTAGATAGAATTCGCTCGAATAAATTAATCCAGAATCTCACGGCTTCGCCCAACTCTAGGGAAAGATGCGATCAAAAAGGTCAACAGAGGAAACGATACTACGTACTCGATCAAAGCTCCAATAATGATATCATGGTTCACCCGTACCGCCGCAGACCACGCAAGGGGCACAGTGTCAAGTCGTTGCTTTGACTCTTGTGCGCCAGCCTGTGTCGATCCGCGTGAGCCGATAGTGAGCCTATATGTCGTCGCGACTAGGCTCTCAATGAGATCGCTGAATCTTCCTTTCTCTGTGAATGATCGAGGACGTCAGTCGGCCCCTCCAAAGTACAGGAAGAGAAGAGTATATACCAGAAACAATCTCGGCAGGAACATCTCTGGGCATTTTATCAAATATACGGCGACAAGATTCTTCGCACATTTTGTGTGCACTGTCCCGAGCATGTTCGTAATGTTGAGGCGCGCCAGAAAAACTGTCGCGAAAAACTTGGGAGACGACTAGGTCAAATTTGGTTAATACGAGAATCACTGGCACTGAAACTCACGTCAGGTGAGTTAACAAGAAATATGGCATTGGTTGTGCTCACCATTTCTCAAAGCGAGAATCTCTTTCACACCTTCACCTAGCCTGCCAGCAATGGAGTCGGACGCTGGGACACATATCCTAAATTGGTTTTGATCAGTAATACAAGACATTAAAGATCACACCGCTCTACCAGATCGCATGTAATCTTTCCGGAGGTAAGCGACTTGCGTGAGTGCGGCGTGAGATGAAGTCCCGGATGGTCTGCAAGTCTTGCGAATCGCTAGGCTGGGCATCCAAACCGGAACACTCATGAACGATGAGATAACGGTTATCTTCCGGACGAAACTCGAGGTTGATATCAGCTTTCCCAAGTGCTCTCTTATATCCATTGTAGTGAGTTTAGGCAACGCAAAAAGTCAAAAGAATGGAGACACACTGTCATATCAACTTTAAAGACAGCTTTGATGAGGGACGATTTTCCGGAGCCTCTCTGTAAGTGGCTCCAAGATCAATTTTGATAGAGATCTGCATGAGGGCACGGGCGCACCTTCCCTACAACGAGAATTCGGAATCTATGAAAATATATCAGTTACAAGGGACGAGGTATTGTCGAAGAGAACAGACTTGAAGTCTTCGCGGAGTCTTTGTCGCACTGTCGAATTGAGCGGCCTACGGGAGGGACTGCCGTGACTCAGGGTCAGTCGTCTGGGGGATGAGTGCTCTTATGATTGTTAGTGGGGTAGGAGGGCCAGCCGAGGTCATGCCCACCTGGACCCGTTGGTGAACCGGGGTGTCTACTAGATGAGGCTACAGATGACTTTGCCCTAATCCTCGGGGCCGGCGTTGATGCAGGTGGCAAGACCTCACCGCGATTCGTGGACGGGACTTTCTGTGTTGTGGACTTCAACCTTTTGCGGGTAGGTAGTTCATTCATAGGCACATCCTCGGCTTGTAGCGACCCGCGCCCAGAAACCATCTGTCCGGAAGGTGATTCAGATGGTCCCACGGCCGGTGTCATGACTAGTGAGGGCTGTCCTGATGCCGGTACTTCTCTGCGAGTGGGGACAACGTGTTGCGGGTCATCTGCGGTGGGTGTACTACAGCACATTCCCATCTGTTCATCAGATGCCAGCAATTCAAAGGATGTTGATAAAAAAAAGATTTTACTGTACATGATGTTGACTCGTCGCTCACATTCCCACGTCATCGCGCGCCAATTGGAGTTCCTGGTGCCAGTGGGGTGTACACCCGATTTCGACCCGCCGATTTGGGACGCGGGGGCGTTTGTGGCTCCAATTGTGAGTGCTAACTGAGGACGACTTGTGCGAATGGACCCACGCAACATTGAGCCGGATTCACCTACTCGAGCTTTAACTCGAGTACCGTACTCGAGTATTCATGAGCTGACCAAAATCAGCACGATCGCAATGCGGTACTTGTAACCTTGATAATATTTAAAGCTTGGATTATAACATCTACAAGATTCGTCTCCCAGTGGCAGGAATCATCTCACATCTCAACCTGCGGGTAGAATCGTGGACAGTGCCTGAGCAGGAACGCTCTCCGACAGAGGCGACTTGCGCTTGCGCTCGCATCCTGGCACCCGCCCACACGGCATGCGCGACGCGCGACACCTCCCCCGTAATCGGGCCTGTCACCGACGTGTGCGTCGTCACACCCCTATGCGACGTAGTCGTCGACGTGACCGTCATGCCTGCGTGAGCGACGGAGAGTGCGGTACGGGGGCAGGCACGGTGCGAAGTGGGTGCTGCTGTGGATGGTGGCGGCCCATCGCAGATAGTGCAGGCGATACTTCACCTGGGTTCGGACGGATGATGTGGCGGTCAGACGAGGAGATTGAGCTTGAGTGCATGAGGGACTTGAGGGTCTTGACAGTGAATCCACGCGAGTGCTCAGAGCTTCAAGCTTCAAGCTTCAAATTACATATTAGGCTCGTTCGGACACGTGTTGACTTGCTTGCTTCCATGAGGCAAGAATGATCCAAGAATGATCTGGAGGGCTTACAGCGCTCACACTCGAGATCGCTTCAGTTTTTCTATCGTGTAACTATGTTAGCAGTGAACACATCTCAGCCTGAGGCATATGTATGCGTTGGGCTAGTGCATGACCCCGGGTCCCCTGCAATGATACTGATAGAACGAGGTAGAACCCTGTTATCACTCATGTTTAATAGCAGAAGATAACTACCTCTCCGATGTGGCCGATGCATGGGTTACCGCTTTTTTGATGGACTTGCCCAGGACCTGCCTCGCCGTTACCATGAGGTTTACCACACGCCAGACCCTCACTGTCTTACTGTCTCACTCCTTTCACGCCCTACGTCCCGGTATACATTTCAGCCCATTTAATCGCGAATATAGTCATGCCAGAAGACCCAGAGTACGTAGACCCAGAACAAGGATTCGGTGGTAGTGGTTCCGAGTCGGTGCACATGAGTGGGTATTTTAATTGGTTCTTATCCGAATGGGCAATGATACTGCCCCTGAAGACGATTTAGGGGGAGAGACGTGGTCGGATGTACCTTCCAACCGCAGTGCGTATCATGTATCACTGAGTGCGTTGAGGTTTGACGTTTGGTTTGTTACATACAATGCTCGGCAGTTGGATCAATGTCCAACTCCTCTTCGAAAGGCCTAGGTCAGAAAGAGCGTCGGGATTTCGATGATGGTGCCAACGCCCTATGGTCTCTCTATGGGAAAGAGGCGAAAACACATGACGAAGCCCGGTTCGTGGGCCTGGCAGAAGATATGGATGGAGTCATTTTATTTGTACGTGTATAATTACCGTGTTCGTGATATAACTAACGCAGCTACCCACAGGCTGGTTTATTTTCTGCCGTGCTCACTTCCTTCCTTGTCCAAAGTCTCCAGACTCTGCAAGTGAATCCTGTGGACCAATCAGTATATTACCAGCAGCAGTCGGTCACGATGTTGGCCCAGATCTCACAGCAAATCGCATCCATGTCCGAGTCTCTACAGGTTTCCGTCCCATCAATAGTCCCACGGGTTTTCACTCCAACCACCGTCTCACCCATCCCATCCAGCGTCCAACAAGTTTCTATACCCTCCACTTCACCTCCGCCCTACCCTGCATTTGAACCATTGTCATCTGACCTTCGAGTGAACGTTTTCTGGCTCGTCAGTCTCGTATGCAGTCTGTCGGCAGCGCTCCTAGCAATTCTTATCCAGCAGTGGGTTAGGAGCTACATGCAGGTCTTTCAGCGGTACGACCACCCATTGAAGAGAGCGCGGTTTCGACAGTTTTTTTTCGAGGGTTCCAAAGGGATGCGGAAGTCAGCGGAACAAGTCCCTAGGCTCATTCACGTCTCGCTTTTCCTATTCTTTTTGGGCCTTTGCGATTCTATGCGAAGTACCAACGCGACTGTTGGTGTTACCACCATCATCTCTATCTGCTTGTGTGGAATATTCTACCTGTACATCGTAACGGCACACCTCAAGGACTTGAAGTCATTCCACAAGACCCTCATCTCGCGTCCGATATTCTTTCTGATGCAGAAGTTCCCGAGATCGTATTTCGGCGCCCGCTTTCTTCGCAAACGGCGTAAGCCCACGAGCATTGAAGCGTATCAAGAAAAGCAGGTGATGGAAGAGACTCCAGAACGCCAAGAGCGCGATGTACGCGCCGTCCGATGGTTGGTCGATAAAACTATGGTGAACGCCGAGATGGAACCTCTCGTGTTGGCGATTCCTGGGACTTTCAACACAGAATGGGGCCGAGAGGTTTGGACCGCCGTCACCTCTCAGAAGCGTTCCGACTCAGACACCCTCGAGCTCCAGACGGATCATTCTCCTGCCGTTGATTCAACCTCACTCATCCACCAGCACCCTCAATCCCTAGAAGGAACCGCTGGCGACACCATCTGTCGATGCGTACGCTACCTTTTCGAAACCTGCAAGAATCATTCTTATTTCGAAAACGAGGAAGCCAGACATAGGCGCATGCGGGCATGCGTTGAAGCGGCGGCGTCGCTTGTATGCTGTATTGATTTTCAATTGGACCGGTTTGGAGAAATCGGCAAGCTGGTCAGCGAAATAGGCCGCATCGAAAATACCAACGAGTCCCCGACGACCACATCCGATCAATCCTTCATCGTACGCTGGACGTGCCTTTCACTTTTGTCTGTTCAGCGGATAATATCGGGAAACGAACAGCTGCAGGCGCACGCAGGGTACGCGGTGAGGGGGCTGGCACGCTTCCAAAAGGTGGGCGGAGAGACGGACGAAAAGGCTTGGAGGAGCGCTCAGAGGATCGAGGAATGTTTTGAGACGGCATGGGAGCGCGTTGAGGAACTCGATCAAGCATTCGAGCCCTGGACCCAGAAGAGGAGCAATGAGCAAGTTGAAGAGATCTTACGAAACCATGACCAACAGATTTCGGAGCTGGAGCGCATCAAGGTCGAGGCCGACGACATGGTGGACGTCGACTGGAGGATCGCTCTTTATCAAGAAAAAATGGATGAGGCGACTTATGGTTTGGCGCGGAAACTTCCTGGTGTATCTTCCGACGAGCCACGCCGATCTGAATCCTTTCTTAGAAGCGATACTTTCAATATTTCCCCCACAGTTAGCGCTCCCTTCTTCCCCCAATTGATATTACCTGGACAACAAGTCCAAGCGCTGGCCCGACTTGGCTCGAAACTCCGTGAAGTCCTCGATGGGCAAGTCACCGACGGTCACGAGGAAGTTCTTAAAAGCTTGAAATCCGCCGTCCAAGACCCTGTTTCGTTGCGCCGGACCAATGGCTTAGTGAAATGGCAACTGTGGCGTCTGCAAGATCTACGCGACGGCGGTGGTCTTGGGTTTACCGTCGAACGTTTCTTTATCACCCTGAAAAAACTCCTATCAATTCCATCATTGCACGAATCAAACAGTGTCTTCTACATTGGCGCGTTCAAGGTTATCACGTCCCACTGGGAGGGGACCAAGGACCAAGGCAAGAAGGACTCACCCGGCACGCAAAATATCCTGCTCAATATCCTTTGCGACCTGGTTATCAAAGGCCGTGGCGTCTTCTCGGACTTTTCATATCCGGAGCCTATCTTGGAGATGTTCGTTAACATGGTAGGCAAGATGCTTCAAGGGTATACTGGCCGAGATGAGCATATTCGCAATGCTGTTCGGGAGATCGAGAACGTCGACCCAGAATACAATGATTCCGTGGATGTAGGTCTGCGGCGCAGGGCATTGGCGGCCCTTCCACGATCCTAGGGCACGTCACAGGTCCCACGGGACTCCCACCAGCTAGAGGCACATTTTTCTCTCTTGCAATATGACGCCTGCAGGTTAGAAACCTCAGAATCACGGGTAGCACTGCAAACTGTAATAATATTTTTTTTACGATTACCGTACTGTACTAGGCATCACATGACTCGCGTGACTAAAAGAATTACTAACGCGATGCACATCTCAAGTATTCCGAGATATGTTGAAGATGTATCCGCGCTCATGTGTTTCGTTCTGATCGTTTTGAGGTCTTGATTGATAATGAGATTTCTAAGCACATGTAGTACACGAAATGTATATAAAGCCCGCGTTTTTGAGGGCAAAATGTCAGAGTTCTCTCTCGTCTATTTTGCCTGCCGTCACACATAATAGTCACGTCGTCACAGGGAAGTGGGCGACATCACATCAAGTTCCCATATTCGGAACGTACTGTACCAGCGCGAGCTCAATTGACAACCACCGTGGAACCGATTCCGATTTCGTTGCCTTTATACGGGCAATTAACTGAGCGCCAAGTCACCGTAACGGGGGTGGGCAATCGGTCGCACCAGCGAAATGGAACTCTCCCATGATCATGACTCGTCCTCGTCTCAAACTTCTCAGACGAGTCTTATCCTTGGTCTTATCTGCGGACCTGTCCTGCATATCAGATGCCGAACTCTCAGCCACACGGAACGCCCCCAGGACCCAAGCCACACATCCAAGACATTTCTCTCACAGATTTCGGTTTCGGTTTGTCTTTTAGCACAAGTAAAAGAAAAAGAATGCGAGAAATAAAAATAAACACATCTTTTAGTCATTTTCCATTTCGGTAGTTCTTTTTACCTAGATCGGTTTGGATAAACGTTTCACCTAGGGCGCAGCACAGAACACAGATCAAAATGCGAGCAAGCGAGCTAATATAGGTATAACGTGAGAGAGGGAGAGGTGGTGGGGTTGCGTGTGCGAAAAAAAAAAACAGCCGGAGGTTCGAACACAGTTCAAGAAGGAATGAATGATACAGGGTAAAAATTTTGAGAGGCGGAGAGAAAGGTTAGATTGGGCAGTGCGAGAATGAGATTAGACGGTTCGTGGAGGGTTGGTTGGG
Organism: Lactarius tabidus; assembly: GCA_963281015.1. NCBI lineage: Eukaryota > Fungi > Basidiomycota > Agaricomycetes > Russulales > Russulaceae > Lactarius > Lactarius tabidus. The sequence continues at coordinate 174,590 of OY725473.1, forward strand.
TCCGTGTAGACAGGGTTAGTGGACGATGGCGACGCGAGGGGAAAGCGAGCCATGAGCTGTGGACGCGTGAACACGGTGGGTGAGACAAACAAAAAGGATGAGTACGCGTAAGTTAGGAAAAGAGCGGCTATGAATGTACAGTGGAGAGCGGAGAGTGAGGGTTCCATGGGAGCGAGCAGCCAAAAGCCATAGAAAGACGGATTGATTGGCATGAACGCGCGCGGCGGGCCGGGCCTCGCGTCGCACTACCAGCGAAAACCAACAACAGCCCAGATCTAACGAAGATAAACTGATGGATGCGTGTGTGAAAAAATATAAGAGGGGAGGGGAGGGAGGACAGAAAGGACGTAAGGGCAAAGCATATGACAGCGAGGAGATAACGACGAAAGCAGATGGGCATTGGGCAGAAGACGAGGAGATGCGACGGTATACATGTACATGCATGATGCGAGAGAGCCGGTGAGTTTGGGGGGTGCAAGGCGTAAGACAGAAGAAGCGGGCAGGGTGCCGTGCCGTGCCGGTTAACTTGAGGATGACGACGACGATGAGGGGCTGGGGGGTAGAACTTGCTATCACACCGCTGCCTGCTTAGGCGAAGAGGTGCAGCTGGGGATTGGCGACGCGAGCCGTGAGACCGCCAGCGGCACCTTCCAACTGCCTCCGACTCGCCGAGCAGCCGCATTCGCCGCGCCGCGAGGGGGCATGTAAGGTTGATGCTTTGACTGGGGTTGTGGCGGCGGCGATGACTCTATCGCCGAGACAGGCGACGGGGTCGTGGTGTAGAATGATGCCATCGGACTTGCGCTCGCACCGCTCTCCGACGGTGGCGATTCCACTGGGCTGTTCTGCGGAACACTCAGAGTCACCGTCACGCTGTGCATGCCCGGCGGCGCGGACCCGCCCACAGCGGGCGCTGGTACGGAAGCACCAAAGTCCTGCAGGTATTCGTCAAAGTTGAACGTCTGTAGCATATCGATTGGCGCCGAGCCGGAGGATGATGATAGCAGTCCGTCGGTCTCCTGCTGCTGCTGGGGCGGCGCAAGCATGCTGATGGCAGCCAAGAGCTCGTCTTCCGTAGGGTTGGTCATGAATGTGGCTGGATCTTCACCGAGGCTACGCAGGGCGTCGTCGAACGCAGAAGAGCCACACATCCCGGGAGGGTAGTTGCCTACTCCAAGGTCGATGCTGCCAGGTGGTCGTGCGGTCAGGCCTGAATTTGCGAGGCCTTGGCCTTGGAGCTGGAAAACGCCAGGCAACTCGGTGCCATAGAGCTCCGCTAAGAGTGAGCTGGGTCGCATGTCTTGCAAGGGTTCGTTCTCAAAGCCCGGCATGGAGAAGAAAATGTTGTCGTTCTGTTAAACAAAGACGCTTATTAGTATACTAGAAAGCAGGGAGCATTGATCGCGTGCCTCGAGTGGGAGTGCTTCGTTCGACGGAGGAGGCCAGTCGCCGAGACCGAACTCCTGGAGAGGGCTGAGGAAGGTCGATGATGCTTCAGGTTGCGGGGGCTGCCAGCCCTGGTGGGGGGTTGCCTGAGCCATGGAGAGCATCAGGCGAGCGGGGACAGCGGGTAACGGAGTTGCGAGAGGTATATCGGCCCTGGAATAGGACGATGCACGCGACGACGCGCTCTGTGAGTTAGACGAGTTTGGCCGCGGATCCGTAGAAGGGTCATGTGACGCGTGAGTCGATCCGTGGCCCATCGCGATATCAGCGCTGCATTGCGACGACGGCGTGCCAGGTATCGGCGATGACGCGGACGAGACAGGCGGAGAGGCAGTTTTTGAATTGGGGAGGATGGATTGGGAGATGTGCTGGGTCGGTGGGGTCGAACTTGACGCGGTAGGCGGGAGGGTGTATGGGGAAGCGCGTCCTCGCGTACGTCGTCCGGCGCGTTCTTGCTCCTTTGCTTGACGTTTCTCCTCGCGCATGCGGTCCTTGTCAGCCCTCTTCATCGGGGTGAAGCGATAGTTGGGATAGAGTCGAGAGTGCTCGAGCTTTGCGATCTGCGCGCGCTCATCGTACATGGCGCGAACCTCGTCCGATTCTGTCTTCCATTGCGCAGAGATGATCTTGGAGACCTCGGCCTGTGTCGGCTTTGGTTGTCCGAGGGCCGGTGGGGGGAGTTGTTGGAGCTTGTCGGAGCGGTAGAGGATCCAGGCGTTGGGTGGCCTGGGGGGTTGTTGGGCGCCTGCGCCTTTGTTCCGCACGGCACCTGACATGATGATATTTTGGGATACGGCGTTCAGGGGAAAGAGAAAGGATGACGGGTTTGGTGGTACGAGAGACGGCGACGAGGTGAGAGGGATGGATGATGTCGGAAAGAGAGGAATTGACAGGGAAGGAACCATTTTGTAGGGCGCTCTGCGGCTCAAGTAGTACCGGCGACGCGCTTGTTCGCTACCGCAACCACAAACGAGCACTTGCCACAAGTGAAGGCGGCCACACTGGACGGACACTTGGGGACGCAAAGTGAGGAGGAGTGGGTTGAAAGGAGAAAAAGAAAGTGAAAGAAAATACGCGGAAGGTCATTCAGTCACTTACGCCACACACAGGGACAATAAAGCTTCGGTCGGCCTACCATTGATTGGCATCCGCGCTAAGGCCAGTCATCCTCTGAAATTTGTGTCTTTATTGCCGTTTATTGCTCTCACACGCTTAGTCTCGATTTCCGTCTCTTTTTCACTCATGACTGTGGCTTCGTGGAATTACTTCGATCTCTCTCGGATTGAGTCATTCATCCGTGCTGTACCTGACCAAGCTGGTGTCTACATGGATCCATAGTCGTCAACATTCTCCCTCTACCCCCAGATCCCCACGGGGTGCATCCCTAGCGAGTAGCTAGGCTACTTCTGTATTATAGTTTGAAATACACGAGTTCTTTTGTCCTCAGTACCCTGATCGCCTTCTCATATCGTGTCATCTCAGTTCAAATTTCCCGTCCCACGTTCACCACATCGTCGCAACGCAGGCAATTGCCGTTGCATTGTTCGCACTATTTGGCTTAAAGCGCAGACGCCTCGTGTACCATAGACGCTCATTCACCCTCGTATGCGCAGATCCGACGGCCAATATCACCTTTGAACCCGTCGTCCTCATGTCTGATCCGTGGAGAGTTTCGTCACTCCTGTCCTCCTTCCATGATTACTCTACTGAATATATACATGATGCGATGCACCCAGAATGAAATCCCCGGCCAAAGAAAAATTAAATTTATCCAAGCGAATCAGCAAATAACAAAACACATCACACATTCACATCCGCAATAGTGTCCTCCGTGCCTCCTCTCCAGCCCTTCGCACGACTGACGACCGCCCGGCGCTTCCCACGGCCAGCGAACTTGCACCCTTAGCGTTGCCAGCGGAACCACCCGCGGCCTTTGCGTTGTTCGCCGCGGCCGCGACGCGCAGCATGTTCGCCCCACTCGGCCGCTTTACCCGCGTGAGAGTCGTCGCGCCGGCGCGTGAGGGTTCCCGCTCTACGCGGCGGAGAAACGGACTTGGAAGGTTCTCCTCGTCCTTCAAGTCGTAGGTGGGTGCTGCAGCATCACTAGTCACGGTTCGTGCGCTACTCGATGACGACGAAGATGATGACGCTGATGATGTCGAACCTGTCGAAGCGGAAGATGGTGGTTGCGCAGGGATGGCCGTTGTGTCCCGCGGCTCGGAGGTATCTGCTGGTGCTTTAGCTCGCGTTCGCGAGGACACAGATGGGCGACGCAGTCGTCGGACTGGTTGAGAGGGTGGTGCAGGTGCAGAGCGGGTGGGCACGGGCAGAGTAACAGACCTCGCCGATGCGCCAACGGATTTGCGCTTTGATGGGGACCTCTTTCCCCCGTTGATCGTCGGTGCGGAAGCGACCACAGACCCTTGCGCCTGAGTCTGTGCCTGCGTTTGGGCGGCGATTGCATCTGCCTTGCGCTTCGAGGGCGACGTCCCGCCCACGCTGCGCTCCAGTTCCTCGTCCTCATCCTCGTCGTCCAGCTTGTCGAAATCGAATATTTTCGCAAAGCCGAGGCTGCCACCTGCGCCGACCCTCGGAGACTCGTTGAGGAGCTCGACGAGCCTGGCTGATGGTATTGGCGTTGGGAGGGGCTCGCCAGTCGTCGTGAGGATGACACCTTTCATCGCGGACTCAATGGGGAACGCGCGGGGTGTCCCGCGACAGGTAGGCGTCTCGAAGAGGCGGCGGCTTGCGCGCGTTGGGGAGGTCATGTTGGGACGGGGGGTGCTTTGTGGGTCCTTGGCGAGCTGCGCGAGAGGTGCGAGGATGTTTTTTACTTCCTCCAGTGGCGTCTTGTCCTTCTTCTGTCCTGTGCCCGGATGTGAGTCCCTCGAAAAAGCGTTGCATTCCAAGTAATTAAACGCACCTTTCCGTTGACTCTCCTCGAGAGCGCGTGTCTTTTCCTCGATCTCCTCCCTCATACGTTCGAGTGTTTCCTGCTCGGCGCGCCAGCGTTCTTCCAGCTCAGCCTGGAACGCGGCACGCAACGCGGTCTCATGGCTCTGCCACGCTTCGCACATCTCTGCCTCGCGCACGCGTACGGCTTCCATGATCTCCTGTTCTCGCCGCTGGACGCGCAGCTCGACCACCTTCTCGTAGTCAAGCACCGCGTTGCGTAGTTCCTGCTCGCGATATGCGACTGCTTGCTCCATTTGTGCCGGAATGGAGGCGGTTAGTTCGGTGAGCTGGGCCTGCAGAGATGCGATCTCGCCGTCCTTCATCGCGATAGTGACGTGTTGTGCTGCCTCGAGCGATGCTAGAACAGACTCTCGCGCAATTAGCTCCTGCTCCCGCTCGACGAGAGTTGCTTTGTGAGCCTTTACACTGTTCAGCCTGCGAAGTTCAGGCTCTCCCATGAAAAAAAAGTGTAAATTAGCAGGCTACTCACTGTTTTTGTGTCTCAAAGACTTTGCAGGCAAACTCTATCCGGTCGTGCTGTAGTAATTGGGCGGCAGATGGTCGCATTGATGGCTATTCATGTTCAGTCTACCGGTCGAACCACCTGCACGCGTCGGGCTTGCTTACATTCAAGTTCAGCATTGCCTTGATCACACTCGTAATGGCTTGACTGTATCCTCGAGGTAATGGGGGAATGCGGCCGTTACTTCTTATCCATTGAGCATGGACCCCTCGCGACTCGAGCACTGAGAGTGACTTACCGTACGGCAATGCTTAGCTCAGAATGTGTCTTAGCTTCGTAGAACGGTGGTTTGTGTGCGCATAGCTCATAAATTAGACATCCCAACGACCAAATATCCGATTTTGAATCATACGCCTTTTCTTGTATTAGCTCTGGAGACATGTAGTATGGTGTCTGGGGGAAGCCTTGTCAGCACATCAGTCGACGCCGGTTCAGGGAACTACATACGCCAACGTAGGTATTTGCAAGACTTGCTTGGGTGAGTACTTTGGATAGGCCAAAGTCACCCAGTTTCACTGAGTTGCTCTCGTCGAGAAAAACTAATATGCCACCAGAGTCTCGGTGATCGTGGCGAGGAACCTGACGTTAGGACGCACCATTGTCCGGTTTTATGTCCCTGTGGAGAATAGGCGCCTTTCGTTCGCTCTCGGCAGCCGAGCCGCACGACCGGGAGCTAGCGTTTGGGTGGTGGCAGTAATGCAGCGCCAGCAGGATCTGCATAAAATAATGCCAGACGGTCTCTTCTGGAATAAGGCGGTTGTTTTTTTGGGCCTGCTTGATCACGGAGGACAAGTCTCCCCCTCCGCAATACTCCATGAGTATATATAGAGTCCCTGAATCGCGGTCGACGTGGCGGTCATGGTATCGCACGATGTGGTCGTGGTTTAAATCCTTTAGGATGTTGCTAACGAAAGAATTAGGAAGACTTGGCAACACGTAGAGGGTGGGAGACGAACACTTCCGCGACGACCTGTTTGCGGTCGCGCTCATTCATGCGTTCAAAATCAATCTCCTTCTGAGCTAGGATCTATAATGCACTTTAAAGGCATGTTAAAACCCAAAGCTATCAGGAGATGTTACTCACGACGCCATCCTGTTTCCGCCTGACCTTCCGAATAATTCCAAACGACCCATTGCCAATGACGTCGATGGGCTCGTATAGGTCCGAGAATGGAGATGCATTGGACATCGCTGGCACTTGAAGCGTTGTATAAGACTCTGCGGTCTACTGTGTTGTGTCGGCTGACGGTCTGCGCGGTGTCAGCACGCGCACTGACTTTCGAGGCTTGCCACTGGAACTTAGAGCTCAGTTAGACCGCCAGACTGGGCAATGCTTTCTCAATGCGACCACGTGATCGTGTTCGACTTTCACGTGAGGGTGATGTGTCATCTTAGTCAAGTACGACCGGTAACAATTTATTACCGGAAATGAAACAGTTGCGTTCAATTTTTAATCTTTAACCACATTAACGATTCTAATTCGCCATAAATATTGTACGCAGTGTACACTGGTGCGGCTGTACATTGGAGATCGTGAACATGCGAAGCAGCCCGAATAGAGAAGTAGCAACAGTTCGCTTGTAATACGGCAAAGACATAAATAGATATACGACGAGTAGATCTTCCCAGAAGGGTTGTGCACTAGTTTCGCTTCAGCCTGACCTCGCGCGGAAGACCTTTCCAGCCTTGAGATCAGTCTATATGGGACGAAACGCTTGGTTGCTCACCAACATTGTTTGTGCCGAACGGAACCAAGTAGTAGGAGGCAGACAGCATCGCATTGAGATTCGCCGATGCTGGATACTCGACATACTGAGCCACCAGCTGAGTGAAATTGTCTTCTGCCGCAGCCATTGCGAAGGCGAAGAAGGGAGGCGGCAAGAAACACGTAGCGCCGAAGTCGAGTGTTACAACCTTACCCTGTGGAACTTTCTTGAAGTTGGTACGCTTTATGTCGCAGGGGCAAAGACGTAGGCCATCGCGGACTTCATCATTGAAGCTGACCCGTTAGGACACACCCACGTTTGCGAGAATCTGTCATCCCCAGTCAGCAGGGTGTATGAAAAGAGTAACACGTCCTTACTTCGTTCACGTGTTTTTCCAACGCTTGGACCGTGTTGTATGTAACGGAAGATTTCTATTCGACGAAGAAGCGGTGCGTGATGGGACCTCCACCGACAGGTTCAGGTACAGTGGTCGGACCTGTGATGTGGAAAAGACACTCCACGGCCCGGGCAGAAGCGACCTGCAGAGCATCGGACTTGTCGCATGCTAAACCATCGATGTACTCCATAACGATATAGCCAAAGTCCCAGTATTCGAAAGCGTGATAAAACTTAGGGATTCGCACGGCAGCATCAGGTCTGGCGTTAAGGACTTGCCCAACCCAGTCCTATGTGAGAGCCTCGCCCATCGTCACCGACTCGGACAGGCCGTACTTGACCCAGGCAGAGGCAGCCCACGAGGCTCGTCGATGATGGGAATCCCACACACGTCATACCCGGCGTCTCGGCACAGTTGCACAATGTTCTCGGGAAGGGGCAGGTTGGCGGGTCTATTGTCGGCGAGAATGAGACTTGACCTCCGACATGGCGACTAGCAGATGGTGACTAGCAGAGTTCATAGTCACAGGTGAGTTCGTACATCGTGCAACAGCTGAGATGCAACCAACGCCGAGCAAGGACTTTGCCTGAGTGGGCCACGAACGGGAAAAATACAAGAGCAAAAAGGTGGCGTGATAAGTAAACTTTAACTCTTTTCCTAATTACAGTAATTGTCTCGGAAAAATATTTGAGTCCAAATTACAGTAGCTCCTCAATACGACCACGTGATCGCGCTCAGTTGGGGACGAAACCAAGGAACGAAACAGGCGCAATTTAAATTTTTAACCACATTGATAAGAAGCCTGGCTGGAAAAGGAGACCAACCTCCCAAGATGGTAATCAGGCCTTGAATCTGGGCCATCTGGCTCAATCATCGGCGTTATAAAGTTCGTTCAAGCTGATCGCTTGATTTGAGGACGTCTTGCTAGACTCTAGAGGGTCCCGTTCGTGTTCTTACTCTGCCGCTGGGCGAACGCAGCCTGTAGTTGAGACATGTGTTGGCGAGTATTCTCCCGCCGTAACTTATTCTCACAACTTAGCGACAAAGACGCGCCATACTACCCCCACTCGGGTACCTGCCTTGACCATAATTGCCTCTGAGCTCCCTCGATCGCCGAGCAAAACTGATCGGGACAAACAATGAGGAAGTATGTTGGTACCGGCGACGGGTCTTGCGGCCAGTGACATAGTAGATGTGGAATAATTGGTTGCGAGCTTGGTGCATGATTTGTTCATCACCAAAGCGGCAGGGAGGTGCCTTCGGTTCGGTGCCTTCACGGATACTAGGCAAAGTGCAAGGCAAAGCGTACATGACGCAACTCCGTCATGCAAGCGACCCATTGTACTGTGCATTCCGCGAAAAAAATGCTCCCGTCAGGTAGAAGCGGCTGGCGATGGCACCAGCTTGCCTTTTTAGCCTGCAGTTCCCCATGTAGTTCAACACCAGGTCGGGCTCGGGCATCATGGCCACACCAGATTGACCGTGAATGAGGCAGATCTACAAACACGATCGACAAGACAACTCCGAAAAGAGAAAAGAAAAAGAAGAATGAGATCGGTTCGCAAGACTCGGTCCGTCATATGTTGCTATGATTTGGCGATGTTCTTCCGCAGGAGATATTTGCAACTCGTATGGGATCTTATCAGCTTGCCCGAGGAACCGCAATGTGAAATTACTCAGGATTTAAATAAATTGTACACTCTACCGATACACGATCTAGGATGACGCATTGACGGAACAAAACCTAAACTCTAATGGCGTTCTACATGGGCAGTCGCAAGAAGTAGGGATTGTGCACAGCCCGAGACGTCTGTTAACTGACACTGACACACCCTACGGAGACGACGCGGATCCCGGGCAGCGCCAAGATCAAATCCCAGCTCTCTCCTGTTGAAGGCGGCTGAGATGATGGTCTGTCGAAGAAGCATCATGTAATCGACACCGAAGAACACCGATCTGAAACACGCACTCATCAGGGCGCAATTCGATGCGGCTGCAGCCATCACAGACTGTATCTGCTCTAGCGCATTGCGGAGATCACCGTCTTGTTGTTGTGGCGAAGGGGTCGGATCGGCGTGGAAAGATCGGCGTGCAACAATCTCGCTGATAATGACGCGTCCACAGGCAGCCCACAGCGGCTAGCAGGCACATTAGAAAGAAAGTACATAAAACATTGGGATACTCACCGCAAGTACCGGGCTCGTATAGACACGCTCATGAACAGGCGCAGCCTGGTTTGCGCGTACCATGGCCAACGCAGCTGACAAGCACTTTACTCGAGAGCCGGTGTTCTGCAGACAGAACGTAGAGTGCAACTGGATGGTAGCGCCGTTCGTGAGACAATGGGCGAGATGCACCACTTGTGCGCTCGGTTCGGGGACACTTCCCACCGGCGTAAGCCGTGCTTTGAACTCATCAATGCGCTGATCGACCGCGACAAATTCCGTGTAGTATGAGTCGACATTTGGAATTTCTTCTAAGCTGTTGGCCGGGAATGTTGCATCGATGAGTAAGGAGAGCGCACCTGGTCTCCACGTCGCTGCCAGGCGGGTCGCGCGCTCGAACAATGAGACGGCTTTGCTGAGCTGAGTAAGAGGGTTGTGGTTTTCCCAAGGCCACCCGTTATTCATCCCACTGAAAAAGCTACGCACCGTCCCACTGGTGCGGAGATTTGGGTAGATTTGCCCCTGAATTTGTGGGGTGGCAGGATGTCAGTGATCCAATAACTACGAGAACACCACCAAATACGTACACGTTCATAGGTCTCCATCTCCAGCGGCCAAGGCGTATCGATCTGCGTTCCGGATACGTCCATGTCAGAACTAGCCAAAGGGGGACAGAAAGCGACCGCCGAGCAGCGGTCCATGAAAAACACAGCCCAAAACGCATTGATTCGCTCCCCTTCTTCTATCTGGTCTCGTGGCTCCTGCAAGGTGAGGTCGATCTGATCGATGAAACTCGTGAAAGCGGGCGTGGGTTGTGCCGTCCTGATCTTGTGCAAGCCGCATGCCATGGCGAGGGAGATCGCGGAATATGCTTCATGACGCCCCGCGAGGAAGTGACCAACACGAAAGAAGTAATCGGCGAGGAGAAGTTTCGTCTGGATGACTTGCAAGGTCCGATGGGACGGTGTGGAGGGGATCGCATGGCCCAGCTGAGCGGCGATGCGAGGAGCCAGAGCGGTTTCGTGTGGGAGAAGCTCCTTGTTCTTACTGAGAAGTATTCCCCATAGACACACGGCGTTTACGAGAGCCGGAATGGGGCGGCCTGGATTTCCTGGGGGAAGAGATATGGAATGTCGGAAGCGGGTTGGGTGCAGAAAGAAATGCGTGGAAGGGACATATTGCAGGAACACATCGAGACTAATTGTAGGCAGCAATGAATCAGCGCGGCAGTGACATGGGTCGTATTCCTGCCTCACTTACATTTGCTGTACTATGTGGGTCGGCGGCTCCTCCGAGAGCAACCACGCCGTTGAGGCGGAAGACTGGGTAGTCAATCCAGTAGGAACTATAGAACGTGGATATCAATGCGGCAACCAGGACAGAAGACTTACCTCTGCGAGGGCTCGACGAGGCAGAAGATTGCGACCCATGAGAAAAATCAGTCTGAGAAAGCAAGACTGGCTGCGTGTGTCCAAGGCGAGGAGACGCTTGGGCCTGGAAGAAAGAGGAACGAGGGTCGTGGAGCGTCACGGACCCGGAGGTGCTGCTCGGGTTCTCGAGCTCCTGTATATGGGCCTCGAGTTGGGCGATGGTCTCTTCAAGCATTTGGGTGCGTGTTCGACCTTGACCATCAGTGTACTCGCAGTCATCTGAGCGACTGGCCCGACTGCATGGCCCGCACACTGGGCGAGTTCCATCACATTTCTATGAGCGGGAACAGGTAGGTGTCAGTAGGATTAGAGCGATTGGGGTGAAGTAAGAGGGGTTAATGACCATTTTGCGACGCCTACAGAGAAATCGGGGGTGATAAGCAATCAACCAGCTAGGGGACGGGGGGGCATGTACCTGCAATTCAAGCATGCCTTGCCGCGTTGAAGGGTGCCAGAGGAGATAGCCTGTTGAGATGTAGGGTCCATGTTCTGCTAATTGGAATGGAGATGAAGATTGAGGAATGAACAAAGCACCGGGTACTTATATATCTTGCGGGATATAGAGGACTTGAAACAAACGCAAGCACTGACCGTTAGTGCCCATGAATACGGTGCAAAGGCAGCTGTGCCGAAGTCAGGTTTTTGCATATGATCGCGATGTCCCCGACATCAAGATGCAGGAGAGATACGCATCACGACGATTACAGTAGGCTGCTTCGGTGCCATGGAAGCTGACAAAGTTTATTTTCGTACAGGACGGATGATACCCCAACGCAAGCCGGCTATTTCTCCCTTTTGCGGCAAAATAATGTTACGAAGGAAATATCGGAGGTCTGGAGAACAAGGAGGCAAGATGGCATGCTACGTCGGAGGGGGAAGGCTGGTGATCGTCTGCCGAGTTCGGTAGAATCGTCGTAGTGATGGGGTGTTTGGGGTCCGGTGAATCTTGGGTGTTCTCTCACCCAGCCCGAGGATGACCGGTCGCGCCACGAGATGAGTGAGCCATTCAACATCATGGCTACATCTTAATCCATTGCCTCTAGTTTATTGTCCCTTCTCCTAGAAGACAATGGTTAGCACTTTTACGTGTCCAGGGAATGTGGGATCCGTGATTTGTGATATTGGCGGCAGTTGACTCTTGATTTGGGTCGGCTGCTCACGATCATTTGCACTACAGCAGTTCATTAGAGCAACCATGAAACCGGGACAGTATTACTTAAATCGAAGTTCGCACCCGGGCCGGCCCCAAACCATGATCTGGGCCAACCTATCGGGTTGTTCAGCCAATCTTCTTTGCTGGCTTCTGACGCCGGATAGGTACAAGGACCCAAGCATGTTGCCGAGTATACACGCAACCTGCTTGCTCAAACACAACCTCTGCCACGTTACTAACAGCCTTCTGCACGTTGGGTGAATTAGGGCAACGATCATACAAAGCGCGAAAGTTACGAGAGCTGCAGGCATCAAGTCGGACGCAATATACAGAGATGCTCTCTACGCCCCACGCTGAACCGCTCAAACACATGTCTGGAAGGGACGTCTTGACGCTGTCGAGACTTGACGCCGTACCTTGGGCCTTAGTAATTGTAAATGTGGGGAAGTTGGTGGCTGAATTCATAGTAGTCGGGCCTTCAGCGGACCTACCACTTCGCCGACCGGGCAGGGCCGATGTCCAGACGGTGAGGACGGGAGAACGGAGCTTGTTGTGCCAATTGATACGCAATCAGAGGAAAGTTAGGAGCAGGAAATGGAAGAAGGGGCTGAACAAAGCGTCCAGAAGTGGAATGCTTCGTTTGGTAGATTGTGGCGCCGACTCGGATTTGCGCACACTAATAGTCCGTAGTATGCCCTGGAGGCGGGGCAACGTGCTTCTTATCCCCGAGATATCATACATCACGACACTGAGCAACCGTCAGATAGGTATCTATCGATCGTGCGCCGACACCAGAGTCCGCAGCCTGAGGCTTTGTCAAAGATTCGTAAGAGCCAACACGACTCGGCAGCATCGACTGGTAGTTGGTCCGGAGAGCTGTTTTCGGCGATGTGGGGAAGCGAATATCCCTAACGTGTTTCATACGAACCATGGATACATATACGCATTGCTCCGGAAAGGTAGGCTCCGGCGGCTGGCGGCGAGGTAAAGACGATGCCCTAGCGAAGTAGACTTCGTTCCTCGATCTTCGGAACCAGCTCGACACTCGGGCTGTTCCGACGAAGGCGGGGAAGCACGGCGTGATTCCGTGGTGACATTCTGACGAAAGTGACATGCTTCGAAAGGGTGTGCGTTTTAGTGGCATTGTCAAATGGCCCCTGGATGCATTGTTGGGTGGGAGGCTACTGCCCAACGCGTAATGGGGACGTGTTACGGTGATTCTACCTCCGGAGTAGTGACGAGAGAGAGGATGTATGGAGGGGGGGGCGGAAATGAGGGTGACACTCACCGCGACGTACAGAGGTTCGCATTGTCCAGGGTTAAAATTTTATTTTCCAAAACTAACCCGTTAAACTCTGAGGAGAACTAATCACAAAGACCAGGAAAATTGCGCTTCATAAATTTCCGATGTCCAGACTCACCCCGAAAAAACCTGGAGAGGGTAAATCCAAGACGAGCCGGTCTCTTGTGAGCCTTTGTGAGGGATGATGGGTAAGGAACGACGCACGAAGCGGACGACTGGCAGAGGGTTTGGGCAAATCTTCTGATCGGCTACATAAGGGGATGCTATACCGGGCTTCATGCTTTTTGGCGAGTCCAAAAAGGATTTTCGGAGTAAGTGAACAAGACTTGCGCGTATCGGTTAAGCATTTGCGGTTTGCCTCGTGTGGGGGCCTTTCTCAAAAGGCAGGCGTTCATTCAAAAGCCAGAGGTGCCCAATAGCATGACACACACCCACCACGATAAGGGCGCCATTGAAGAACTTTAATATTTCACACTAAACACGCGGACGTCAGTACTGGCACGCATCGGGTGTGTTTCCAAATGCGATATTGCTAGATGGGAAATTTCCGCTGTGTGAAAAGGGGGCACCACGACCGTAAGTGGGACCAAGCACATCTGGGGAGCATCCAAGAAACTGGCGCCACGAATTGGGAACTCGGTAGGTCAGCTGTGTAAGATCGGTCTTGTACGGCGTCGATATAAGCGTCCTGCGCGCTGCTGTTATCGTCAGGGGTTTTTTGATGAATCAAATTTAACGTTTGACCCAGCGATACAAAGCGCACAACTGTCCCCTCTGTGAATGACCACAAGAGACGCTTGAAAAATGGCGCAGAGAAATGGGGATGACGATCAGGGGGATTCCCGGAAGAAGTTCCCCAAATTTTACGCTGGAGAGCTATGGTGGGTCCTGGCGCAGCGCTCTTTCACCAATACCGATCGATGTGCGGATTTCTTCAAAATGACCGCCGGGCATCACAAATGGCCCTCCAAGGGTCTATTACCCGAAAGCAGTGACCTGATCAATTCTGTCAGCTACTGGTCATCGCCACTCATGCACGTCATGTTCGTTGTGCAATTGAGGTTCATGGGGCGTCACGTGATACAACTGGATTCCTGCTGATACATGCTGTGAACCCTACGACCTGGAAGCTCCCGAGTCAAAATTCGTCTAAAGTTACGCAAGAGTACTACTCATTCATCATCTACACACTCATCTTCATAGGGATAGCCGGGTGAGGATCATATCCTTCTACAACAAAGTCTTCGTATGTGAAATCCTCGATGTCCATAACGTTACGCGTCCAGCGAAGAGTCGGAAAGGCGCGCGGCTCGCGGGTTAGTTGTATATTGAGTGCGTCTACGTGATCCCGATAGACATGAGCATCACCGAGCTGTATAATTAGCTCGTGAGGCTGCGTGTCGGTCACCCGGGCGATCATGTGAGTGAGTAACGCGTAGGATGCAATATTAAAAGGGATCCCGAGCCCAAGATCCGCGGAGCGTTGATACATGAGGCAAGATAACCGTCGCGGCGCGGCGGGCTCGTCCGAAGGTGGAAGGTGGACGTAGAATTGGCACATCATGTGACAAGGGGGTAGGGCCATTAGTGGTATATCTATGCACGCGGTGAATATCGCATCGTCACAGGCGACAGATGATTGGGACAGGGGGGGGATTGGAAAGGACAGACCTGCAGGGTTCCAGGCACTTAGGATAATTCGACGATCAGTCGGGTCCTCGATAATTTTGCGAATCACTTCACGCAGCTGGTCGACGCCCTTTCCGGAGTAATCAGCGTCAGCGTCGATATATTCTGCACCGAAGTGCCTCCATTGGAATCCGTAAACGGGTCCCAGGTCTCCAGCGCGACGGTGCCCTAGCCCCCGCTTTTCGAGGAACTCCTTCGACCCATTCCCATCCCAGATCTTCACGCCTTTCTTGGAGAGTAGCGTGGAGTCCGTCTGCCCTTGTACGAACCACAGAAGCTCCTCTATAATGCCGCGGAGAAAGGTCTTTTTAGTCGTGATCAAGGGGAGTGTAGAGTCTGCAAGAGAGAAACGGAGTGATGGGGGCGCAAACAAGGAGATTGTGCCAGTTCCCGTGCGGTCTGGGCGCGATTCTCCTGTGTCGAGGATAGATTTAATGAGGTTGAGATACTGGAGCTCGTCGTGCTGTTTAACAGAAGTAGACATGTCCTGATGGAGATGCAAGACTCAACTTCGACGACTTCGACGACTTCGACAATCAACGCGTCGCGCTCGCAAGTCTAACGTAATCAGCTAGTCCCGGCCGGGCCGCTTCTGCTTTACAGTGAGCCCTCCGAGTCGGCAGGACTTGAAGCTTGAAGCTCAGCTGGGGTCCTTCCGCCTTGACTTCAAGTTACGTTGTGAAGCTGTGAAGGACGGCGCGACGGCAATGGCACCCTCTCCAAACATCCCGGAGGAAGGGGGTGAGTTCGCCCCGAGCTCTTGACTTTAGATTCACCGAATGCTAGAGCATATCCGCAGATTTCAGCCTGTTTGGTAGTGTGGAACGCTTCTAGAAGCAAAGCATACTGCCCTTGTTCCGAGTTTTAGGTTTCCTTGACGTGCACAGTTACATGTCTCACTTGTTCACGTCGGAAAGTTTAAATGGGATTTTTGGCCAGACCGCGACACTGTCTTTCCGAGTTAGCAGATACTGTGCATCATCACTGGACTAACGACTAGTACTGTGCTAGCCAATTAAAGATAACCTTACACACAAGAGGCAAGGTCGGTCAATGGGAATTCGATAAAAGATTTCTCTTGATATTATGTATGAATTGACTTGACCGAGAAGAAGGGCGTTCGCATCACGAACCCAATGTGTCCTATTGAGGCACCTCAAAGCGTAGGGACAGCGGTAAGGACAGCGGAGCCACTAACTGAATTTATAGTACCATTATAGTTTTTAGATGAGAAGAAAGTATGCACATCGCACAAGTGAGCGCGTGCCATCTGACTGCACTGGCACGAAAGGCCGCTGGTGCTTACGTGTGTGCGTCACAATCGCACTCCGCGAGATGGTCATCCCGTTCTCAATTCGCGTCGCCAGCGCCAACCCTCTCCAACCACGCCACTCTTCTCGCCTCTTTTGACAAGGCTAGTTCACTTCAGAGCAGCACCTCGTTCGTTGGTTCAACGCCGGTGGACGTGAATGACATTTAATACGATGGGTGTTGTGTGTCAGGTGCCGCGCCTAGCTGGGTTCCAGCAGTATTATACTATACAACGAATCGAACGTGAAATGCCTGCAGAGCTGGACAAGTGAACAACTCGTGTTCTGCGAGGATCAAGATCGTACTGTCAACAATTGCTCATTGCAGGTGAAAGAAATGAGAACGGCTACAGCGGACAACTACGAATCGTACACAACACATGACAAGAAGGAACACAGACTCGAGGTCACAATGAAGTCCGTATGGTTTAAAATCCAGATTCACGTTGCGCCTGGGCCCTGGAGATACATGCAGACACGGATTTGGAAATCGATGGGTCCGTCTACGTCTCCGTCATAGTCACGACTACCGATGTTGTCCCATCAGCGACTGGAACATCAGTGGCGGATGTGGCAGCAGCTCCATTCGGCGCATCCTGTTCTGCTTTGTCTGCTTCAGAGGGTGCTGTAGCTGGGGTATAGTTTGCGCCAGATCCTGCCTCTTTATTTGCCTTGTGGTTTCGGAGAATAAGATGCCACTTATCAACAAGCGCTTTGGCGCGCGTACGGAAGTCGAATTCTTCGTCGCATGGGATTCTGCCCTCTGGCTGCAAATGTATATGGCGCATTACTTTTCCTATTTTCGAGTACTGCGGGAATGTGAACAGCTGACACTCGAGAAGAGTAAGAGACGAACTGCTAGATACTCGAAGGTCATCTTGTCATATTGTTCAATTGTAGTGAACAAGTCGTTGCTCGCGGGCATCTCCTGATAATTCTGTTAGACGAGAAATGAGATGAACACAGGAGAGGCAGACCTCAGCCTTGGGAGCCCCCTTGTCATTCAAGAACGCCTTTTGGACTTTGTATCGCCAGTCTCTAACCCGGACTGCTTCTGGATCGCTTTCTAAGGTTATAGAATGTACACGGTGAGCATAACCTTCGATAGCAAAGTCTTCGTATGTGAAATCCTCGATGTCCGTAACATCACGCGTCCAGCGAAGTGTCGGAAATGGGCGCGGCTCGCGGGTTATTAGTATCCTGAGCGCCTCGATGTGATCCCGACAGACATAAGCATCACCAAGTTGAACAATTAGCTCGTGAGGTTGCGTGCCGGTCACCCGCGCGATCATGTGAGTGAGCAACGCGTAGGATGCAATATCAGAAGGAATCCTGAGCCCGAGATCCGCGGAGTGTTGATATACGAGGCAAGATATCCGTCGCGGCGCGGCGGGCTCGTCCGAAGATGGAAGGTGGACGTAAAACTGGCACATTATGTGAGAGGGAGGTACGGCCATCAAGTGTATATCTATGGAAGCAATGAATCATTATGCGCGACGGGGTATTTTTTTTGTTTTTGTGAAAGACAGACCTGCGGGGTTCCACGCACTCAGGATGATTCGACGGTTGGTCGGGTCCTCAGTAATTTTGCGAACCACGTCACGCAGCTGGTCGACGCCTTTTCCGGAGTAATCAGCGTCGGCCCCCACGTATTCTGCACCGAAGTGCCTCCACTGGAATCCATAAACAGGTCCCGGGTCACCAGCGCGACGATGGCCTGGCCCCTGACTCTCGAGGAACTCCTCAGAACGATTCCCATCCCAGGTCTTTAAAACTTTGTTGGAGAGCAGAGTGGTGTCCGTCTTTCCTTTAACAAGCCAGAGAAGTTCCTCAATTATCTCGCGGAGAAAAATCTGCGTAGTCGTGAACAAGGGGAGTGTGAACAAGGGGAGTGTAGAGTCGGTAAGAGAGAAACGGAGTGATGGGGGTGCAAACAAGGAGATTGTGTCAGTTCCTGCGTGGTCAGAACGCGATTCTCCGTTGTCCAGAACAGATCTAATGAGATTGAGATACTGGAGCTCGTCGTGCTGCTTAACAGAAGTCGACATCAAAGCAAAGACTTGACTCGATTGGGACTTAAGCGCCGTGATGACGGCCTTCTCCGGGCCAGCCCGGGCCGCGTTTGCATAAGAGTTGAGAGTCCGAGTCGGAAGCGGAAGACTTTCGGAAGAACTCTTTGCGACTTGCGTTGAGAAGACGCAGTGGTGATGGCGCCATCTCCAAACATCCCGGAGGAAGTGGGTGAGTTCGACCGGAGTTCTTGTATTTCCCTTGAACGCTAAAGTATATCCGCAGATTTCAGCCTGTTTGGTGGTGCGGAACGCCTTCCAGAGGGCACGCAGACCCCCACGTCGTTGCCTCGGCGCACGCACCTACCTCCCACGCTGAATCCCCAGGATGTTTATGGATCAAAGCCCCAGGACCCCTCTGACTTTCTTTGGTTAATGACCGAAGAGCCTCACCGCTCTAGACGCATGACTATCTTGAAGGCGCACCCAGAAGTGAGTCGGCCAATTTTATCTCTCTTGAATTTGTATCGCCACGTTTCGAGCTCGTGAAGTAGTGTAACGATGCATCGAAGCATCCGGGGGGCGGACTCTCCAGAGCTGGAACGCTTTCTCCAACGTGGACACATCGCCCTCGCCCTAACGACAAAGTCCCCTTATTGCCTCTTCGAGATGATGTTATCTGATCGCCATTTTTAGGTCACCAAACTCATGGGCCACGAACCGCTTACCAAATATGTCGTGCTTGCAGTCGTTTTTCTCCAATTTACCATCGCATTCCTACTCCGACATACCCATCCACTCTCTTGGAAGTTTCTTGTCGCGGCGTATACCATCGGAGGCACTGCCAACCATAATTTATTTCTCGCAATTCATGAGATCACCCACAACTTGGCATTCAAGGGCGTGAAGGCTAACAAATTGCTTG
Source organism: Lactarius tabidus (assembly GCA_963281015.1). Lineage (NCBI taxonomy): Eukaryota > Fungi > Basidiomycota > Agaricomycetes > Russulales > Russulaceae > Lactarius > Lactarius tabidus. The sequence goes on from OY725473.1 coordinate 193,601, forward strand.
CAATCCTTGCTAACCTACCAATTGGAGTCCCATATGCCATATCGTTCAAGGTGAATCAGCAGTATATCGCTCCAGATCGGTCATCTCACGCGTTCGACGTCAACAGGGATACCACTTAGAACATCACAAATACCTCGGGGAAGACGGGATCGATGCCGATCTCCCCACGCGACTAGAACTTATCTGTCTAAACAACGTTCTCGGAAAGGTGTTTTTCTGGTGGGTGTTCATCTTGTTACTTACTCCTATTGGCTGATCCCACTTTACCAACAGCACATTTCAGATCCTATTTTATGCCCTTCGGCCGGGGTTCGTACGTTCACAAAAGCCCACCTACTGGCACTTCGTCAGCATAGCTGTCCAGTTGTCCTTTGATCTTGCGATCGTCGCCTTCGTTCCGGGCGGGAAGCTCATGCTACTTTATTTCATCATGTCCAGCTTCTGGGCCGGCAGCTTGCACCCGCTGGCGGGTCATTTCATCGCCGAACATTACGTGTGGGACAATTTGCAGCAAGAAACGTACTCGTACTACGGCTGGCTGAACATCTTTGCATACAATGCGAGTACTATCTGACTCTGCAATTCGTGGCGCTGAACCGAGATTCTTCAGGTCGGCTACCATAACGAGCACCACGACTTTCCTTCCGTTTCGTGGACGCGGTTGCCAGCACTCCGTGCTCTCGCACCAGAGTTCTATGATGCCCTCCCTACGCACCCTTCGTGGCCAATGGTCATCGTCAATTTTATAAGGGACAGGAACGTAGGTATCTTCGCACGTGCGAAACGCCCTCCTCGTGCGACAAAGGTTGCACCACCGCCGATTGAGTTAGATGGAGGATGTGCAGACGAGGATCGTGCGAACCAGAAACGGGAGGCGGACAGTATGAGGCGGAGGAAGTGATTAACTACCGGATAGACTGCTCTATGTACGACCTGTGGTCGAAATGATAACCAGCAATTAGAGGTGCGCCAAGACGATTACCAGGGTTGGGAACAAAGGCACGTGAAGGGCAGGGCAAACGCGTCCACGCTTGTGCCGCACCTTACGATTCCCTACGACCATGTTCTCGTCAAACTCGAGACCGCTCCCTCAGCGCACGCATAGCGTCAACGCTGTCAAACATGCAAACTATTTCAGTGCCGTTGACGAGGAACTGCGTGACTGCAAGCGAGTGCAGCGGCAAGGACAGGAAGAAGACCTGCGCGAGGCGTTGGGCCGTATCGTGACTCGGGTAGAGGAGATGGTGAGATCCTCTTCGGATCCTCCTGATGCCACCTGCCATCGCACCCCCGGATGTACTGATCGTCTGGCAGTGCGCGACGCTCAAATCGTCTTATCAAACGAATGCGGATTTCGAGACGCAGCTCAAGGTCGCCCAATCGAACCTCAAGCTCGAACAGGCGAACACTGAGATGCTCGAAGATGCGCTAAAAAGTGGCTCGTTGTCTAAGGACGTTGGATGGCGGCGGTCGTCACGCGAGCCTGGTTCTCTGTCATCGCCATCGCCGCCCGTCTCTGCGACGATACCGACATCCCAGTCTCAACCGCAACGCACGAGCATCGACGAGGCCCAGACACAACAAGGCGCACTGGACTCACCGAACTCTGACCGCGATAATACTCGTGCAGACTCGCCTGCACCCACGCCAGCGCCTACGGCGACCCAGCCTGACTCACGCTTCTTCCGTTTCCGCTTCACAGGCAGTGGGCGCTCTACGCCGACGCAGCCGGCCGCAAATTCTCCGCCAAGTACACCACGGCCAATGCGTTCGCCACACCCTGCGGTGGGTCACTTGACGTCCGCATCACTGCCGTCGCTCGTTGCGCCGTCGTCGACGATTGCGAGCGAGCTTGAAGAGCTGCGCGGACAGCTCCTGGACGAGAAACGCAAGTCGGAGAAGATCGCGCTCGAGAAGAAAGAGCTGGAGAGCGAATTGGAGAGCTTGAGCCAGGCGTTGTTCGAGGAGGTTCGTGCTCGTCTCTCGCTGTTCGCCTTGCGTCTAACTTGCGTCATGCTAGGCGAACAAGATGGTGGCCGTGGAACGCATTAAGCGCGCAGAGGCCGAGGACGAACTTAAGGACGTGCACGCCGAAAAGGTGGCCCTCAAGGCGGCACTCCGCCTTATCGAGGAAGACCGCGTGCGCGCAGAAAACTCACACGCTCCGCGCACCAACGGCGGCGCCGCTACCCCGCCAACACGCTCGCGCTCCTCCTCATGCGATGGGATCGTCTCTCCGCGCGCGCGTGACTCTCCCAGCCCTCCCTCACCGCCACCTCCAACCGCACAGTCGCGCTCGCAATCCCCAGGGGGCATTCCCCCATCGGCGACGAGCCCAGATGGTGACTTACAAGAGGCGCCTCCGTCACCGGCACCGCTGTACGTCCCGCCGCCACATCTCGAGGAAGAGGGGCCCGCTTCGCGTACAGAGTCGCCCATGCCGCTGCCACACCCGCACCGCAACCGCCTGTCGATCCAGCGTCCCGCCACTGCTCCTCCCGCGCCACCACCACCGTCCGCTGCAGACGGGTTCCCCAATACGCCATGGGCGCGTGAGGAGAATTTCGGCCGCGGGGGGTGGGAGGATGAGGATGAAGACGAGGGCGGATTGACGGATATGGGTTTGTCGGTACCCCAGATCGTCACGTATGCGTCGCCTTCTGAGGGCGAGATGGCCGTCCCATGGAGCAACAAGTGGTGATTTGGTCGTGTTTTTCTCTCCCTTTTGTTGTTATTGGGAAGGTGGGCTTGTTTTTTTCTCTCATTTTGTGGCACGCGGGCGCATGCAACATGCAGGGCATGAACATTTGTACGACAACCCGATTCTATTCTGACTGCCTCGTCTTTCTTCTATCGCACTGCTACATACCGGCACATTTCACACAGCTACTCAATATACACATACATCGATATGACCATACCATGTCTTAGGCTCGTTTTCTCGCTGGCATCGTAACGTTTCTTACTCGCTCGCTTCCCGTCGGCTGAATGGATCTCGGTCCGAGTCCGAATGTGTGCCTCGATACCTGGGGGAACCTCGTGGAAATTGTCAGGTGGCGTGAAACCTTACAAATGTTACGGGCAAGTAAAGCGAGTTGGTGGCGCGAGCGATGAATGATAAAGCCCCCAATCGATCGTCTGTGCCGGCACGATAATCGCTATTATGGCTCACCGGGCCCGACCATGCCTTGTGCGTAGGGATAGTGTTGCTCCATCGCGTGTTGCTCCATCGCGGCGTCACAGGGTGGTAAGCAGTGGGACGTGGATAAGGGCAGTTGATCGTCACCGCCCAGCCCGACGTGGGCGAAAGAGTTCTGCCTCCTTCGTTTATGCACAGACGGCATTAATTGTGGAGAGGATATTAGACAAGGGTGTACGGAGGTCGTCGGTCGACTCGGTGTCTTGCCTTGCTAGCCTGAGGTCCGTCCGTGGGCGAAGCGGCAGCAAAGATTAGCTGGCCTAGCCTCCCATAAATGGCAAGCCTTGGCGACCGGCACCAGCACCGAGATTAGTGAGATTCGTCATGCGTTCTGACTACGTACTCTACGCCCTTACCCTCGTCATTCCTCTCGTCGCCCTATTCCAGTACCTCGGGGACACAGACACAGAGCCTGAAACTAGCGCACCAGAAATTGAAACCAAAACCAAAAGCGACAGCGAGGAGAAGAAGAGCACGAGTGGAACCACGATAATGCAATCTGAACGCTCGGACCTACCCGCACCCAAGGATGACCCGTACACGCAGGAACAGCTCAAGGCGTATGACGGGGGTGACCAAGCCAAGCCGATATATGTCGCGATTAAAGGTGCGCCCTCCTCCTGCGCGACGCCGTGCCACGCACTGACACAAGATGACCGCATGTAGGTACGGTGTTCGACGTAACGAAGAAGCGCGATACATACGGGAAGGGCGGGTCATACTCGCTTTTCGCTGGCAAGGACGCATCGCGTGCGCTGGGACTCTCGAGCCTGAAGCCCGAGGACGCAGTGCCGGATTGGAGCACGCTCGAGGAAAAGGACCGCAAGACGCTCGAAGACTGGCATGCCTTCTTTACGTGCGTGTTTTACCTCTCTCCTTTTGCAGCTTAAATGACGTTTTGGGATTAGGAAACGGTATCCTATCGTCGGCCGCGTCGTTGATCTGCCTCCTGCCGTTGCGAACAAGTGATTGCGCGAATACCTCTTAGAAAGTATTTACCCGTGCACGGTGATCAAATCGATATGCTACATATCCTGTTTCTCTCTCGTTCTCCACCTTGTAATAGTTGGTGCCGCTTTTCTTTACTCCGTATAGCCCTTGGGGTGGTACTCTATTGTAATTCGTGTTCAAAAAATTTTCATTCTCAACGTGTGGGAACTAGTTGGCGCCTTCGTCCAATATACAATACATGACCGAGCGTCGCCCTAGGAAGATGCGGCACATGAGAAATTTTCACGAACCCGTTCCCAGCGTTCTTGTTCATGACGCTCATGCTGAGCAATCTGCTAAGTTTATGAAGACACATCCACTAATCATGTCTATATTTTAAGGACGTTCAATTTGTAACACTTAAAACGTTGAAAGAGCATCATGATGTAGTGTCAGTGTATCACGCAAGATGCATCCAGGCAATATTGATAAAGGTTGAAAGGAGGTACAGTATGTTGCACAGCATTACTGTTCGATCGGGTACCGAACGACTCGGAATGTAACTTGCACATACAAAGTACGTGATGACGAATCCAAGTTACATTAGAAATGCCTTGGAGAGGGGAAATTAATGCCAGAAACAAGAGATAAAAAAAGGCTAGAAAAGAAGCAGAGAAAAGCTGCGATTGGAAGAGAGTAAGTAGAAGGGCCTGTCCGGCGCGCGATTTCTCGAGACATGGGTAGTTATTGATTGGCAAGGGCCCGACATCTCGCTCTCCCGCAGGTACATGTTCAAACGGCCCTCATGGCCTGTTCACGAGTCACACGAGAGCTGTTTCAACCACCTTGCGGTGTTCCTTTGCGTGGTCTCAACAGGGAGACTGCACACCGCTGGCCACTTTATTTTTATTTTCAGCCCAACATGTATGTCTCTATACCAAGAGCTGTGCTGCGTAAAGCACGGGATTTTGCAGAATATAGTATTACAGTATCCGAGTCATACAGTAAGTCTCGGCAATTTTGCTGATGGCGTTCCCGAAACCCCGCCTGCATGCTAACAAAGTTGGCGTGGCCGCTCGATTTGAAAACGGCTGCGGCTGTAAGACATCCTGGGATGACATAGTAAAGGTACCAGATGTTGACTTCGTCAATGTCAACCTTGCTTGAACGGAGACAGATGTTTGATTTAATACTATTCAGTTTTGCAGGCATCGTGGTCAGTCCAAATATTCTTATACAGTCGTTTGTCGTACTTGAAAATATTGTACACGTAGAGGGAAACTGAAAGCAAGGGCAGAGCATGATCGTCACGTAACGGAAAAAGCAGAGCAGCATCGTTACAGAATTTCAACTAGCCATATGGCCTTGGCAAGCAAGATGATGATGCAGTAGGCAGCTCTAGGAGCTATGAGAGTGATCTGGATGACGAGACGACCTCTGACCGAATAGTCTGACAACGTGTGAAGTAAAAGAGCATGGACGTGATTGATGGCTTGGGGAAGAATCGAACGAGACCTCGCTGGTAGGTGTCCCTTCCTTATCGGTGAACCAGCCCGCTTTTTCTGAAGCGTATGGGGGCGGAGCGACTGATGGCTTGGATGTGGAGCACGCGGCACCTGGTGGAGATTCGACGTGTATTTCCACAATCTCGAACTGCACAAAGCTGGCCACCACGGGAGACCATGCCATTCGGCATATCCGCGCCGTCCCGAGTTCAGCCGGCTGACTGTTGAGAACCACGCGAACCTCTAAGCATATCAGGTTGCGATCGACGTCTCTGAGCTCCGGAAATGCCTCTTGGACAAAGTCGATGGCTTGCTGGACTCAAGAGGTGGTAAGCAAAATGCACACTGTTCGGCGATAAACGGGAACGTACCTCGTAAGTCTCTCCTGGGGTGACATAAACGAGTTTCGAGTTGTAGCAATACGTAAGGATACTGGGTAGAATTCGAGGTGCAGATGCTGATACTGCTTGAGTGCGCGACTCATTCATGCGCGGGTATGATCCCATGACCATAGAGTTGGGTAAAAAAGACATTATAGGGTGGTTGTTGAGCTAGACAGTGATTTTATGCGAGTACTTCGACAGGACACCAGTGCGTCCTTTATACGAGGGAACGGGATCATAGCAATCACTTTAATCACAGTCTGGGCCCATGACATCACAAATTTCCCGCGGGAGTCATAGTGCGATGTGACAACGGTCAGCTATTATCACAATCGCAAACAGTCTACAATCTTTAGAATCAATACAATAATCGATGAGCTTCTGTAGGAAATAGAGCTTGATGTATTAGTACGTAGTTTGTATATGCTGGGCAAAACCGGGAAATATTGCTTTGGATTACATAGCAACCAGCAAGGAAACCTCCCGCAACCGCTAGTCTAATATATGACTGCGAACCAATGAAAGTCCAGAGCATACTGTCTGGCGACCATGAGGTTCAGCATAGCGCTGTCCAGAAAGACGCCAGAATCTGCCGCACATCAGCTCCTGCGTGCGTACTCCAGCAGCGAACAATGCCGGAGAGGCTGGGCAGCGGGTGAAATCAGGTACTACTACGGTTGCATGTGCGTGTGCGTGTACAGGAAAGCTGGAACTGCGCTCGTTGGTGGTGGTTGGGTGGTCGAGAAAGGAGCTGGATCCCCATCGGCCTATCGGGCCCAGCGAGAATCAGGCATAGTAGGGGTTGCACGTTGTCGTATTTGCGAGTGCGGCGGCGCAGTGTGATTGCTAAACTGGTGGGTTAGTCCCGTCGAGGACAAGGTTAGTGGCGTCACCGTCGTGAGAACGCGTTTGATAGGGGGTCACCTAAGCTTGATGGGACGCACAAATACACACAGTATGATGGCTGTTGCCAGGCCTGGCGCATCTGATAGTGGAGGCGGGCTGCTGCGCGCATACAATGTTGATGGCGCGTTCTAATTCTCGGGAGTGACGGAAATGGTGAGTGTAGGCGCACGATCTCCGGCGGAACAGTTCCTCGAGATTGAGTTTTGGATCTCGCGACGAGGACGTCCTTCTCGCTTTCCGAGGCACCGCGTACTCGCGTTTTGTGATAGCGCACGATCACCAGTGCACAAGTGCACCTGCTGATCGCGCTAGCGCTAGCTCAATTGTGAATACGAGGACCCCGGGTAGCCCTACGGGCATGAACGGCGGGCATGAGCGGGCTGGACGTGATGTGAATGAGTCGGCAATTGGGTTTCGAAAGGCGGAGGAAAGGGAGTGTGGAGGCCTATTCCAATGACGATAACGACGGTTTGATGACCTGTGCTGTGATTGCAAATTTTTGAACTGAAGATATGGCTCGCACGAAATCTGTTTCCCCATTCGGGTGCAAAGTCCTTTCCATTTCAACGTGACTTTCGACACTGCATGTATTGAGCTGCCCCGCAGAGATACAGAACTGAAGCGAAGACAGCGCAAAACTTGAGGTAATTAGCGGTGGGACGCCAACAGACAATTCATCTAGAGCTGGCAACTTAACATTCACCTCATGCGATCCATTGCTCAAACATGCCTTCTTGGAGTTTACGCGCTTTATACTTGTTGGGAACATCTGGGTACTATTAGCCCCAAGCTTGGGCAAGGAATGATGACAAAAGTGACGCACTGTTTCCTTGTCTAGATAAAACTTGAAACATCCAAAGGTAGCATGATCGTCATGTAGATGGCATCTGTTGGGAGCGTTGATATTTGATCCTACAAGTGCCTTATAGTCGAGTTGCGTCCAGGACCGAACGTCGAGCTGCATCTATCGTTCTACAAAGATGTGTGACACATGAGAATAAAAGAACAACACGCACGATCGCTGTTCCCTATAACTTGTCATCAACCTTGAATGGTATGAGCGGGTTCCATGTGAAGTTGTACTACTTTAGGAAATTCTCCAATGCGTCCTGCCCTGCAAGTTGTTCTGCACAAGCTCTGCCGAGTCCTTTTCTAATATAAAAATGATATACTGTCCTCGAAGAGACCTAAATCCCATTTAGTAGACGAGGAAACGGAAAGAGATCGACCAATGAACGGACTGGGAAGAAAGGTTGTCCAGTGACTCCAGTCATGCTTTTGCAGCGTTGATTAGTAGTCAATGCTGCGAAAGCATGATGACAACTGTACCCACCTTCACCCTTCTGATGTGCAACGTGGAGAGAAACTGCGACATATCGTCAGCAGATAAAAGGATGTCGATGCAGCAATAGAGCCTAGTATCAGCTGTGCGTAACCTTCGCTATTCGGCGAATGTCATTGCGCAGTACGTCATTAAAAAGAACCTCAGTCATAAGAACATCGTTGCTATAGAAGTCCTCGGAAGTGCATGTCAAGATGATGGTGCAAATCGACTGAGCAGAATCCGAATGCAGAAGAGGCATGATGGAACGTGCTGCGTCAGCAAAATATATCTATTAGTACGTAAATCATGATGTCGTATTTATTGCGTGCACGGTTTATCCCCATCGCTGGTACTGTATTGGAATCATGATGTTCCGACGTCTATCATACTTGGCGTGTGAGGTCAAAGCGTTCATGTCTACAAGTCCGGTACTGAAAGTTACTGTGCCATGGAAGACTACGCGAAAATGGTGCTACAGTAGTGGGGACGATCTGAAATTATTTGCACTGCTAATTTATTTTCGATTTCGAGCAGCGGCCAGTTTAGTCGTTAGCGACCAACTAGTGCCCTATCTGTGCGGATCCACGCGACGCTGATTGATCGATTGAACTCGCCAACGTTCGTCCATCTGCGTCTCAAATAATACAACATGTCCAACTCGGGAGGGAGGGCACCAGAGGCGGCAGTTGTGGCACGAGGCAGTGGTTGCCATGTCCACCATAGATAATAGCTGGCACTGCCATGGTCCAATCCATGGAAGCGCCCACTTCTCACGCCGCACACGCCCCACTTGTCATCTGATTGCTTCTTGTCCATTTGCGTTTTCGTGTGCCGTCGCACGTCCTGCCCGAGACGTGTCGGCAAAGCAAAATCAGCGCCAGCCGAGAAAGCTCATTTCCTCCCACACGATCAGTCTAAGAGTCGGGCATGTTCCCTAAAATGGTATATGTTATCCCTCTTCCCGGCTCCCGGGGGCGCGTGCCATCAAATTGGTGGAGAGCGGACAGCACAGCTGGCCCCCGCCGCGTGTGTCAGCTAGAGTCAAGAACGCGTGCCAGATTTCGATTTGTTGGTGATAACAATTGATGTGTTTGGGGAAAGTTTGGACACGAATCATGGAAGCGTTATGTATTGCACAAAGCGCGGTGCCATAATGACCCGAGCGTATCTTGGGCGCAGCTAAGTGTACCCACCGCAAGGCCGCAGAGCGCTATGGCTTAAACAGAGAGAGTGGTGTCCCCTACAGTAACCCCCCAACGTTGTCGAACTGGTGAATGTGCGCACTAGCGCCAACGCGTCATAAGGGAACCCACGTGTCTGTTTCAAGCGACAAGCGAGAAATTGAGGATTATAGGACCGGGTTGGACCGGGTTGTCGTATCATAGGAATCTAACAACAGATAGCGTCTGTTGAAGCAAAAACAACGTTTGAGTGCCCTGGGCAGGGACACAGGTGATTTATTTTGAAGTGTTTGGCCGGGAGAGGTGTTCCACCAATTGTAATCGACCGTCGCAAGGCAGCTTCCTTCTTCTCCTCCATCCTCATCCTCATCTCATCTCCTCGTCGTTCTCTTTCCCTTTCCACATCCTCCCCTCCCTCTTCGTTTTTATATCTTCTAATCTTTCTACCTTTCTCAAAATGGGTTGCGTTCAATCGTCTGCTGTTGACGAAGAGGCCAAGGCCCGTGTGTACCCCTCCTTCCCTTCCCTACCGCAGGGACGCTTACGCCTCTTCCCCTTTTTTCTTACCTCAGGGAATGAAGAAATTGAGAGCCAACTCAGGCGGGACAAGGTCATGGCAAAGAACGAAATTAAGATGTTGTTGCTCGGCGCAGGCGAGTCGGGCAAGGTGTGTCCCTTTCATCCCGAGTTTTCTCAACCGAACTATTCCTGACAAAATTCTCCCCTCCGCACCACCCTAGTCTACTGTACTCAAACAGATGAAACTCATTCATCACGGCGGATACACCGAGCAAGAGCGTGAATCCTACAAGGAGATTATCTTCTCCAACACCATCCAGTCTATGCGCGCTGTCCTAGAGGCGATGCCCCAGCTAGACATCTCTCTCTCCCCACAGAACGATGCCCGTCGTGCCATTATCCTTTCCTTACCTCCACAAATAGAATCGGATATCCTTCCGGGAGACGTCTCCGATGCCGTCAAGGGACTATGGCGTGACCCGGGCGTCCGGGAGACTGTCAATCGTTCCCGCGAGTTTCAACTCAACGACTCGGCCGTATACTACTTCGGCGCTGTGGACCGTATGGCCGATCCTCGTTACATGCCTACAGACCAGGATATCCTTCGTAGTCGTGTAAAGACGACAGGTATCACGGAGACCGCTTTCAAGATCGGTGAGCTTACGTATAAGCTATTCGATGTCGGGGGTCAGCGAAGCGAGCGGAAAAAGTGGATTCACTGTTTTGAGAACGTCACTGCCCTTGTCTTTTTGGTCTCGCTCAGCGAGTACGACCAGATGCTGTACGAGGATGAGAGTGTGGTACGTCAGCCTCTCTCTATCGTGGTCTTTCGTCGATAACATTCCATTTCTTTGTAGAACCGCATGCAAGAGGCTCTCACGCTATTCGATTCGATATGTAATTCTCGGTGGTTCGTCAAGACATCTATCGTAAGTGATATATCCGATTGTCTAGGCCAAAAAGTCTCACAGACCACCATCAGATCTTGTTCCTGAACAAGATTGATTTGTTCGCGGAGAAGCTTCCTCGATCCCCTCTAGGCGATTATTTCCCTGACTACAATGGCGGTGCCGACTACAACTCCGCGTGCGAGTACCTCCTCCAGCGCTTTGTCAGCCTCAACCAGAGTGCGGCAACGAAGCAAATATATGCGCACTATACATGTGCCACAGATACAAATCAAATCAGATGTATGCTTCTCCCTCGCTGCTCGTTCATCGCATACTGAATCATATTCCCCAGTCGTACTAAACGCCACCTCGGACATCCTCCTACAAATTCATTTGCGAGAGTGCGGTCTCTTGTGAGCGGGGACACTGGGCAGCGCTAACGAGCTGCGCGGTACCCGAACTTTGCGCCCAGAAAGGGCTCGCTCGAAGACACGAACTCCGAAACGCCCGCGATGTCACCTACATACTCTTCTTCTGTACTCTGGCCCTTATCAGTAACCCTCCTTCCCTTCCTGGTCTATTCCCCTTACCCGTTCCCGGTCATCTGTACGCACCATCTACATTTTCATCACCTTTTGACGACTCCCCCTCCCACCGTATCCTTTTCTTTCTGCAAATCACTGTGCTTTCCTTATGGTTCGCGCCACGCGTGGATAGTTACCCAACTCTTTCCGCCGACAGCGACATCTATTCCTCTTCTGCATGTCGCCGCTACATTCTATTACGAGTCAATTATCTCTTTCTTTTCCTTTTTTTTTATTATACGGAGAATACCTTGTTAACCCTTGACTCCTCCATCCGACTCTCGGTTGCAGCGGGAGGGGCCATACGGTGGCGCACTTCTTTAATTTTGTTTTTCTCTGTGGCTAATTATGGTCTGTTCTCCGCTCGTCTTCCCACCCCCGCTTGTGCGCACGTTTCTCCATCCCGACGTGTTTTCCTCCCCATGGTTTTTCGTGCTGCTGTGTTAACGTACGAACTGTCGTTTTACGTCCGTTTTGGCATTCCATCAAGTCATTTGCGAATCGAAGAGCATTTCGCGCTGGGCACAGATAATTCCTTTGGGATCAATGGTCTCTATCTCCGCATTTGGACCCTTTTTTTTCTTTTTAATCTATTATACAAGACGACGATATTGTAAAAGATTTGGGGTTTAATTTTAGTAGAGGCGGAAAACCTAAAAACCTGACTTCGAATTTTTTTTTTGGCATGAGTTGGATGGTAATGAAGAGTGGGGTTCGATCACTGGTCTAATATAGCTGAAATGCTTTGTGGCGATCGCGAGACTCGGACGAAGCGTGGAAGTCCACGATGGGGAGTCGGAACCTCCGGAGGCTCCGGATATTTTAACCGCATTTATCACGATGCCAGCGTGTCCATTCAATTCAATGTCTATTCAGTAACCATACAGTACGCATAAACCGGAGGTGCGCATCTTTCTTTCACCGGCACGGAAGAGACAAATACGATACGGTATCGCAGCCCGCCAGCAGACGTATGACAATAGGCATCAACTCGATCAGAGACGAACAATAATTCCAATTCGTAGACCTAGCGACAGTTGTAGTACAGTACAGTACCTGGCGCGTGTGCTAGTACTTGTTCAAGTACTTCTTTATTGTAGAAGGTCGAGTTTCCTATCCTGGTGCTTTCCTTTTTCAGCTTGTTGTTATATCTTTCCCTTTCATTGTTTTGCGTTTCATTTACAAGTGCCTGTCTGTCGTTGTTCTTTTACTCGCCCCTCTCGTAACCAACGCCTGACCTCGCGCCCATCGGGACCCGAGTGAGCAAGACTGTCGCACATAAGGAAAGGTTGGATGGGGGCTTGCGTAAGGGAAGCGTACTACATGGAGTTATGCACCCTAGCTCTCAGACCAGCGCAAAGAGATTGATGCGCCATGGGCCTTAGCGTTCTGGAGGTTCTTGCTCGGCTCGGAGTGCCTGTAGAACTGGAATGGCGCTTCGAGGAGAGCGTTGCCTTAGGTCGCGGTTACGCCGAGTGTCACGGAGAGAAGACGGACGGAGAGGGAATGCCGTAGTGCTCGAGCAATCGAAGAGCTTGGATGCAGAGCGACGAGCTTCGTAACCTGCCCCTTAGACGCGTGAGCGGAAGAGTGGTCGTGGTCGTGCTTTCGATGCTCAGGCTCATGAACAAGGCGTTCTCACGGTGGGACTTGAGAGCGTTGGAGGTGGGCTGCCCACTAGCAGGCTCTCCCAGTTCTGCGGTGCGCCGTTCCAGGAGTGCGTGACGTGCATGTCGTCCCGATGTGAGAGGGGCTTCGCAAGGCTGCCAAGAGCAACAGCAACAAGGACAGACAATAGCGGCGCACGGGTACGGGAAGGGACTGAGATAGTGTCGACGATACACTGAGTGAGTGCCTGGGGTTGAGTGAGGCTCAGGGAAAAGAACCAGAATGATGTGACGGCTTTTATGGTGCGTTTCTAGGAAGTGAACTTGAGCTTGATGGGCAGAGAGCAAAATGGCCGCGGGTTGCTGACTAGCTGAGAATACTAGGATCACGTCCAACCAATTGTATTCGGGCAATTATCGGGTGGAAGTGCTGATCCAACCTTACATCTGGCAAGTAGATCCGCTATAACTGCCTGCAGTGACCCTGGCGCTGGGATTATCTTCGGTCACCCATTATTTGGATATGCGGCTTCTCCTTGGTCAGACGACCCACAGACAGAAAGAAGATTCTTCGAGTAGCTAGCGAAACTAGTAACGTAGAAGGGCGGGAGCACGAAGGACTTCTACTTCTCGGGCGGTGATAAGGGGTCCAAGTTCCAGAGGTGAGGTCAGATGTGTGGGAGGCCATCAAGTTTCAGAGAGCGAATAAGGATCAGACGGTATGGGCCTCATTATCAACCCCCCGCAAAAACCACTGGGGTTGAAAGAAAGGAAAGAGGACTGGTTAACTGGTTCTTCGAACAAGTCGAATGGTGCCAAACAGAAACTCACGTGCTGCTTTGAGAAGCAGCAGAAGACTTCCACTCTTGTGCCAGACCAGGTGTGAGTTATAATCTTCACCTGCGCCATGCTCATCTCCCAGTCAGCCTGAACAGCTCGCTGCCAACCAAATCTTTTGCAAAGAACCGAAAAAATAAATAAATCAGGGTGTGGGATGGATTCAGACTGGACGATATCTGGTTCAGATTGTGGACTGGTCAGGATTTTCAGGATTCCGTTTCACGGGCCGATCGGTCAGCGTAGGCCCGCTGGTTGCAGCACTGCTGTTGTAGCTGTGTTGCAGTTGCAGCAACGGGGGCGGGGCACGGGGGCAATATGGCGGTTCGCAAGGAAGACCCCGTCCCCATTCCATTTCGATGGGCCTCGAAGACCTGCTTGGCGTGTGCTTTGGTGTCACGAGCGTCAGTCAGAGACGCAAGGCCAGAACTGATTTTTTTTTACATCCATTAACGTGCACCTGAGGGTACAGAACCCTATGTAGCACGTATACTTCCACAAATCCTTCTACTGCTGCTAATCGTGGTTGTGAAGCCTCCTCCGAAAGAGCAACTCCCTCTGCCAGTAAAGGCCGACGTCGTGCGGTGCCAAGCGGTGAGTAAAGGGTGACCGGTGACCCATGTTAAGTGCCAGTGGGAGTTACGGCTGGCATGTAATTGAAGTGTGGAGGGCAAGAACCGGGGAGGTGGGGCGGGGTGGGGCGGTGGACGGGGGACGGGATTCTAACCTCTCCTCGCAACCTCTTCCCTCCATCCAAAACTCCGTTACCACTCTATTGCCGTCGTTATAGCCCCATGATTCCAAGCTTCTTTGACAGCACTCGGCGCCTTTCTCCTCCAGTACACCTTTCCCCCGGATGGCTAATATGGCTACCTCCCCCCCACGGGCACTACACAGCAGGCATTGCATCGTCGTCATCCCTCAGCATGAGGCCTGATGTCCCGAGTCTCGCTCACCACGTTATGGATCCTTGGAGCTTGTTTCGTGGCATTCCCCTGAGCACGTGAACCCCTCATCCCAGATACAAACATGTTTCGTGCTTCAATTCAGTACTTCTGATGCATTTCTTTGTCCCTAGCTCCTAGTACTCCCAATAACTAATATACTTCGACAATGCCGATTCGCTGTACCACGAACTGACCCCCTTCCTTTTATGTCCTGGCGCTATCCTAGACCCATCTCAATGATCCGAACACATAGTACGAACAAGTAAAGGAACAGGAAACGAGCATCTACACGTCAGAAGAACTGCAGAGCTCTGCATCCATTTGTGTCCAACTTATCACCGATGTCGATGGATGTCGCCGGTGTCACGGTAATGGGAGAACACCTGTCACTGCAGATGAACTCGTGCCATGCGCATGCTCTCGAGTTTTAGGAAACAAAGACAGGGAACCGAAGCTGTTTTCGGAGTGGACATATTCGCGGCTTAGCAAGCACAAGTTGTTGCGTGCTGGGAATTCAGATAATTGACAAGGTGGGTAATTGGTACATCTTGCGTGGGACGGAGCTAATAGTATGTGTAAGATACCGGGATCCCCGCCCAGGTCTTACGCCGAGAATGGCATGATGAGCGCAAGAGCCGAGTACGAGGGGTACACTAGCGTAGTTGTGATCTGAGAGTAGGACGTGTCGCTCCGAGCCCACATGGAACAAGAAGAACTGCTCTGCGCCCAAATGTGTGCGTTTGGGCTACGTAACTACTGTAAGGAGGGGTATAAATCTCCGTCTGCAGCACCTACACCCGCATATCCCCTCAAATGTCTCTCAACATCAACCGCCGCGTTCCATACAGTGCGTTGGGTTGTGATCACTGGTATTCCCTTATTTAACGACATGCAAAATAGCTCGCCTCGGGAAATCTGGCTTGAAGGTGTCCAGAATTGCTCTGGGATGCATGTCCTACGGCAGTCCTGAATGGCGGAAATGGATGCTCAGCGAGGAAGAGGGTATCGCGCAAATCAAATTCGCGTACGCCCCTCAAATTTAATTTACGACTCGAGCCACGACAATAATTTCGGGTTGGAGATACGAAAACGGCATTCAGACTTTTGACACAGCTAATGTGAGCTGCGAATTGAAGAACAACAAACACATTTCTTTGGCGTACAGAATTGTTGACGACATGGTAGATGTACTCTAACGGTGTTTCGGAGATCATACTCGGCAAGGCCATCAAACAATTGAACCTGCCTCGTGACGAGATCGTGGTCATGACCAAGGTCTGTAAGATCAAGATTTGCGTGTAATACTTCAGTCTTATGAGACGTGCACTGAACTACAACTTGACAGGTCTACTATGCTGTGTCCCGTACGCCTGGGGAACAAGTTTCGCATGTCGGAGATGCCGACAAACTTGGCTATGTTAACCAGCATGGTTTGAACAGGAAGCACATCTTTGACTCGGTCCAAGAAAGCTTGAAGCGCCTGCAGCTTGACTACATCGATGTCCTCCAATGTTCGTCGTTTCGTAAATTGGTCACTCTGCCGAGAACTACTGTTTGACACGACGCATTTCCGATAGGCCATCGTTTTGACTACGACACTTCCATTGAGGAGACGGTGCGTGACGATCATCATGGTGCTATTGACAGGTAGCTGGTCTGCTCATCGTCTTCGCCTCCGCAGATGCTGGCGCTTCACGACGTTGTCCAGAAGGGTTGGGTCCGCTACATCGCCATGAGTTCATGCTTTGTCTGGCAATGTATACTTTCATGACTGTATTTCGTTCTGTATGTTTACCATATCCCTCTTTCCAGTCCACCTAATGCAGAGTATGATGCGACATTCTCCGTTCAAAAGGAAGACACTAATTCACATTTGTTGCCTCACCAGATTATGCCATCAACAATCGCCTCACGCCCTTCGTTGGGATGCAGAACCATTACAACCTCCTATACCGTGAGGAGGAGCGCGAAATGATGCCCACGCTCAAGGTAAAGTGCTCCCGTCCTTCCCTCATGCACGCAGTTGTTCTCAGCCCTCGTTCTCTTTCCCAGCACTTTGGTGTCGGTTCGATCCCGTGGTCCCCGCTTGCCCGCGGTGCTCTCACACACCCCCTTGGAGAGCGCACGATCCGTTCCGATAACGACCTGTAGACGTCACCCATTCACTGAAACCTAAATGGCCTCACTTACGCTACCGGTATAGTTTTCACGATACGTACCTCAAAGTGCCCTGCAATCAGGAAACAGTCAAACGGTAAGCCCCTCACTTTACTATGCAAGCGATGACCTCCTCGAACCCCACAAGCGTCGAAGAAGTAGCCAAAAAACGCGGCGCTAGTATGGCCCAGATTTCTCTGGCATGGATCCTAACTAAAGATGGTTCGTGAGCCCCCACCCCCATTTGTAGGGAGGAACTTATCGCCCATGCGCTAACCCCTTTGTGCTTACAGTTGTCTCGGCCCCCGTAGTCGGTGCTACGTCCCTTGATAAACTGAAAGACCTCATCGGTAGGCGATGATTACCTTCCCAAATGCCCAAAGTATCTGACAGCATCGAGCACAGATGCAGTCGATATCAAACTTTCTGAAGAGGAGATCAAGTATCTCGAGGAGCCCTACAAGCCCATGGCCGTTATCGGCCATTTCTGAGAGGGTGCGAAACTGGAAGAGAAGGGTGAGAAGATTTATAATACAGTTGACAGGCGGTTGTGAGATTGACCGCGGAGGACCGAGGCGGACAAGTGACATTGACAGTTCGAACAGAACACCAGGTGCTGTGTATCTATTCAAGACATTTTGTTTATCGGAAGACTTGGTACGATGATCGTATATCGTGAGAGAGAAGTGATGGGCGGATATGGGCCAGGCTCGGGCCACCCTTACTAAGTGCAAGTTGCTCCTACGACTCGGAAGTGACCCCCAGTGATGCAGTGTAGCTCGCATGACAATCGGCGGGCCTTGCTTCAGCGGGCCTTGCTTCAGCGGCTTGAGAAGTAGAGTATGCTCAATCGTCAGTGTAACTGGGGCGAATAAAGTACAAAGTGTAAGCATGAGTGTAAGCCTAGTTCTAGTTGTTGTATTCAGGCAGTGGGCCAATGCGTGAAACAACGCTGCCAAGGCCTGTGTCTTTCGCACTAAATAGCGCCTCCGCGCAGCACGCGGTCACGGTCCAGCTGCGGTTCGGTTCAAGAGAATACATCCGTCTGTCCGGGCTTAGAGTAACCAATGCTTCTCGGTGTCACACGTATTTCCTGACTGCCGTCTTACAATTGCTATTGCACTGGGCCGGATCTCGCCGGCCTGCCCTTTGGGGAGGAGAGTGCCACATCGTGGAGCTTCAGTGCAACGCGAGGATCGATCGTGGTATCAACGAGGGGTGGTCGATGCTTTCACCTTTCCCAGGGTGATTTGCAATCTGCGCGGAGCCGGAGCTTCTACTCGTAACGCCGGAGTCCGTTCGCAATCACCAAGGGCGACTTGGAAGGCGAAGAGTTTCCTCTGCACAGAAAGTCCCTTCAGGTTTCCCCATCGTGTTTCTGATACCAACTGGGGGTGAAGAGGCCGGTAAGAGACATGACTCCTGGAGGGAGTTGGTGAGGCGAAGGTTACGATAGAGGACTCTGCAGCATAGTAAGAAGAAGGACTCACCAGAGTGGGCGATTCATGCCGACAATAGCTAGAATGATCACCGCACTCCCCACGAGGGTTGTCGCACTTACGACTTTGCTGGGAAGCTGTGAGGCAGGTCATGATGCTAGGGAGGAATCCTGTCCGCGGGTGCCAGTCCTTCGTGGCACCCAGAATGGTATCCCAATCCCCGCAAGAATTATTGCAGTTACGACTTTGCTGAGCCGTGATGCAAAGTTCAGCTCGACTCCAACTGGTATGGTCTTTTGCCTTCTCTTGTCCGCTATGTCACCATTTGGACTACCAGATATCTCCCATTTCCAGTTTTGTGCAAAGAGCAGGTGACTCTAGTCGAAAGTCCCATTATGCATGCCCCCTTTGCCGTTTACGCAACAATTTATAAGTCAATTTTTTTACACTGCTTATAGCAAGATCCAAAATTATTGGCGAGTGCTTACACGTATTTTCCAGCGGTCTAGAAAGCGGAGTTCACTGTTAAGTTAAGGAGAATAAGAGTTATATTTTTGATATAGGGTTATAAAATGGTTATTGGTATCAGTCCTACTAAATCTGGGTTATTGAATGGCTTTTGGTTGCTACAATCAATTTCAAAAACTCGGCACGGGTGGCAGAATCACCCATTCAAGTCCCGTATCTGTGGGAAAACCGTTGCAACTCGCCAATAATTTTGGATCTTGCTGTAAGTACTGTTTTGTCAATGTTTTGTCAATCATTGTCAGTGATCAAGCTCGCTTCCATTTCATCAATATTATAAATTTCATCGTCCTGGCATGGTGTCTCATTCGTATTCCAATGTCCCCCAGGAGGCCCCAAGGTCCTAATCTCGAGGAAGAAAGACCACTTCTGCACGATGAAAATCCACCACGAAAGGAGACGCCCCTTCCCATTACCCAGGTTCTCGTCTTGCTCTTGTTACAAATCAGTGAGCCCCTCATGTCTTTCTCGATTAGACCCTACATAAATGAGGTGCGTTCATCAGTTCCCATTACCTAGGTTATCGGTAATGTGCCATAGCTTGTCAGTGAGCTCCCAATTGTTGGTGGTGACGAAAGAAAGGTCGGATACTACGCAGGGCTAATTGTATTTATCTCCTGTGTCCTGCTCTTCCGTAAATCGCCGACCGGATTCACAGTTGTCCTTGTATTTTGCTGCTCAGTCGGTCACTATTCTTCAATGGAGCCGCCTTTCCGACAAGATAGGTCGTAAGCCCGTACTTCTATGCGGCCTTCTAGGTAGCATTGCCTCAAACCTCCTTTTCGGCATTTCTCGATCTTTCTCGGCGCTTGTCTTCAGGTGTGTCAACTCGGGTTCGGGAAACAATTCCCTAAATCCGTTTGCCTAGCCGTTGTTTGAATGGTATGCTGAATGGGAATATTGGTGTCATGAAGAGTATGATGGCAGAGCTTACTGACGAAACGAACATGGCACGGGGTTTTTCATTAGTACCACTGACTTGGGCTGTCGGTAGCACCGTAGGGTTTGATATATAGCTTCTTTCTTCTTCCTCTATTTGTTGGCTAATATCCGGACCTGTAGGCCCCTCATCGGTGGTGTACTGTCGCGCCCCCAAGATCGCTGGCCGAATCTCTTCTCGCATCCATTCTGGGGAGAATACCCATACTTCCTGCCATGCCTCGCCGCTGCTACGTATGCTCTCACAGCATTTACTCTTGCTGCGATTTTCTTGAAGGAGGTTGGCTCTCTCCCTCCACTCATAGAGGAGTGCTGTGCTTATTACATGCTCGCCCAGACAGTGAACATCGAATCTGTCATAAAACCCAATACTGAGGCTAACTCAGACCTTCCCCGGGTGGGAGATGGAGAAATATTGGACGGACCTACGAAGGACACTGAAAGGCCCCTACCATTGCTCGCCCTGCTGACAAGACCAGTCGTGGTGTCAGTAGCGAATTACGGCATGATTGCGCTTCTTGATATTACAGCTGGGACTCTTATCTCGTTCATCTGGTCGACGCCGGTTGAGTTTGGTGGGCTCAACCTGAGTCCGGCGTCTATTGGTCTGTGGACGGCAGGATATGGGTTTATGAACTGCGTCCTTCAATTCGTCGCCTTCCCGGGTATTGTCAGGCGCTTCGGCCCGCGGCGTGTCTTTATCGCCAGCATCCTTTGTTTTCTCCCGATCTACATCATGTTCCCCTTGGAGAACCTAGCATTACGTCATTCCAGTGACGGCCTGAATACGACAGCAGGACTGCTCATGGTGTTGCAGCTCTCGGCAGCGTCTTTCTCTACCATGGGATCCGGTAAGTTTCTCACAACCTTACAACGCGCGCTGTCACTGAAGCGGACGTGCTGCGGGTCGAACAGGTGCGATATCTATGTACGTATCCACCGCCGCCCCCAACAAGCGTTCTCTCGGCGCTACGAATGGGGTCGCACAGACGATAATTTCGATTCAGCGCACGGTCGGACCGGCTGCTGCGGCATCGCTATTCGCATTCTCATTGGAAAACAACGTCTTGAGAGGAAATTTTGTGTATGTGGTGCTGCTCGCCGTCGTGTGGGTTGGGTTAGGCGTCGCTGTGCAGCTTCCGAATAACATGTGGATGCTCCATGAACCGTAAATTTACGAACAAGGGTAACTTACTGTATACCGCGACTGTAGTCAACTTGAAATTCGTGCAGAAGATTAATATCCATTAGCTGTGCCACGTGTGACCCAAATAATAAGGACCAACAAGGACTACAGTAACAAGGACCTATGTTCACAGCATCTGTACAGTATCCCGATTGATAATAAGAACTGTTGTATTCTGTGGGCCAATGCGTGAAAATGCCGCCAAGGCCTGTGTCTTTCGCGACTTGTTACGTAAGTTGGACGTGCTGCGGTTCATCATGGTGATGATCCTGCTGCGGTTCGCTTCAAGAGAATACTTGCGTCTTTCCGGGCCTAGAGCAATCAAAGCGGTGGTGTCGCGCATTTCCCAACTCCTGTGTTACACTGGGCTGGATCTCATTCTACGATTTGTACGTCTTGCGTATCTAAGATGGTTGCTGGGACCATGGCGATTTCTCGGCGCCTATCTGTCACAGAACTTACCCAAGACGTCCAAGTAGGCATCTCTAACATGTGCTGTGCAAGCTGTCGTTTGGAGACGGATGTCGGTGTTGTATCAAGGATTTGGGCGTAACCTTAGCTAGCACACTGCACAATAGAGCCTTCTCTTCAGTGCCCTTCTCTTCATGTGCCTTCTCCCTATTATAACACCCCAGTGCTGTGGCGGCTCCCTTCAACTATCATCATGCCCCAAGTTCCGCCCTCCACACCCTCTTCCACACCCTTTGAGGTGATCTTCATAGAAGCGGAGAAAACGTACGAAAAGAAAACGAAGAAAGATCTTACCTCGCATCCCTTAGCCGCTGAACTACGGTCCTGCAACACCCTCAATGACATTCTCGCCGTGCTCCGAGCTCAAGCCCAGGTGTTGGATCGATCTCAAGGCGCCGATGATAAGTTGACAAAGTGGCTGGATCCGATTGTCAACGTCTTGTGCTCGTTCTCGGAGACAATCGGCAACGCAGTTGGGCCGGTAACTACGCCACATTTAAGCCCGCTCGAGATTTGCCGTCTGACGTGTACGATTCAGGCATTCCCACCTGCGACCGTGATATTTGCTGGGATTGGAGTCCTTTTACAGGTGAGCGAGCGTTGTCCTAGACCTAGAATGTGGATGTTGCTAACAGATACACCCCTTAGACCGTTAAGAAAGTCCGTTCTAGCCGACGGGCTCTCGTCGACCTTTTTGGCCGCATCGAATCCTTTTTTACGCGACTCGAAGTATATACAGGGATTCAACCAACCCCGACCACGGCAGAGATTCAACCAACCCCGGCCACGACAGAGATTCAACTAACCCCGGCCATGACAGAGATCATGGTTAAGATGATGGCCGAGGTCCTCACGATCCTTGGGATGGTAACGAAGGAGATTGCGGAGAGACCAATAAGTATGTCTTTCCTTGTTGATAATTCATAAGAAGTCGACCTTCGTCTAGAGAAGTATCTCAAGAGGCTAGTTGGGTGGAAAGGGGCGCCTGTGGAGGACGCCGTACAAAGGCTAGATACAATGACCAGGCTAGAGGAAATTCCCATGACGATTGCAGAAACCTTCATGATCACTCGCAAAACTGACGGTAGGGTGGAGGTTGTGCAGGAGAATTTAGAGGGCGCCAACCAGATGGTAAAAACCATTGATCTGAAGGTACAAGGTATTGGCGAAAATATCCAGAGCGTTAAGGATGGATTGCACGGCGTCGGCGACAATGTCAGTTTAGTCATTGAAAGTGGGTACACCTGCTTAGCTAGCCGATTATATCTTAACCCTTTACTCTCTAGGCGGTGAGGACACAAAAGTGGCGATTCGACAGGTGGCGAATCAAGTCAGCTACTTAAATCGTTCGTGGACCTACCTCACACCTGCCAACCACGGATGCTTAGCGTTCTCATAGGGAACGAATCACGCGAAAGCCTTCGTAGATGGATCTCTCCCTTCGATCAATCCACAAAGTACAACACAACATGCGATGCTCTACACGAAGGTACTGCAGCCTGGTGCACAAAAAGCCACACCTTCGCCGATTGGAAGGTGTCTGGTTCCTTGTTGTGGGTTCACGGAAAACGTACGCATCCCATTATTCTCTGGGTTTTATTTACTGCTAATGGCCTCCTGGTTTATAGCTGGCTCTGGAAAGACCTTTCTAAGGTACGTGGCTCCCTCACGAGTTCTGTCTGTAATTGAACTTATATCGACGACGACCAGCTCTGCGGTCATCCGGGAAATAAAAGATACCCTGAGCGACTTCAGCAAGGCTCACATCGCCTATTTCTATTTCGAAGCCCGTGTTACAGAAAAAGAAAAGGAAGGCTCCCTTGAAAGCTTCCGCGCTTTACTATCGTCCCTCCTCTTCCAACTCTCTGGTCAATCCGATCAATTCTCTGGCGTTCTTCGCGAGTTACACTCGAAGCATCGAAACGACGCCGAAAAACCTCTCAGTTCACTTGTGCAATGTCTCAAGGATATGCTCTCCCTCACAGGACAACCGTCAATTTATCTCGTTCTTGATGCTCTTGACGAGTGTCCGGATTCTGGTATGCCACCATCACGTGACAGGGTGCTTGACCTTGTCGAAGATCTCGTCCAGCTTCGCCTTCCGAATCTGCGCATATGTGTCACGAGTCGCCCCGAATATGGCATCCGTTCCGCTCTGGAGCCTTTGGCAACCCAGCAAATATCTCTCCATGATGAACCCGGACAAAAGAAGGACATTGAGGATTACGTTAGCTCTGTCATTCACTCGATGAATAAATGGACAGACGAGGATCGGGACATGGTAATTAAGAGACTCAAAGAGAAAGCCGATGGAATGTAAGACCAACCCTGATCGATTACGGCCATATTGATGTCTTATGCCCCGCCTTGTAGGTTTCTATGGGTTTCCCGTCAATTGGAGTTTCTGCGGGGCTGTCGCCGACCCCAGCTACGTCGTGCCCTCGAGGAACTACCCGGAAGACTAGACGAAACATACGAGCGCGTCCTGAAGGGTATCGACGATGCGAACCGAGAGCCCGCCCGTCGGCTTTTGCAATGCCTCACCATGGCTGCTCGGCCGCTTCGGGTCGAGGAGCTTGCGGAATTGTTTGCGATCGATTTCAATGCCGGAGGGACGAACACGGGTTTGCGCTGGGACGACCAGAAGGACGCGGTGCTGTCGGCCTGTGCCAGTTTGGTGTCCGTGATCCCGGGCGGTGAAGACCAAGTTGTTCAATTCTGGCACTTTTCCGTGAAAGAATACCTGACGTCCGATCGCCTCGCGAGGATTAAAGAGCTATCCCAGTTTCATATTCCCCTCGAGTCTTCACACGCGACTCTTGCCCATGCTTGTCTCAACGTCCTGCTCCGCATAGACGACCACACGGAGAAGGACGCTGACCCTCTTCTTCCATATGCTGCCGAATGCTGGGTCAAGCATGCGCAGTTCAAAGATGTAGAGTTACGCCCCGAGGTTCAGGACGCGATGGACGCTTTCTTTGACACGGCCAACCCACATTTCTCGGCCTGGGTCCGAATACAACGCCTACACGACCTATTGGACGTACCCGCCGACTCCGACATTCCAGTGGTCCCTTCGGCAGCTCCCTTGTACCTCGCCGCCTACCATGGATTCCGCGGTCTTGTAGAACGCATGATCGCCAAGCATCCGGAACACGTCAGCGCTTGTAGCGGGGAATACGGCACTCTGCTGCACGCATCGATACACGGGGGACACATCGGCATCGCCGAGCTGTTACTTGCGCATGGCGCCAGCGTGAATGCTCCCGGCACGTATTCCGTAACGCCGCTGCACGTCGCGTCGCGACATGGGCACCTCGATGCCGTGAAGTGGCTGCTCGACCACGGCGCGGACGTGAACGCCAAGCGGGTGGACGGCCAGACTGCACTGCATTCCGCAGCGGCCAACGGACACCTCGACGTCTCCCGGATGCTACTTGTGCATAATGCGGACGTCGGCGCCCGGGACGTCGAGGGGGGTACCCCGTTATCTTTCGCGTTGGAAGGCGCGGGCGGTCGGCTCGACCTCGTACGGTTGCTTCTGGACGGTAATGCGGAGGTGAACACGCGCGACAATAGCGGAAGGACTCCATTGCATTACGCGGCGGCCTTCGGCTACCTCGAAGTTGCCCAGTTACTGCTCGAGCGCAAAGCGAAGTGCAACGCCCAGGACGACGAGGGGCTTACCCCATTACACCGTGCATCGGACGCACCTGAGCTTGGCCTTATGAAAGTATTGTTGGACCATGGTGCGGATGCGAATGCACGCGACAACATCGGAAACACTCCACTGCATCAAGCAGCGATCAACACATTCGTCGATGTTGCTAGGGTACTACTCGAGTACAACGCGGAGGCCAATGCTCGGAATAACTGCGGAGCTACCCCATCACATCTTGCGTCGGAGGAAGGCGAACTTGACTTTGTGTCGCTATTGTTGGACTACGGTGCAGATGTACAGGTCCGCGACAACTTCGGAAACACTCCGCTTCAAATCGCATCCGCCAATGGACACCGCGGGATTGTCCAGATACTACTGGATCATGAGGTGGAGGACGATGCACAAAGCGACTACACATCTACGCCATCACACTTTACGTCGGAGGAGGGAGACTATGACGCCGTATGTGCGTCGTTGGACCGTTTTGCGGAGGCTCAGGTACGCAATAACGGCGGAAAGGTCTCGTCGGAAGTAGTAGGCGACTGTGAACAGCAGAGGATCGCGCAGTTGCTGTCCCCAGAAATGAGCGGGTGAGACGGGTATGGCATTTATAGTCTAACTTGACAGTTTAAGTAGACGTGAAGATCATTATTCATCTAGATAGTTATTTATGTATGTTCTGTACGTTCACGATACGGACTCTTGTATAATTACCAACCCATCCATCCATCCTCAGGTGAAAGCGTGGTAGAAGACGAAATAAAAAAATTTCGACGCGGAGTTCCGGGCGTGGGATCTTTGCAAGTTGGCGCCTCCCGCTTCAATCCCGAAACCTATAGTACATCCCTCGACCGCCGTTGCGCTGAAAACTTGCAACCCCCGAGTTCCTCCGAGTTGTCCCAGTCATATTAGTTAGGGATGTCATTGGGGCCAGCGGATAAACCCAAGGGAAGACGTAGACGGACAAGGGCAGGGTTGAAATCAGGAGAGACGCCGAGGAAAGCGAATCCGGGAAAAACAAGAGGACAATGTTAAAGTAACACGCTATGTAATTGACGTTGACTTTCTAGTTTTTATATGCCCTCCATGTAACATGGAGAGCACGCGAAAACTAGAAAGATCAGTTCGGTCCCAGGGTTTCGAGCCTTTGTCGTGATGAGGTCGTGAATCATGCATCATGGGTCGCTGAGACGAGATTGCTTGTTGGATAGAGACTTCCGAACTGGATGATTATTGTTACAACAACACGTCGTGTACGGTTGCTGCCATGGATGGAATAATGTATAGGAAACGGGAACGCATAGCACGGATATAGCGACAAGGAAGAGAGCATGGGAACATAGTTGGTTTAATCAAAGTACACTTATACTCCAAGAGAGGAAATATAAAGAAAAGAAACGTCCGCATGCGGGGAGGGGAATATACAAGCACGCAACCAAACAGCGATGGACTATCCATCCACCATTTCTCGTCATCACCATGTGTCACCGAACCATCAACCTCACGCCCATTGCGACTTGTCCCAATCCGGGTCCTGCAAGAATGCACACAGGACCTTGCTGCCCGTCTATCCCGGCGGAGAAATCAGTCTTTTGACAGACGTGAGAGAGTTAGTCGGTCAGCGCACCTGGAGCAGCGGATGGCCAGCCACGACACAGAGGAAGCGCTCGAGGCCTTCCCGTCGGGTCTCGATGACCTCATCTGAAAACCGGTTCGTGAAAACTTTGCCTGGGAGCGGGGGGATGTTCACGCGGGTCGACTCGTGCTCGAGGATATCGCGGAAGGCCTCAAAGTCCGAGTAGCGTCGGCGCACGAGAGAGTGGCGCAGCTTGAAGGCGGGGATGTTCGTCTAAAACATAGGATTTGGCGTGTTGAAGAGTCGTTGGAGGGATGGACATTGCTAGGATGATATGACGTGCCTTGCATATAATCTCATAGTCAGTGTACATCTTACGACCGAAACCTGGATGATTTGTTTGAAAAAGTGTATAAATGTGACGTATACCAATACGCACCATGAGTCTGAGGGTTTCGCACTTCTATCTCTAAGAAACTCTCGGGAACGCTGTACATTTCCTCAATCTAACATGGGCGTGAGAAGAGCATGCGAGACATGGCCCCGGATCTTAATACGCACGGTTTGTTCCCGACCTTGGAGGCGAGGTTCATCGAAGGCGCTACTGCGGGCAAAGGGGGAGACGGTAGTCATCGTTTGAGGTCAACAAGGCGCAGCACAGCGAAGGTGATCGGAGGCAGAGCCAGCCGCGTCAGACCAGATCATGTCTCATAAGCCCGGCAACCGCCGTCCGCCACATCCATTTATGGCCAAAGTACAAACAGTCATTTATACAATTATTTATCAACTCTAACATTTAAGAACTGTTAAGGTCCTGCTGCGTCGCTCCTTTCTCCTGCTTGACGTTTCCTACAATTCTGTCAATACGCATATAATTCGACAAAATAATAGTGGACTAACCGGACACCTGCTGTTGACTGTCACCAGTGACGGCGCCGACAACGGCATCCTTCTTCCCGACAACGCGATCGGTGGTGCCGTCGACGTAGTTCTTTGCCTTCGCGGCGGTTTGCTCAGCTTCGCCAGCAGCGTGCTCCTGCTGGCCGGACTCCGTCATAGACTTGTTGCCGGTCAACTCGCCCATCTTCTCGACGAGAGTACCCTTGGCTGAGTGGAACTGGCCAGAAGCTTTGCTATAACAAGCGACAACGTCAGAGCCCGCGTATTAGAAGCATAGCGGAGACACGTACGAAGGTTCGTTGGTGTTGTTGCTCGCGGACATGTTTCGAGTGTGGAGTATGTTTAATGAAAAAGAGATGATTGTGGTGATGGAAATCAGTGCACGAAACCTCTCGCCTTTTATACTGCAAGGACAGGGAGTTCCTGCTGTGGCGCGTGACGCCACTCCATGACGCGTCGTACAAAAAATAAGGTCACTTTCACGAGCTTGGCACCGTTGACGGAGCTGTATGATGTCATTGATGTCATTGGTGTTTTCTTTCTACAACGCCACCACAACTTACATAACCCCCATCAGCTCCTGATGCCCGACGAATCGTCGCCAGCGTCAACGGCCGAGATTGCCGCTCTGCAAAGTTGTATTGAATCGATCAAGCTTGAAGTTATCAAGAAAGAACTAGCAACCCAGCGGACATTTAACACTTGCTGGGAGACTATCAATAGGGTGGAGAACTTATTAAACGATGATGCCGATGCCCAAACCGATGCCCAGAATCAAGAATATTATTCCTCACATCATGTGCTGTTCTTATTGACGATTCTCCAGACCGTGACTCTCTCGAGAGTTTCGTCAGCAGAACTCATGGAGGTTGGCGTCGAACGAAAACATCTCTATTTGGTGGACGCAAACATACGCAAGTTAACGAAGGAGCTGACGACGGACGCTGAGGCTCAAATTGCAGACCTAAAATCTAGAATAAAGGAGATCTACGGATGCGTTAACATGGATGTATGTCTTGCATTAATTATTTTTTCGTTCGATCGTCTAACTTCTTCGCAGTATGATTCAGGTGCAAGTACAGGCGCACGCATGATTCTGGACGCAATACTTCTCGCGTTGCGGAAAGTTGCTTCTACTCAGCAAAGAGACGTTGCCATTATTCCTGTGACGAAGACTTGTCAAGATGATGATGTGATCCTGATCTCTCACCCCGTTTCGGGATATCAACTGCGCTTGAGTGACAAAGTCGACTATGTGGTAATTGACCACGATGATGAGCCTGAGTTGGAACATATGCGTGAGTCAGAGCATCAGACATCGTCGCTCCACAAATCGCTTCATGACCTTCTCAGCCTACTTGGTCGGCCCTGGTGGATCCAGAGCGGCGTGCCAGTGCCGCCATATTCAAAACGACAATCGCCTGTTCCTACTAGTTGAAGCCAACTATGTTGCAAAGGCCTGACTGACGCCCCGCATTTCGTCGACTGTATGCCGGAGGCCATTCGTCAGGCGATTGTACTGTTGAAATCTGCCAAGTACGTCTGCGCGCCCTGCTTAACTTTGTCATCTGACCATTGCCTCTCAGGCTTCCAGAAGTCCGTTTCTGCCTCTCTGATGGGGATTGGTGGAAGTTCTTTATTTTGAAGTCGGAAGGCGACACGATCACATACTATGACTCGGCAGTCCGCTGTCTCAGACGCGATGACGACATAGGTCACATTCCCCTGGTGGTGCTCCTTCGTGAATGGGTAAGCTTTTTTTCCGGCTTGCTGATCTACTTTCAAAAACAATGCCAACTTCTTTTAGATGAGGCCGACTGTACCCGATATATTTAAGTTGAGGTGATGGAGAGCCAGCGGGCAGAGACTCGGGACCTTCTGTTGTCATTATTGAAAGTATATTCTTTTCATCCTCGCGCCCCGGGCGTTGTCTTTATATTCTTAGGCAAGAATGGGCATTTCAGCTTTGTCACGTACGCTACATCCCTACTAATACACAACAGATTGATTTCATGCCTCAACCACACCACTGCCGGGCGTTCTGGAACAGCCGGAACCAAGGGCCCACACCGCCCCACGTCTCCTTCATTTCCGGAGGATACCAACTATTACTCTCCAACGTGACGACCCGCTCAGGATGAGGCATCAACGCGAGAACGCGTCCGCTCGGCGTCTGCACACCCGTGAGCCCACCCGCGCTCCCGTTTGGGTTGAGAGGATATACTTCCGTTGGCTTACCCGCGCCATCGACGTAGCGCACTGCCCCAAGACCCTGAGAGTCGAAGGCTTCTTGCGCATCCTGGACGAACGCTGCACGACCCTCGCCATGGGCAACCGCCACCGGCAGCCGCGAGCCACCCATACCGCGGAGGAACACCGAATCCTGCGTCGCGGTGCTGTCGACCACCTCCACGAGCCCCACACGCGCCTCGAAGCGTCCGCTACGGTTCGCCTTGAAATACGGCCACGACTGCGTGCCGGGGATAACCTCACGCATGTGGCTCAGGAACTGGCACCCGTTGCACACGCCGAGCGCAAATGCGTCGTCGCGCGCGAAGAAAGCAGCGAACGCCGCGCGCGCCCCGCCGTGCAGCAATGCCGCATGTGCCCACCCCGCGCCTGCGCCGAGTACGTCTCCGTACGAGAATCCCCCACACGCGGCGAGCCCGCGGAACTCGGCGAGGTCGACCGTGCCCCCGACGATGTCAGACATGTGCACGTCTACCGCGTCAAACCCAGCAGCAGTGAACGCCCACGCCATCTCAACGTGTCCGTTCACGCCCTGCTCGCGCAGGATCGCCACTTTGGGTCGGTGGAAGGGTGGGGGGCTCGCGGTGGGCGTGAATGTGAGTTCGTACTTGAGCCCCGCTACGTGCTTCTCGTCCGCGATCAGCGCAAATTCATCGGCGGCGCAGTCAGGGTCGTCACGCAGTGATTGCATCTGGAATGACGTTTCGGCCCAGAGTTGCTGGAGGACTGTTCGCGTGCTCGAAAAGATGACGCTGCCTTGGTGTACAACTGTGAATGACTGATCTTTAGGTTCCGGCAGAACTTTTCCAATGGCGTGAATGGACGTGGACTCAAAACCGTGCGCTACGAAGACCTCTACGAGGCGCGCAATACGCGATTGCTGCACTTGCACGACCGCACCAAGTTCTTCGTTAAAGAGCGCCTCTACCGGGCCGTCTACGCCGTGCATCGCGTCCAAGTTGACTTCCACGCCGACGCGTCCTGCAAATGCCATTTCTGCCACTGTTGTGAAAAGGCCGCCGTCTGAGCGGTCGTGGTACGCCAGCACGAGGTCGGGGTCGCTCTTCCGCACTGCTTGACACGCATTGAAGAACGCCTTGAGCAGTTGCGGGTCCTCGACGTCTGGCACGACTGCGCCAATCTGCCTGAAAACCTGTGCGAGGGCTGATCCGCCCAAACGCTGCTTCCGGCACGCGAGGTCGAAGAAGACGAGTACCGTCGGGCCATCCACGTCTGTACGCAGCTGCGGTGTCCACGTCGCGCTGACATCTTCCACGCCGGCAAACGCTGTGACAATCAAGGAGAGCGGCGCGGTCACAGAGCGCTCTTCGCCGCTCTGCGAATCGCGCCACCGCATTGCCATGGACATCGAGTCCTTTCCGACAGGAATGCCCACTCCGAGCGCCGGACAGAGTTCCATGCCGACCGCGCGCACCGCCTCGTACAGCGCGACGCCTTCACCAGGTACGCTGGCAGCACTCATCCAGTTTGCGCTGAGCTTGACGCGTTCAAGGGCACGCACGTGCGCTGCGGCGAGATTCGTGAGCGATTCGGCGACGGCCATGCGCGCTGCAGCAGGTGCTGAGAGAAGCGCGAGGGGCGTGCGTTCGCCGAGGGCCATCGCTTCGCCTATGCGGAGATCGAAACCGTACGACGCGCGCGTGACGGCGACATCTGCGACGGGCACCTGCCACGGGCCGACCATCTGGTCGCGCGCGACGAGGCCCGTGATGCTTCGGTCTCCGATGGTGATGAGGAATGCTTTAGAGCCGACACTTGGCAGACGCAGCACCCGCGCAGCCGCCTCGACGAGACGCACGGGCAGGCGTGGTTCCGCGGGCAGGTACGTGGCGAGGGTCGCATCGAACGAGATGCACTCTGGCACGCGGGCAGCGTCAGTGCGCGCCATGCGCGGAGGCTTCCCGAATAGCGTGGACATTTTAATCCGAATAACGTCGGTGCTGAAGAGGCGGTCGGTCACGACGAGCTCGTCCGTTTCTGTGGCAGTACCGACGACGGCAAACGGGCAGCGTTCGCGCGAGGCGATAGAGTGGAAAACGTCCTCGTGCGCGGGGTCCACCGCGAGGACGTAGCGCTCCTGCGACTCGTTGCACCATATCTCCATCGGGGACAGCGATGCGTCGGCAAGGGGCACGTCGCGGATTTCGAACGTCGCGCCGAGGCCCGAGTCGTGTACGAGCTCGGGCAGCGCGTTGGACAGCCCGCCCGCGCCGACATCGTGAATACTCTGGATAGGGTTCTCTGCGCCGCGCTCTATGCACGCGTCGATAACCTGCTGGCACCGCCGCTGCATCTCCGGATTCTCCCTCTGCACAGACGCAAAGTCCAGCACCGCGTCCCCTGTTCCCAGAGCCTGGCTCGACGCCGCGCCACCACCAAGCCCGATGAGCATCCCTGGGCCGCCGAGGACGATGAGCCGCGCGCCGGGAGAGATCTTAGTCTTGTGCGCGAACTGTGGGCGCACGGTGCCCAGGCCTCCCGCGAGCATGATGGGTTTGTGATAGCCGCGCACAGAGCCAGCACCTACGGGGCCGGGAACGCGTTCGGAGAAAGCGCGGAAGTACCCCGTGAGTGCGGGTCGACCGAACTCGTTGTTGAACGCCGCGGCACCGAGGGGCCCGTCGAGCATGATGTCTAATGCGCTGGCAATGTGGGCGGGCCGGCCAAAGTCCTCTTCCCATGGCTGCACGTAGCCCGGGATGAGCAGGTTGGACACTGAGAAGCCCGTGAGGCCCGCCTTGGGCCGTGAGCCGCGTCCGACGGCGCCTTCGTCGCGGATCTCGCCTCCTGAGCCTGTCGCTGCACCGGGATAGGGTGATACGGCGGTCGGGTGGTTGTGCGTCTCGACTTTGATCAGCACCGATACCGGCGTCTCTTCCTTGCTCTCCACGTACAGACGCTCGATGTCGGGATGAGGGGATGAGGGTAGCGCACGAGAGATACCGAAGCGCGAAGTGGTTGCCCCTTCGAAGACGGCAGCGTTGTCCGAATAGGCGGAGACGGTGCCCGTAGGGTTCAGCTTCTCTGTGTTGCGGATCATTTGGAATAGAGAGGACGACTGGGGTGTACCGTCGATCGTCCAGGAGGCGTTGAAGATCTTGTGGCGGCAATGCTCCGAGTTTACCTGCGCGAACATGAAAAGCTCTGCATCGGTCGGATTACGCGCGATGGGACTGCTGCCTGATATGAACGCATCGATGAGGTAGTCGACCTCGTCAGGGGCGAGGGCTAGGCCAAGCTCCTTGTTCGCACGTTGCAGTTTCTCCTTTGGCGAGGCGTCGGACGGTGAAGATATATCGACGGTGCGGAGAGGGGCCGGCTGGGATTCGAGGAAGATGGCGTCCTGAGAGGGGGGCGCGAACGACGCGGTCTGCGTCATACGATCGTGTATGTAGTGTGAGAATTGATCAAGGTCATTTTGAGAGAGGGCCCCTGCGTCTGTTCGGATGACGAAGGCGATTCCGCGCTCGAGGCGCTTGACGTGGCTCCCTAGCTTGCATAGCGTACATATGTCCGTGGCCTTGCTCGACCAGGGAGAGACGGAACCGGGCCTGGGGAGAACGTAGATCACGTCAGGACCGCCTTCGTCGAAGGAGTTCCGCGTGTCAGGGAATGAGGTATCGTCCCCATAGGACAGGAGGCGATCGAGCGTGCAACGCGGGGGCGAGTCAAGTCGCAGAAGTTCGGTTTCGGCATCTTCAGAGATGGCATGCACGAGGTGGATGTAGATGGCATCTATGGAGACAACAGCTGGCACACATTGGCGAATTTGTGCGAGCGAGGCGCTACGTTTGGTCGCCGATAAGGCTGAGGAACCCGAGAGAACGAGCATCCTGTCAACTAGTCGTGAAATCTGCCATTTGCATCAGAACCAACGTACGCCGCACTCACAAGGATCTGGGTGTTTCTGCTGTGTTGAGATTCAGTTCAATTCAGCTTCAAGCGGCTGTATGACCTTCAAAGTTACTGTATGGCCTTCGACTTAGCGTTTGACGTTTAAGTTTAACGTTCAATCTACAGCCTGCCGCGTTGCAAGTGTCACGCTTGATATCAGTACTTTCGGGACAACCTTTCTTCCAGAAAAAATACAGTACATCGAGTAAGTTCTATAGATTTAAGATCACATAAGAAAAGGTGGATCGTGTTGCTTGTTAATGTACTGGTGCATAATGTACTAGAACACGAGAGGTCTCAAAGCGCAGCTCTCCGGGCCGTATTTGTTCCGTATTTGTTCCGGTCGAATTTGCCTCTCTCGCTTGCAGTCACTCTCTCCACAACTTTATCGTAACCATAACGTCGGCGTAGTCGCCTTAGTACAGATAGTCATCACGACGAGGGCGTTGAGTACAGTATAAAGCTGGAGTGTTCCATTTGCAATTTGCGGCGGGTGCCCGAATTCATCTCACTGTCAAGCTGTATAAACTTGAAGTTGGCAGTGCCACGCCGCGTCTAGTTCAAGTTGGTACCAGACGCCGTCTATCCCGGCGCTAATTATAACGCCTGCTGCCGTCCGCACAACAACAACAACCATCACTGAATAGGCCAACCTATCCCAGCGCATCTCTTCGAGGGGTTGGATGCAAAATGCCTGCATCATTTCAAGAGATCCTCGATAAAGCTCTCACCAAATACTAAGAGCAGATCGGCGTAGAGCTCGACAGACACCCTTTTATCGACGAACTTCGAGGCCGTGATTCTCCTCAAGTTGATCCATTCGCTTAGCCCAGTAGTGCAGGTTATCCACGTGCTTTCTGGCATTCTTGACGAAGCTGTGAGTGTAGTGGACCGAATGCGTTAGGTTTTCCTCTTGCACCGTTCGACTCCCAGGTACCATTTCAACCAGCAAAGGCAATCTTTGTTGGCGTAGATTTTCTACTCACGGTGCGTATCCCTTGGCATTTTTCACCTACGTATTCCCCGATCTCTGCACCCCAATTTTAAAATTATTATTTTGTTTTATTATAATAAATTTCTATTAAATGAGCAGGCAGTGGACGGCGTCAGCTCAAGCTACGAGACAGCCACTGCTGCGAATCGCCCAAATGCGGGTATGCACGGATGGTGAGGGCCGTGAGTAAAGTCTATTGAGTCGAACGAGCGGATGCAGGCTTTCAACTCCAGTTTATTTATACCCTATATCTCAAAGAAACAGCTTCCAATCTGCTGGCACTCCCACTTGTGTCAAAGATGCAATGAGAGTTACATCGTGAAGTCATTACCCTAAATTCTTTGAGGGAGTTCACCCGATTATGCTGAATCGTTCGTTGATATCCTAGAATATAGAAGGTACGTCAAGCTCTAGAGTATGTTTCAGAGGAGTAACATACAATCCAGTGGGAACTTGAGAGCTATACGTATAGGTTGGGATCAATGAGAGAGGTGTCACCTCCTGAAACTGGCTTACCTGAGGTCGCTGCTCGAGATTCTTTTTAGACATGTAGGCGCTGTGGATACTTCTTTCAGCGATAAGCGTGCAGCACAGTAGGGCATACATACCGAAGATTATGGATCATGTCGCGGTAAGTTCCATGATTTTCTGAGTTCTTCATGTACTCAATGAAGAACTGTGAAATCGACAGGTCATATAAGTGGCAAACCAGCTAAACGGCACTCACCTCCCCCAAGGCGCCACCCTCGTGTGGCCCAAAAGCGCTGAAGCTGTTCACGCAGGCGCTCAAAGAAATCTGGAACGACGTTATAAGAGTTGATGCCTGGCCTAATAAGATAGCGCTGACCACGTCTGCGACGATTGACTTCAAATGAAGGGACTGCTGAGGCCTTCCGTATGGATCGTACTGCACAGAATATGTCAGATGGAGAAATCCGAAAGGCACGCTCACTTACAATAAAGGGGAGATCTGGAATATGTAACAGTCAGACAGCCAAGGGTTTTCAAGGCTAGCGTACCAAGGAGAGTCCCAAACTGGCAGCACTACAAAGGTGTCAGCGTAGTCGAGAACCGCTCACGATTTGGCTCACGTCGAGGACAACAGTCAGGCGACATTTTCGCGGAAGGCGTTTGACCAAGATGTCGTGCATTGTCTTCGTTACAACACCGATCAGAGAGTAGACTATATGTTATTTGCAGCGACTTACGTCGTCAGGAACGATGCCAGTTGGAGGGTTCCTTGTGCCGTCATAGTCAACGGCGCACATGCCTGCTACCGTTCAATGCATCAACGTCACCTCACGAAGAAGAACAACGACGAACACTCATCAAACCCATCTAACTCATCTCTATCCGTGTCCATGATAATCGTAGCATGCCCGGAAACTTGATTAATGTTGACATTAGGGATAATCAATATATAGGCCAAAATAACACCTACAATAAAAAAATAGAGAATCACCAGGTTGTGCGCCCTCTACTAACCAACGCATCGCCACCAGCTGACCGATACAGTTAGGTGACTGACGCGACAGTCTGTACGGATAGCTTACGATGTTTGCCTTGGTTGGTTGATTCTTGCGTCCAGTGTCCGTAAGTATTCGTATATTATTCTGGTGGAAACCAAGGTGTTCTGGAAGCGACATCAACACAACTGCTGCATCTTATTAAGAGGTACGGTGGTACCCTGAAGAAAACGCGCCATCTCTTGGGCGTCATGAACCGCGCAATTGATCCTTAATTTGTAGTCTCGGTGCCTTGAGTAATTGATCCCAACCTTATGCTATCGTGAAGATCAACGGTTAACGTTACTCATTGTCAACACACCAAAAGTGCTTTCTTCTGTCCGACGCGCGGAGAGTATGGTCGCGAGACCAGCGCGTAGGATTGGTGGGCTTGGATAAGGCCTACGTCGTACAGTCGTTGTGCTTGCGCCGCTAGAAAAATAACAGGTCAACGATATGATATGGTGATAAGCGTAAGAAGTGTACGCGTAGATGGAGGCCAGACGGGTAAGTTACGACTGGCATTCTTGTTAATTTAGAGATGTAATCAGGCTGTCAGATTGACGTACGCTTGTAGTGGGGGCCTCTCAAAAACGTGAGGGGGAACAAATTCGTATGTCGGACCTCCATGCGACTGGATCAGCGGTTGGTGTGGATGCTCCGGGTCACCTGGACAACCCGGAGTGGCGATGCCGCCAGGCTGCGGTCGAACGAAGTCCGCTTGAGCGTAAACGTACGTGTCTGGCGGTAGGGTGGGGTTGTTGATGCGTCCCGTCCCCGGTTGACGTGCGGGGGTGTACAGCCTGGGATACCCACCAGCTGGGCCCCAGCCGCCGGCCTGGGGAACATCGCTAGAAGACGGCTCCGACTCAACTTGCGATTCAAGGATGCCCGCGAGCTCAGACCGATCCCATCGTATGGCCAGGTGTAATGGAGTTTCGTTGTCGTTGTCTCGTCTTTTCGCATCCGCGCCATGTTTCAATAGAGACAGCGCGTAATTGAGAGCATTGCCTTCTTCCTCGATCCAGCCATCTGACGAGATATGCAACGGGGTCATGCCGTCGATGTCCACCGTATTAGTATCTGCGCCATGCTCGAGAAGAATCCCTGCAAGTTTGAACCGATCCCGTCTTATAGCTAGATGTAACGGGGTTTCATCGTCCTTGTCTCGTCGGTTCAGCTCTGCGCCAAGCTTCAATAATGACCGCACGAGATTGATAATATCGCCCTCCGAGTCGTCTGTGATTAGACTTTCTGACAGTACATGCAACGGGGTCTCGCCTTGGTTATTCTCCGCGGTAGCATCTGCGCCATTCTCAAGAAGGATCCCCGCGAGCTTGAACCGCTCACATTGTATTGCTAGATGTAACGGAGTTTTGTTGCTCTTGTCTCGTATGTTCACCTCTGCACCGCATTTCAATAATGACAGCGCGTGGCTGAGGACATCGCCCTCGTTGTGCCTTCGGTGTTGTGATAGTAGGTGCAACGGAGTCTTGCCGTCGTCATTCTGAAAATTGGTGTCTGCGTTATGCTCGAGCAGAATCTGAGCAACCTTGAGTTCACCCCTATCTTCTGCCAGATGTAGTGAACTCATAAGAAGGCCATCCCGGGCATTCACATCTGCGCCGTGTTTGAGTAGAAACTCCACAATGTTGACATGGTTACGCTGGGAACGCGAGAGCACCTTGAGCAGGATGGTCTCTCCCGTCGCCGTGTCGCGAGCATCAACATTCGCACCATGTTCAAGGAGGAGCTCCGCAACCTCGATGTGGTCCTTGCTCAGTGCCGCAAGCAGCGGGAATCTGTGTTTTCCATAAACTGCGTTGACATTCTGTGGATGTTTGATAGCAAGGTGCTTGACCAAGTCATACAACCCACAAAGCACAGAATAGTACAAGGGATTTGGCGCTGGCGCTGGCGACGTTTCCAAGTCCAAAAAATGTCGAGAAGGCATCGGCGTGTCTATGTCATATATTCCGATCCAGGTTGCGAAATGAGGTTTGTTGGGTTCAAAGAGTGTTTCTATCCCACCCTTCACGCGATGTGCAACGTCCTCGAATCGTGCGTGCTCGACCCAGTGCCGAGCTGCGTATTGAACTAGAGGGAACCCTTTTATGGTCTCTTTGTCGACATGATCGTCCAAATGGAGAAGCAGTCCAAGACAGGCCTGCGTGAGGACGGTGTGTGCGGATATGGGACAAAGGTGATATCGAGAGATGTCTCCAAGCGAGGACTCGGACGTGAGGCGATTTGATATCAAAAACTCCTTAACGGAAAAATGCGAAAACTGGACAACCTGACGGCCCCAGGTGTCGCGGACGATGGTGACTAGAGTTGAACACGTGGCCAGTACTGCCTGTGTCTGATCATCCAACCGCCAAGCTGCACGGTATTTCGGAATTTCTCCCTCGGCGGCATCAAAGTCGAACGCCAGCAATTCTGCAAGCTCTTCAACATAAAGCGGCCGGACGGCTACCATGAGACACTGCAGCATCCGGTGGGCGTGTGCTTGGTTCACCTCGGGGATTTGACTGAGCACGCGCACGTAGGTTTCATCCAACGATTTGGGTAGCTGATCAAGGGTCCGCCGAATAGTTGCTGGAAAACAGTCCCGCAGCACCTCCAGCTGACAGAATACCCATCGGAACCTGTACGAAAAAATATAAGGGCCAATCACCGGGTATTGAGGAATTACTCTCACATTCCGTCCGCTTTATTAGACAGGTCTGTCACAACCAGCTTCTTTTCTTCAGCCCGCCAGCTCCACATCTTCCGGTCGGCTTCTACGGTACTGCTCAAGTAGTTGGAAATATCCTTTTGTTGCCCCCTTTCATCATGAAGAGAAACAGTACTATGAGGCAGTTTCTCAAGAGTCTTTTTGATGTCAACCTCCAGCCGACTAGTAACACAAATATGCAAGTTTGGGAGGTGCAGGCGGGCGAGGCCCTCCAGAAGGTTAAGGACTTCTTCTCGTGGGCTTGGCATCCCAGAGTTGGGACACTCGTCGAGCGCGTCAATGATGATATACATTGGCAGTGGTGCAGAAACTGAGAGCATTTTCCGAAGACAAGTCTTCAAGGCATGATCGCTCGGTTGTTGCGCGCCCATCCCATGTGTAGAATAAATACGAGAGATTATCTCGCAGCAGGGGTCCGAGCAAGGGTTCGAGGAGGTAGAAAGTTGAACGAGAAGAGAGGTGACAAGGTTGCGGAGGTCTTGTTTTTTGTCTTTATCCCGAAAGTCAAAGTAGAAGTACGCCAAGGAAGCCAGTCCGGCATCGCGCAACGAAATAACCCGTTTTACGATCACAGAGCTTTTGTCATTATGAATTTCTGTGCTTGACTAGAATAGTAAGAAAATGACAGACCAAAGGACGCTCTTCCCGGATCCCGCTGTGCAATTCGGAAACATCAAGTTGTGAACAACTTAAGATAATTAGAGCTTACGTTTTCCATGGATCCACAGGAGAGATCCGATTGACATCCAGTCCTTGAACATGGTGCCTTGAATGAACCACGCAGCGGTTCCCTCATAGTGGGCCTTGCACGCGATGTTATAATTTGTGGACGGGTCCGGGGGAGAAAACCATTTGAGGATATCCTGTGCTATCTGCGTCCCTGAGCAGAGGATTCAGCCTCTACAACGTACGCGATACGAGTAGGAGATCACAAACACTTTACTTCCATCACATCACGCTTTACTTCCCCAATATCGTTCGACATCTGCTCCACAACAAGGTTGGTCTTTTCGGCACCTAGGAGGACGAGGGTTCGGTGTGATGTCGGCGACCCTTCGATAACGCCGCGTACCATCTTTGACCTCCGTTGTAACCTTGAGAACCTGAGCCATCGCCATTTGAAATTCTTCCTGTATCAGGCTATCGAGCCTCTTTAAAGCGTCTTCGATATCTGTCCTTCCAAGTAGTTTCCTAGCAAATAACTCTGAAAGAACATGAGTGGTGAGGCCTGTGAGGGCTGAAGTGTCTCTCGCTTAGATAACTCACTCGCTCGTCGTCGACTCACTTCCTTCGTTACAATGGAGAGAATGGAGAGTAACTCGATCACGATCTTCACGAGCACCTCCGCCATTTTACTGGTCAGCGTAATCTGAGTATAAACCTCAAGGCGCTTGAAAAAGCTCTCTATGCGCTCAAATAGGTCGATTATGGCACCATGGCTGGCCCTGGCATCCTTCGCCGCCTATAAAAGTTAAGTATCAGAAGGAGGTGCCCCACGAAAGGAAGAGCAAGAGCACGGACACCGAGGAGGACACCGATTCCCGTAAAGATTACTTTCGCGGGGGGGAACGCCTTCGCAAGTAACGTCAACATCAACATTCAGTTCGACTTGGAATGGCCGTCGATATTCATGATACGTCACATACCAGGCTAACACCATCGCCAAGAGCATCCGAAAAGGTGTGGAGGACATGTACCAATGGATCAATCCAGTTCATCAGCTTCTGGTCATCTGATTGCTCAAAGGACTTGGCTTGATCCCGAAGTAAGTCGAGAACAGAGCCGACAGACTCGCAGGTTTGCAGCTCAGAAGCGAGCCAGACGGCTTGGAGGTCTTTTCCGGTCTTGTTCTTGTACTCGATCAAGGCGGCATCAAGCATCGATTTAAAGATTGCGGATGGGGCAGCTGTTTGGGAAGGGCTAGAAGGTGAAGACATGGTACTAGGGGATTGTTGGAGAAGATATTCGACGAGTAACAGCTTAAGTGCGATGTGAATTGAAGGATACTTGGAAGCGCTTACTGCATCAACTAGAAAATACGTGCCCTCACACCCGCTTCAAACGGTAAGAAAGGAAAAAAAAATGGATCCGTTCACGGCCACTTCCGACTTAACTGGCAGTGTGAGCGAATGTGAAATGAAAAGGTAAAACGACGAGACGAAGCTATTGGGATAAGAGGACCAGAAATAGACGTGTATCAGACGTAACTAGGAAGCACTTGGATTGACATTGTAATAATCTGCCCTCTCTCTCTACTAACACGCGCCGAAGTAGGATAAGTAATAAACACCGTGTACAACACAAAGCTGAAGAAGAAAAACTGGGAGAGGACGGAGAGATCGCCTTTACGTCAAGGGGATCGGTACGAGGCAGTTTGATCGAGTCCAAGTCGTACACACAACTGCACTGTAAGCGACAAAGAATCAGCTAATCAAAAAGGCCCAGGTTCCTGCCTGTCATTCGCCATTCGCCCTCACCCTACGCAGTTGCAGCGAAGAAGACACCATGTCAAGCACGCTGTACAAAGGTGGCTGATCCGACGGGTCCCCATCACCAGAATCTAAGCCTGATCCGAGTCCCTCTGATGTCAGCGCTCCTCTCGCATAGCACAGCAGACCTATGCAAGACGTTCATGGTCCGGACGCCCAGAGGTCGGTCCACACCTGCGCGCTAGACAAAGGCCTGGGCCAGAATCGGCAAAGCGCGCCATGCTCGACTGGAATGGAGGAGACAGTTTGAAGATGAGTGTAGGATCGTGAAAGTGGCAGAGCCGCAGAGGTCGGTGAGGTGGTGCCGAGAAGGGGTAGGCCTCAGGTTGGGACACGGGACACGGGATTGAAATGCCTGCGCATGATGGCAACCAGAGGATTGGCGGTTTTGTCGATAATGGGGCGGGACGCGAAGAGAGTGTAACTGGAAGTTGGTGATGTGATCGTACATCGTACAACGTGAAAGGACAGACACCTACACGGAAAAGATGGTGGCCTGACTTTTACGATTTAGATGGCAAGGTTGAGAGACAAGCGACAGCAACGAACTCAACGAACTCGAATGTATCGGTTTGCCCGGACGTATCGGTTGAGTTTTGCATCGCCAAGTGGTTATCGGAGCGGGACGACACGCGGTCTGTCGCTCGAGAC
Organism: Lactarius tabidus; assembly: GCA_963281015.1. Lineage (NCBI taxonomy): Eukaryota > Fungi > Basidiomycota > Agaricomycetes > Russulales > Russulaceae > Lactarius > Lactarius tabidus. The sequence goes on from OY725473.1 coordinate 235,808, forward strand.
CTCGCTTGCATTAATGTCCTTTTCGCAAAGCAGGAAGCCTTGTCATCCATGGCCCGAGATGCTCCAGCGCCATCGATTGATTTCCGGAGTGATCTCTGAGGTTTTCAAGAAGGCTGCTGCGTAGGACGTCCTACGTTGTAGGAGGGCTGTTGAAGATAATAATAATAGGCTGGAATACGTCAGAAGAGTTCCTATCATCCGGGAAAGAATATGAACCAGTATGCATCACGACGGTTATTTTCATCCACTCCTCAGAAAACAGTATTACAGTAACTTCAGACTCGGTCGAATTTTTCACAAGGGATATTTTCTGAGGCATTCGAGGGGCGAGGATTTGTGGCATCTGTCTGTGAGATGCTAGCGCGCGTCAGTGGATATTGCCGGTCTGTCCACAAACGGTGTGGCCGATCCGATCAACTCCCTTGAGGCTACGGCTCCGAAAATGGTTCGAATTTGTAGAGCGGAAGACGGCGAAGTGTTCCCCGTACGTCCCCACGCACTCACCTGAGACACCTCCGCCGACAGATAGAACAGACAAACGCAACTATCCATGACATAGAGGGGTACGGCTATCTGCGACAAACTCGGCCTGGGCTGAATCCTTTGGCAGATCGGAAAGTCTCGAAGCATTTCTCCGTAAAGAGACTGGAATCGAGGAGGCTGCGGCCCTTGCATACCTCTCGGATGGGCGCAGGCTGAGAACGGACAACGTGTCGAGTCTGGCCGATGTGCACGACCAGGTATGTTCTCCAGTCTCCACTCATTGTGCGTCGGAGTGATACATCTTCGGTTCTCTAGACTATCTTCGTATTCAACAAGTATTACCTGGACAGAGACCCCGACGAAGTGGCAAAGCTCCTTCATCTGCAACCTCCACTGCAGCCACCCATAGAACGTGTGCACTCCCCCTCTCCCACCGATCTAATGTCCTCATGACCTGAACCACTCGACAGAATCACAGACTGCAACGCCCCCTGAGTTGGGCGCCGCGTTTCGCAACGCAGCGCAGACGCACTTGCAATCGATCAGCCGCATCGTGGACTCCATGCGGCACCAGCGCTCCGCAATGCGACTCGCATCTAGCGTCGTAGACTTTCACGTGCTCAATGTCTCGGACGCCGTCTCGGACGTGCGTCAGGAACTGGAGAAACGCGCCGGGCTCGTCGACGGCGTAGACGGGGCCGTGGACCTCGCGTCGCGTGTTCGGGTTCACCGCGAGTTCATGCCACCTGCGGTGCAGAGGGCCATGGACGCTGGTGGTCCTCCGCGCATGCTTGGCGATTATGTCTCGGGTGAGAGGATACGTCGTGCTGTGGAGGAGTTCCGTAAGTCGCGTGCTTTCCACGTGAGTGTGGGTACTTATTTCATAGAAAGGTGGGCTGCAAGAACGCCTCCGTCATATCGAGGCAACTGTGAAGCAGTTTGCTGACGGCGCGACGGAAGGTAGATCGATATGTACCGACGCTAGGTGTGTCCGAACTTGACGTGCACTTTTGCTTCTCACTCAGTGTCTGTGTTAGACTCCTGGATACAGTTGTGGCGCTCGAGTTGTCTTCCCAAAGTTTGCTTAGCAAAATTACGGGAGTTACGTCTGCTCTTGATGGTAATTTCCGTTGCAGTTGCTTCATTTTCGAGTGCTTCACTAACCTCTATCCAGCCCCCGGTGTGAATGTAGAGCCGATCCTACAAGGCAAGATCTACCCCTCAACTGAATTGGACGCCGTCTAACCTTTTCCCTCAGAGCTTCGTTCGTTGGATCTCTCAATCAGGGACAACCTGTCATCTGTCGTAGAGTCGAAGGTATTTCAGCCATTCACAGGTTTTCCCTTTCTCACATCGCCCTAGAATGTCTACACAACCAAGTGCCTGCGCGCCTTTCACCAGATTCACACACTCAACGCGGGCCTTGTCTCACTTCCCGAGGATTTTACTATCCTTCAAGCTAGCCTCAATACCAAGGGCTCGTTCTCTGATATCGAGAGGTTACACAGCATGGTCTATGCCTATGGTGCTACTATGGTCGAAGCCGTTCGTCGGAAAGAATTCTGTGCGTCATAGCGATGTCTATTCTGAGGAGAGCAACCTGATTGTATTTCTATAGCAAGTCTTTTCCACAGAAAGTGCCAGGGCTTCTCGGAAGTGATGTCGAGCCTTTCGTATGTGTATCGATTTCGTCGTGCGCTTTTTGGAATTTATACTCTGTCAAGTGCTGCTGAGACTGAGCGGCGTCAGACGTTTCGCTGCGAGATACTAGGCCAACTTCCTTTTGACCTCATTGGAATGGATGAGACGCTATCATCCGTCGAGATTTCTGTTTCTGGGGGAGAAGGTACAAACAGTCACTATGCTTTAGAGAAGCACGATATTCGTGGTACGTGTCCGATCTCTTCCTTGGCAGATGTAATGTCCGAAATGACCTGTACGCAGACCTGCTTCGTGACTTGAAAGACACGCAACTAACGCCGAATGATAGCGAGGCGGCAGTGAAGATACAGGAGGTGTGCACGAATCTCGAAGGACTGGTTGGCAAAATAGACGCTCTTGAAACGGGTTTCACCGACCTCGTGGAACGATCACGTACGTCGTCGTCCGTTCCTCCCTTCCCCACCGAGATAACCAGTTCTTCGCAGTGTTCGAGCCACCCAAACGGGCCGCATCGCCGGGCGTTTCCCGTGGGTGTTCTTAGCGATGTTGATATCGTCACGCTGACTTTGACCTAGCGAAACCGGCCTCCAAGGAGGACGCAAATGACGTAGCATCACCCGAGTCGGTTAATATCGACGAGCAAGGCCAGACAACCGACAACGATCGCGGCCGCATAGCGCAGCTCGAGCGCGAGCTCTCCCTCGCGCGTACCCAGTTGGCGAGCGAGACCGCAACCCGTCGCGCGCTAGAAGACCAGCTCAGCAGCGTGCGTGCGATCGTCGGACTGAACAAGCAAGGACAGTCCGCAGCCCGCGCACTGGCAGATGTAGATACGGCTCACGAGCAGCCACCGCACCGTGAAACCCACGTCGTACAGCTCTTGGAGCTCGCCGCGACCTACCGCCAGACAAGCGTCAAAGCGCTGGCCTTGGCGCAGTCTCAGAACAACTCGGAAGCCGATGAGGCTCCCGCGCGTGGGGCTTCTCCGCAGGCCGAGCTAGACCTGGACTTCTCCGATCCCGCACGCGCGATCGAAGTCTTACGTTCGTTCGACCACGCCGGCTACCTACAAGCCATCACAAAGACGAGTAGCACGATTCGGAAATGGCAGAAACAGTGTAAAATCTACCGGGAGCGGGCCAAAGGCAAGATATCGTTCCGGGATTTTGCGGTGGGCGATCTGGCGCTTTTTTTGCCTACGCGGAACTCGCCTTTGCGGCCGTGGGCTGCGTTTAACGGTGCGGACACTCACCCCAATGAGGTGGTCACTCTGGCGCTGTTGTTGCTAAAAATGCTCGCTGCAGTGTCGTTCCCGCATTATTTCCTACAGCCACCCGACCATCTCAACGAACAGCTGCAAACGCGCGAATGGGTCGTCGCGCGGATAACGTCTATCGTCGAACGGGTGGTAGATCCAAACGTGCGTACGAGTACGACTCGGACGAGCTTCGGTTTGTTGCTTATGACGCTTCCAGAACCCCGAGAGTAATCCTTACGCCCTTGGAGACGGCGTTAGGTATTACATGCTGCAAGTCGAGGATTGGACCGTGCGTCATGGTCCTTCCAAGCGGGCGCAACGTCCGGCTGTGGCGGTGGTGGCGGCGACAGACGCGGAAGTCCCCGATGAATAGAAGCCCCACACCTTGCATACTGGTACAGTACTGTGGCGCGTTCAGGGATTAAATAAAGCCGTTTCGAGATAGGATGATATCGAGGCCCTCCCGCGAATTCTGATTTCTGATGTGATGGGCTTGACGGAGCCTGCGTCTACATTACAACTGAGATTGGTGCCTCGGTGTGAGAAAATGTGGTACCAGTGGAAGCGCCAGGAACGGGCGCGGCGATCGAGGTGTATCGAGGACAGAGTTTGGAACTTCCCGGACTCGTTGCACTTTCACCATAACTGGAGTGCAGAGAGGTTACTCGGGGCGATTATCGATTGTCGATTGGCGAGAAAACCTACTTAGCCTTGCGGGGGAAGCAATCCGACGACATGCCTCAAGTCCGCTTGCCGTTCTTGCTCTCGAGTGTGATTCTTGGCGGGCACGACCTCTTGTTTGTTATTATGTTTTCTCGCCGAGCTTTTTTTGGGCGCTGTGCCTGAAACCCCGTTTGGTTCTTGCGCGCGCACATGTAGGCAGGGCAGGCAAAACAAATATGTCATTAGTTGAAATTAGGATCCTTTTCTGGACATTGGGGCAGAACAGACAAACGACGTGTGAGTGTTGCGTGAGTGAGTTGGATACAGCAGGACAGAAATTGGGGGAGAGAGATAACAAGGAAAAAATTGTGGGCAGAGGGATATGAGGTGGAAAATGGTGAATGATAAGGGAGAAAGTACCATGTATGCGTGCATGCGCGATGATGGATTGGGGGATTGGATGATGGATGATGAAAACTGGATATCATGACACAACAGGGTATGGGCTCGCAAAAAAGCTCCTCGAATGGTTTTTTTTTGTAATCAATCACCCCAGCTCTGCGAGAGCGACCCAACGTTCTGGATCGTAAATGGGGTTGTGGGCCTCCGCGCCGCCGCCTGCGCACCGTCACAGGGAATCGCACCCTATCACAACAAGCTCAGCGAAAGCGAAACCAGATGAGGGGGAATAAAAACATACCGTAGCCGCAGTGCCGTCCTGTTCTTCCCTAGCCACAGCTCCCTCGGCAGGGCTGTCTCCCTCCTCTCGCTGTTGCTGGAGCTCCGATGACTGCGCAGTGTCGCGCGTGATGGGTCGTCCACGGGCGAGCGCACTGCCCGGGCGCACGATACGCACGTTCAGTACTGGTCGACGTGCCGTCTCCTCATATGTTTCATGCGAAGGGGACGCCGATGCCGATGCCGAGCTGAGGACGGACTGGCGTTCCGCGTCGAAGGAGGGCTGCGGCGAGCCGGCACGCGCACGAAAGCGGTCGAGGCGCATTTGCTGTTGGTGTGGGGGCTGCTGGGTATGAGGGGGATGCGGTCGGTGTGCAGTGTTGTTATTTAGGTTGAACGGTAAGGGCGCGTTGACGTTGACCATTTTTCTTCGGAATAGGAAGTTAGACATGATCATGATTGATGGATTGCATGGAGCTTACCCCTCTTTGGCTCGGACTATCACACCAAGGCGCTCTTTCATGCGCTGCTGGTCGACAATGACATGCCGTGCGGCAGGGCTTTGACAGACGTCAATACCGACAAAAGAGGTGAGAACGCCAGCACGCACAGTACATCATCAGAGGCAGGGATGAGCCGAGAGTTTTCATCCGGTTCTTGCTGTGGGAAGAGATTAGATATGGCCCCAGAAAAGAGAAGGAAATACTGACAGAAGAGGGCACGGACCTCGGCCGTAAGCAGCAGAAGAGGAAGGAGAGAAGAGACATGGCAACGGACGAGGGTTGCGCTGAACGGAGATGCACATCATAGAGCGCCGGATACACCCGGGCAGTGATGTCATCACTCGAACACGCCGCTTATGCATGTTCGCCCTGGCCAGCGTATCAACGTCTCTTCACCCAGGTGCGTGGGCTGTGGCGCTGATGATAAGCTCACTTGCCCCTACTCCTCGCTTTCCACTCTCCATATTAAACACCGTCAATCCCGACGATGCGACTTGCCCCCATTTGCGAACATCCGATAAATCAAAACAATAACACGCGTTAAACTAACTGTGCCTTGCTTCCGCAGTACACGGCTTTCCTCCCTCCTCCTCTTTCCTTGCAACGCGACAAAGAGGGTTGAGGGGTGGGAAACGTCGTGAGGCTGGTTATCCAACGCGACGCACTGCGGAAACCATGTCCTGCACGACGACAAGGGCTGTCCCAACTTGTCATCACCCGAAAAGGCCGGGCGGTCCTCAGCCCTTTCCAGTCTCTGCGGGCATCTCAGTACCTGCCCGTCGGTAGATCATCATCCATTGGCTGATCGATGAAATGAATAGAATTGGCTCCACCCAACCAGTCATTGAGCTTGGAATCTCTACTCCACGCTTCCCTGTCCATCTATCCAAACTCGCTCGGATCTTCTGGCATAATTATATCTCTTTGAATGCTCCTTCGCGTCCCTGTCTTGTTCGCCCCTTGACATCGCTAGCCTGAGTGAAATTGGGGGTCATGACCGCGAGACGCTCAGTACCTACACCATGAACCCATGTGGTACGATACCATATGTAGGCAGCACCAATGTGCCTGTGGGTTTCAGCATTCTCCCATCTCTGCATTCTTGTTCGGTGCGAGGCCCTGGACCACCTACCTTTGGCTCGTACAAGTCGCCGTCTTGTGGCACGCCTTGACCTTTTATATGTGGCGGCGTAAAACGAGCTGCGGACGGGGAAGTTAAGTAACCGGTCCCCGGGGCTATAGGAGTCCCGGAGTTGCGCGAGAATAATTTGCGCGTTTGGGGCAGAGGCGGTGTTCTAGGACAGGGGAGACATGTAGGGGACATCCCCGCGGAAAGATGGCACGGTTCCATATGAGGAAATCCGGGAAACAACCACGGTGCGAGCTCGCGGAGATTACGAATGTCACCCACATGGCCGGAGCGTGGCCCACTTCGAGCCAACTCCGCAAGATTGGCGCCCTCTATTTTTTAGGTTTCCGTGCTGGAAACCGTAAAAGGCAAGTATCTAGATGTGTGAAATGTCCACAAACTGAATGCAGAGCGCTGCCCTCTCCTCCTTCCTCGCAGAGGCAGATTCTACCCAAGGTTTATCCGGTGATTGTCCGTCCCTTGCGAGATTGGCATTTCGAGTCCGTTGAAACTAACTTTGGCCTGGAACGTGTAGAACGACGTTGCTCGGAAAAACATCGGTCACGTGTTAGAAGTACCTACCAGCGCCAGTCAGTCGACCACCCCCCCTGCACGCACGGCCCCCGACTTTAGTAGAAAGCGACCCTTGTTCCTACTTGTCCGTCCTTCTCCGACTTTCAAAGTTGCTTGCTCTCACTCCCTCTCACACACTCTCGGGTCTTATATAAACGCGATTAAGCAGAAATTCGTCCTCAAAAGGCTATCGGTTTATTGACGCTTCTTCCGTGCCGATCTCACTCTAGCCGCCAACAGCTTTGACGGCCACAGAAGGTGTATGCAGAGGTCGATCTTTCTCCTTCTCTCTTTCCTCTCTTTCTATATGTATCATATATAAGTTTGTTATGAGACCACCGAAACCATGGGCATCAGAGTCTCCTAACTCGCCTTCCCCGAAACGCGTGCCCTTTTCCCAGTCTTGTACTCACTCCATCCATCCGACCTGTGTGCTTACTTACCCTCTCTGCTCCCTCATTAGCCGTTCTCCTTGCGGTTCCTGCCCCCTGCCCTTTCCTCCCATCTCTCCCTAGCATGGTCGCGAGTGCAAATTGTGAACAGTATTCTCCCTTTCGGGGGAGCGTCATCCCACTCGAGCTCGAGGGTTTCCAGTCAAGTGAAGAAGAATCAGAGCTCCATTCTCCTGTCTTTGACCAGCCGCTCACTGCTTTTCTACCCACGGAACGTGCGTTCATCTCTCGATCTCCTTCTTTGTATTCACAATCCCGCTCATCTCGTCCACTCATAAGCCCGATATCAGTCAATAGCCTCCGTGTCCTTATTGCATCCCGATAGCCTTATCGCTCCTCCTCACAACGCTCAGTACTACGCACAATCCCAGGGTTTTGGGGCACACCTTGATGACTACCCCAAAGAACCTCCGAACACAGCCATGACCTATAATAGCTCCGTCCAATTACGCACCCAGTCATTTACTTCTTCTGCCTACGAGCTTGCCATGCCACACTTTCCCTCGCTCATGAATCCGGCTTTCAATAGGTACCCCACTTCAGTTGACGCCCCAACATCATCTGTCCCTCAGATCGCCCCATCAACTTCACACTTCAACCTGTCTCACCACCCATCATCCTCTACTACGACTGCCCCTGTACCTCATCCACCGCTGGCCTCTCCCTTGGTATTAGATACCGTGGATCCCCCTAAACCCGCTGCCCCTCCCGGGCTCGCAGATGTATCTGGAGCACCGTCCTCTCCAAGACCCGGTCCCGCCGCGCGCAACGTCTCATCCGGCGTTATTGCTTGCCGCCAATGGTGCGTGACCTTTCGGCCGTTTTCTTTGTCTTTGGTTCCGCTTTCCACTTAAAAAGTCCCGCTTTCACCCATATATAATTTCCATTCCCGCCCGGTGTCAATAGTCGTTCTCGCAAGATAAGGTGCGACTCTACTCGCCCAAAGTGCCAAAATTGTCTCAAGCGGGGTAACGATTGCGTGTTCGACAAAGTCCCTAAGCGACGGGGCCCCGATAAACGTCCTGGCACGCGCAAACGATCATGCAAGAAGCGTCAATCGGACGGATCTGAGCCCAATCAGCCAAAAAAGCAGCGGCGCGCAGAGCCATTTGATGAGGGCACCGCTGCGCGTGCCGATTGTAAACAGAACGAGATCTCTCCCATGACCCTCCCAGTCTTCGTCCCTGCACATCACAAGGCCAACAAGCCCGAGACCGATCCCCCCGCCCCAGCTTCCTCATACGTAGAGGGTAATCCGTCGTTCCATGACAACTACTATGTAAAGGTGAGTTTCCCCCGAATTCCTCCTCCTACCCCTCTCACCTCTTTTCTTTCTATTTCTTTCTGTCCCACCGCTTACGATGCTGACCCCGTTAAAGAGACAGCCATCGCCTTCGTCTTCCAAACTGGCGTCGACATCACAGCATATCATGAAGAGTGAAATCTCTCCAGAGCTGCCGTTCTCTCACCCCTTTGAGTCCGATCTTCGCTCCCCAGAAACCCCACCATACGACGATCCTTCACCGCCTGCCGCCGACGATCCAGGCGCCCGCAAAGCGTGGTGGGATGAGCTTCTTGAAACCTATGCCCTCACACGTGAGCAAGCGTAGGTGATGCACGTGTTCTATACCCCCTTCCCGCCTGACCATTTGTCGACCATTTGCGTCCGCCAGGCTGAAAGACATTACCCACGACTTGGAAGTCCTGTGAGTGTCTAGGCACCGCTTCGTATCCGAATAGCCTCCGTTGGTGATCACCACTGATCACTCTTATCTCCGCCTTTCACAGATTCGCTTCTTCTGGACACTGGTTGACCTTCTTCAATGTCCAATGGTTTCTCCGTAGCCTCTCTAATGCACACTCACGTGCTCACATGCAACCAGCACTCGTGTACGCCTATCTAGCGATGGCGAGGTTCGTACGGTCGAGCGAGATCGAGCTCGGCGCCAGAGGGCGCGGACAAGCATTGAGACTGCGCGACATGGCGCAGGTGCACCTGGAGAACTCCTGGAGTATGCAATGGATCGACCTAGAGCTCGCCGAAGCAGCAATGGTGCTCGCGCTCTTCGAGACGTCCGCGCACCCACAGCACGACGACGTGAGGGCGGACGCTGCGCTGGTGCTGCTCGACAAGATCATCGAGACGCTACAGCTGACGAGAATCGACGCGCGCGACCATGACACGCTCGACCACTCGTCCGGCGTGCCGACAGTAGCGCAGGGACCCAATCCACTCAAACGATGCGAGTGTACGTCCGCGCCCGCGGACGGTACATCCTCGTGGGCGTTCCAGCCCGCGTGGGACCCGAACTGGTCCGCGGATGAGGTCAGAGCGGAAGAGACTCGCCGCTTGTGCTGGTGCGCGCTCGTGCTTGTCGCAAACCATACCGTCGCGCGTGCAGCCGAGCAACGCGAGCCGCTCTGCCTCTTCTTGGTAGACTCTTCCAATGTGCGCACCCACGCATGACCCGCGAAGAAAAACCTCCCATCTAACTAATAAAAAAATCTAGTTCCGGCTGCTCTTTCCGGGCGAGTACCAGCACCAGCGCGGAGAATACGGCTCCGCAGCAGCGGGGAAGGATTCGGTTTGGGCACTGTATTGCCGCAGCATGCTTCTGTGGAACTGCACGGTGCGCTTCTGGGATGAGAGCCTCACGACGGAGGACCGTACCCGGATCGCTTGCGCTGCGTTCGTGGAGACGCGCGTGGTCGAGGAAGCTTTGGACGCGCACGTCTGCAACATTGATACCTCGCTCATCTACATGTGTCGGGAATTCATTTCAAAGTGAGCCGTCGCCTCCGCCCCGCTCCCACCACCACCCAAAGGGGGAAGGGGGAGGGGGGGGCACTCATCGCCGTGTTTCATTGATGCTGACTTTCTTTTTCCTTGTGTAGCACACGCCTCGAGGTGACATATCTCACGCAAAGGTAAACCTCAGCTCAGCCTGCCATCTTCTGATCACGCGAAAAAGGACTGATGGTTTTATTTTCCGGCAAAGGTTACTCCTTGATCTCGACGTGAGAGCGAAGCCCGTATGGAACCGCCGACAGGCCGAGGAGTGGCGTAAGTGACCTGATCCCTTCCTCTCCTTTTTGTCTCGCGCCCATTTCGGGCTTCTCACCATTTATGGCTTGTCGTTTCTTCTATGGTTTTCTGATTCGCTAGCGCTTTTATCTGTTTAAAATTGACTTTTGATTGGTTTTCTTTTTTTTTTTTGGTCCGCAACAAACGAAAAAAAAGTGTTTTATCAGGAACAAGTAGCGAAGCGTGTCAAGAACTCGCTGCTCCCTACACGTCACGGGGCAGGAGATAGGGTGCCCGCTGCTCCCGCAAACACCACATGTCCCCCCGCTTCGCACATCTTCCTCCGGCGTCCATTCGCAATCGGCTGGTTCACCAACCAAGTGGCGACGTACGTAAGCCCCCTCTTCTCACACGTTGGCGCAAGTCGTATTTATATATATATATATGTTCTATTAGGTGCCTCGCGCTGTGGGAGGGCGATAGCGGCCTCGTGCACGCGCTCGAACTTGCAAAGACGTTCCTCGTGACCACTGAGGTACTCAACGCCCTGTGGCCGTGTGCGGGGTTCCATGCCCGTGGGGAGGACCTCCGCGAACAGCTCATCCGCGCCTGCGAGAACGCCGGGATTACACCGCCGCCACCGTCTAGAGCACCCTCTTTGCCGCCCTCGCTCGCAGCGCTCCAGCCGCAGCCGCCGCCAACCTCGACTTCGGACCGCTTGATGATTTCTTCACGATCGTGATGAGTTTGCTTTCTTATTTCCTCTTGCTGTCGGTTTTGCTTTCGATCCTCGCTCTCGCATTTTATATCATGTATCCATATATTGCTTTGAGTATCTCCTTTTCCTGCTGCACGTTTCGCTTTCCTCACTGCAATAATCCTGGACCCCCCAAGCGCCCTTTTTTACGGCAAATGCGCCGCAATCACGTTTTAGCAGTAATAATCTCCATTCATTCATATATATATATCCGTAAATATCTCTCACGAAGGCGTTCACGTTCACGAAACTTCGCTTGCTTCTATGTAAGTGTACCTTGATTGTATTTCTTTCTTGTTCTTTCTGGACACCACTACTCTTCATGGACAAATTATTTTTTCTTCTTTGGTCCCTTGTCCTCGGCCCGGGCCCTCGTTCGGCTTTGTCATTCTTGCTTATCATGCAGAATCGGTAGGGACGAGAAGAACGCGAGGATAGGTGCACGATATCGTTCTGTGGGGTCATTGGTTCTCCCCGTCCTTCGTGATGGAACGCCAACGCCACCTCGAATGTGTCGGGACCCTAAGTCGTAATAACGTTATCGTAACGTTACAGTGCTATCATGCCCAAGTCTTAAATTACACGATGCGCCTCCAGGTTTTTTGTTTTGATTTTGCAAGAAGCAAAAGAGCTGAGTTAGCTTCGCTACTCCGGGACACCCGCGCCGTAGTGCGGATCTTCCGTTTGGTTTGCCGCGAAGGACAACTTTTTCACAGGAGTTGGGACCGTACTAGGAGTTTTGATTTGAGTCGTCGGGTATCTTCGGTAAGGCTGCTCTATTTTTATTTTGAATAAATTCACATTCCTTCACAAGACCCGTATCGTACTGTATCGTGCTGTATGTAGCTACAGTAGTTATTGCGTGCGCCGCACCCCCCAACTATCGTAATCGAAGTAGAGTCATGTGCGCGTGGAACAATCATACTGTAGGGCTTCCCTTCAGGGCGCGCTGCTTGCTCAGGTACTCAAAGAACCAATCATAATTGGATCGGTCCCCCGGTCATCGGTCGGTCAGCAGCGCCTTTGCACTAGCACCCATGCCGTCATCAAACGTGTCACTTGTATTGAGCACTCATCGTGTGTATGTATGTGCGATCGAAAATGTACATGACCGTGCGTAGAGGGAAGAGGTCCATCTATGTCATTGACATGACATGTCTATCCGTACTGTATGTATGTTCTGTCCACGGGTGACCCGTCACCCGATCCAAAACAAAGAAAAAAAGGGGGAAAGACGATGCCGCCGCCGACCTTCGGGGCGGGCTTGTTCTCTTCCGCATTAGAGCGGCAACCAAGAAAAAAGGGGAAAAAAGATGCCGCCGCCGACGTCCCCCCGACCGCGATCCATGAATGAGGCTTGTTCTCGGCAGACGAGAGAACAAGCTGCGGGGTTTGAGGCTACCCATCAGTTCGCGAGATCAACACCGACCACGTACCATCTTGGGCTTTATTATCCCCCTCCCCCAAATTGCTGACCGGGATGTTATCGAATGCAGATGAAAATGTCTCACCGGGGCACCAAGGGGCAGGAGAATGACAGCGCTAGCGGCGGGTGGGTGGGTAAAAACGGCGGGTTCGGACGGCATGCGGCGGCGGTAGGGATCGTCAGCGGCAGGACTGGAGCATCGCTTTGTCGAGGCGGTGGTATTCGGTGGCGGTTTCTTGTCGTGTCGTGTTAAGTCTCTGCATAGCGATGACGCAGAATGAGTCAGTCAGGGTCGCACACGGGCGAGCCGAGGCACCTACACAGTGTGTATGTGCAAAAGTAGTATGCAAGGGTATACAGAGCCGGGGGGGTATATATAGGTGCATGTGTGTAGTGTAGGGATGGGTAGACGACGATCCGCGGATCGGACAAGAAAGTGTCTGGGGAAGAAGACGAAAAGGGAAGAAGACGAAAAGAAGTCCGGAAGAAGCGGTTCAGTTGCCGGACCGGGGGCGCCGGCCAGCGACGGGTCGGGTTGGTGCGCGTGATGACGATGATGTTGGGTATTGTGCGTAGGGGTAGGGGTAAGGGTTCATGTTTGGCGGGGGAAGGCTTTGTTGAGGTCGTGCTGGTTGTTGCACGTAATACCCCGCGTTACCCTTTGCGCGCTGGTGCACGCCTGAGGACGGTGTATTTGGAGGACCCATGTGTCGCTTAGTTCGAGAGCTGGGTCGGGTGTGCTGCGCTGGGTGTATAGTGGGGTGGTCGTGGTTTAGATTGACTCGTTCAGCGATACATCGTCGCGAGCTCGCGTGTTAATATGCGAACGGGATCGTACCTGCACGGCCCCATTGCTATGCCAGCTAATAAGCTAGTCGACTCGTATCGCAGCAGTCATAATCGGTGCTCGGAGCTAAAGCTGTCAGAACAACGTGCTGCGCAAAACTGACTCGACCCACTGTATGTATGTATCCTGTATCCTGCAAGCCAAGCAACTACTGTACCGCGTGTTCGGCCGAATATTTTGGACCGAATCGGCCCCCACGTACTGGCTTAGTGGTCTGGGCATCCATAGACACGCTTCCTAGACGGCGATACGGTGATGCCAATTGGTCGACCCTTGCTGCGTCGCTGTGCAAAGATGCTGTGTTTGTGTGGGAGGCACAGTGTTATTCGAGTCAGCTCGGCCGGATGTTACTCCGGATGACAAAGCTATCCGCTACTTGTCCGCTTATTCGCTCGGCGGTACGACCCCGCCCGGCTGGAGTCACACGCGGGCCCGACGAGGCTTAATTCGTCTCAATGGAGAAACAACACTCCCACACGTACAATGATTAATTACACCGTTGTACGAGTACATATATTAAATGAAAAACATTCCAAGTGATTATGACAGCAAAAAACATAACAAGACGTCGTGCCAAGTGAGAAGCCCTTTCACGTGTTGAGGGTCGCAATATGTCGCATGATGAGCAGCGACGCGAGGAACTCTTCACACAATATGACGGTGATTAGTGAACAGCCCGGGATCAAAGGGAAGTGACGCGCGTGTTTCACTGACCTACAGCGAGATGCTGGAACAGCTCCTCGACGCCAAACGCACAACCCGACGAGCTCTCGTACACCTCACCGGGCACACAAGTCATATACCACGCGACGGTCTCCCCGCCCGAGTTAACACACTGGCTCGTTGTTCGTCTGAGCGACTGAAGGCAGGAACTACGCGCAACGAAAAGTACTCACGGTCCATTCCTCAAGGCTGTCTTGCGTGTTCGTTCGCCAGCCCCAGGTGTACTCGTTCGCGTCAGAGGCAGTGAATTTGCGATGGCGGGGACTGACGAGATGCGCGTCAGCACAGCGCAAAATTGGACAGTTCGGTACAGGAGGGGGGGACACGGCAATGACAAACTCACCCCCCAACGATCGTGAGAAACGAGCTCATCGCGTGTGTCCGCACTGTACCGCCAGGGCCGTTGAACGTGACGGTGCCGATGGTCTCGCCCGTGCTAAATTCGAGGGTCGCAACGGGCGAGTTGGACGGCGTCATGGTGTTGTATATCCCGTACTGAGTCGTGCCGTCGGAATCACGCCGCATACGCCGCACGCACAGGTACATGCGATCGTACAGCTCAGGGAACTCGGAGCCGTAAATCGACCCCGTTCTGTCCGGGAACATGAGCGGGAGGAACATCCGACTCGTCGCCATGGCGTCAGATGAGCAAGTGTGTGTGCGGTGGAGGTGCAGAAGGTGTGTACGGGTATGAAGGGGCGAGTGTCAGAACAGGACACAAGATGGGAGGAGAGGATGGATTTCTGAGGCCATCTTTAACCTCCTTTTTTATCTGTGACGAGCAGAGAGCGAGTGTATGTGCGGACGCGCGACGCTCAAAAAGGTATGTGCTGGTGTCCGAAATATAGGCAGGGCGGATTAGAACGAAATGAAATCGGATATGTTAGCTCGATCCCACATTAATTTCAGTGGAACAATATACAAGCTACAGCTGCCTGCGTGCGCTGTGAATAACTCCGCAGTGGTGTGCTTTCAGTGACCGCTGAGGAGGAGAGAGCACGGGCGCCTGCACGTGCCGGGGTGGCCCAGCCCTATCGATGAAGGAGATGAAAGACTGATGAAAGAGATGGAACGGGAAGCCGGCCTGGCAGTCGCGCGAGGCATGTAAAACTGCCGGCAGACTGATCAGCAATGCCCAAATGCGGGTCATGGTAGTCGGTCGACTGGGAACGTGTTGCGGGTCGTCCAGGCAAATGAGATATAGTCGGCAGGTGAGCCGCCCCGAATGTTAGGCCGTTGGGAACGAGATATTAGTGTGATGACGGGAGGTTTGTCCGTCACAGGCATGCCCATCAGGTGAGGCCAATACGGTATGTTTAAAGGCGGCTGATATCGTCGGTCGTCCCTGATGTGGAAATATGGACAAGGAAGGAACGCCTCAACTGTCGCAAATGAGTCGGAAATAGGTTAGTCTGCCTTTAGGCTTGCCTTTACGGAAGAAGTTTACTATAAGCATTGAAATCAGTAACGACGATCGTCATGGGTTGGTGGCCGACTGACCAGGGACGTCACGCGTCATGTTTCCGAGTCGGAGTGATTGCCTGTACTTCCCTAGGCCGCGGCTCACTAATCATGACCGCCAGCCGCGTGAGTACGCAACCACGACTATCTGAGAAGGTTGGCCGGCGCAACTTTCGTTCTCCTGTGGATGATAAAAGACGACGATATGAACCTCACCCAGCATTGGGGAATGTTGAGGGGGGACGTCTCCTCTTTGCTGGCACCCCCATCTTTCCCATAGGTGGGGGAGCTCTGATCGCAGGCCAGCAGGAGACTGTCCACGGATATACGTGACACGATACGGTTCTACTTTTGCAGAATGTCGGATATCGGAGCGATGATCCAAGCGATGTTGGGGACCAGAACAGACGAGGGCCGCCGACAAAGGGCGAATGAGAGGGTTTCCCGGCGATGACTGATACAGTATTTGGTAACTGCTCATATCAGACGACGGTGCGAAATTAAAAGTGGCGGCACATTCTGTGAAGTCTGGGGGGTCAAAGGTACGCCGCAACAAGGAAGAACTGACACACGCTGCTTCGATCGTAGTTTGGGCCGCGTTTACGAGTCAACAGCGTTGACAGCTGCAAGGCAATGCTATGCCTCAAGGGCCACGACTATCGATCGAATAAACCTGTAGAGAGCGCTGCTCGCGAGGATGAATTCGGTTTGGAACCAGCAAAATGTGCGCATAGGTGCCTTGTCACGGAAGCGCAATTAGCGTTGCTGTATGGCTGACTTCTTGCTTGCCGTATGCCCGGGGCTTCCCCGACCCATTCGTTATCTCCAGGCATGCACAAAAATCCCCTATTCTTCCCAAGACATAGGTAGTCCTGTGGTGCGCTGGCTGGACGTATCTCCAGAGATAAGTGACCCTGGGTATGCGTCATTTATTTGTTCTGATGACGGACAATCGCGCAGTGCAGTGGTAGAGCGTGGCATTGTTTCAGGTGATCCTTCCGCTTTTTTCTTCGGACAGCAGAACAGAAAGGTCTGCCGCGGTATCAGACTGTCGTAGCACCAGAGGGGGGACGAACCCCGAAGCAACATTTGAAATCACGAGCAGATATTACCGTGGGACTGCTAGATGGTGCCACTAATACACGCAGCAGAGGGCATGTAGCATCGGCGTGCCACGGCCAGGAGAAACTCCTCGGATCGCACCACGAGTTGGTCGGCACCGCGCCCGGGCCTTGGGAGCCAATAATTCTGCCTAGCCGCCCCCAGTCCAAGTCGTTGGGGAGATGGTGTCTCTTGGGCCTAAATGTGAAAAGGTATAATGAGCGCCAGGTTACTGTAAGTAAAGCAGACGGCATCGGTGATTGCGCGTCGATTTCGCTTCTCGCTGCTCTCGTACAACTGTCTTCCGGTGAATGAAGGCCAGCCGGTACCCATGCCTAGTCACAGTGGGAACAATCATAAAGCTCGAAAATGTTGTTTCAGCCTGCGAAGAGAATCCCTTGCCCGTTGTGCCCGACCCTATGACACGTTCTATGTAGCATGCACAACGTCATCGTCGCCTAGCTCAGCCTCCAGCAGATCACATAGCACAGGCGACGAAACACGCGGCCCCGGTCACTCCGACGGTAGGCACTATATCTTGTCTCAAGTACGAGCGGATGGGCCATGAGGTGCGTCATGACCACAAATGCGTTCTCAGAAGCGCTGCAATCGAACTCCCCTGATCCCAATGAAAGAGAAAGTGAGTGGTAATGAGACGTGAGAAGTGCTCTAGCACTGAACAACCCGACAACTAACCCAATGTGAAGTAGTAAAAGATCGTCCCTGGTCCATCCTGAGACACCGGGGCGCAGTGACAAACAGGTGCTTCTACCATTGCCTCATATGATACCTGCGGAGCAGAATACATGCAAGGTGTGACCTACATAATTCCATACATGAACGCCTCGTGTACCCCAACAACGATAAGCTACGCACGGGGACAGCACAGGCGGTAGACACAGTTCCCACGCCCCCATTGCCCACCTTCAGCCAGCCATTTATCGTCTGGTATTGTGGTTCCATCGCTCCCGGTCTCTGACACGCTCAGGGTCGCGTTCAGGGCTATCGTATCTATCACCAGGAGAATGCCGACGTGGTGGCAACTCCGAACGTCTATCAAATTCTCGTCGACGTGGTGAACGTGAACGGTCGGGGTCGGTGGCTCGGTGACGGTCGATGTGGGGGCTATGACGGTCACGCGGATATCGGATTTCACGGCCACGAGACCCATCGCGGTCGGCTCTGTCGCGGGAGGGAGAGCGGTGTCGTTTTGGAGAGGGTGAACGGCTGTAGCGCCGATGACGCACGGGCGTCAACGAGCGTGAGCGTGAACGCGAACGGGACGAGGAATCGTCGCGACGTCGGTCGTCGCGCGGGGGGTGTTTCTCTTTTCGTGCCAACTTCTCGGATCTCCTAGCCGCCTTCTCTTCCCTGCGCTCTGCTCTCCGCCGCTTCCGCTCTGCTTTCTCGGCGGCCTTGACAGCTGCATCCGGATTGACGTCCGCATCCACCACTGTCCGGGTAGGTACGGGTATAGAGTTCGTGCCCGTACCGGGCGTGCTCGACGAGCCTTCCTTTTTGGATGGGCCAAAGCCGCTGGATGAGAGGGAGTTGAATATTTGGGAAAAAGGAATAGAAAATGGGAGTGACGCACAGAGCGACTGAGAGGGCCTCCGCCTCTGCTTCCTTGATTTTCCGTATTTCCTCGGCGCGCTCTTCCGATGTGGATTTCAGGTCGCGATTATACCAATGGATATCCTTGTTCTTCTGCCATCGGCCTGTGGGTGCGTTGGTGCTATGGCCGAGATAATTCTGAGCGCATTGTTAGTCCCCAGTACGAATGAAGATTGCATGTGAAGCAGACCTCGCGATCCTTGTCAGCAGAGACGTCTGACCATTTAAACTCGCCCTGGCCACCGCGAGTGCCTCCACGGATTGGCTCGAACATGAATGTTGTCCCCAGGTGTGTGTGTTTTAAACTCCGCCGTAGATTTGCTCCCACGGACGCACGGGCCTTTGCGGCAAATTCCGGATGATCAGTATGGAAAAAGCCGAGAGCCGCTTTCCTCAACGACTGACACCGTTTGCCTTTGCCCGTTCCTTGACTCCCTTTCTCCGCCTCCTCCTCTCCGCCCCCACCCCTCTCGCTCGCTTCCACATTTCGCGACGCGACTTTATTGCTGCGCCTACGCGTTCATAGCACCATGGTTAAGGGCTCAAAGTCGGACAAGGAGACCACATATGAGATTCGCGATATAGTCCTCGCGAAGGTACGCGGGTATCCCCCGTGGCCGGGCATGGTGCGCTCTTCTTCTGTCATCCTTCTATGCTACTTGCTTACCTATATCATTTTTCTTTCTTATTGTCTTCAGGTCGTGGATCCCCAGAACGTCTCAAAGGATGTGATTAGGGAACGCCCCCAAAACAAAAAGTCGTCCTTCTACTGCGTGCGGTTCTTTCCCAGAGGAGACCAGTAAGTTTCATGTTGTACCCATTTTTACCCTCCCTTTAAATTAGCCAAGCTCGTGGCTTGTCTCAAAGGATATTTCACGTTTGAAGACACACGAAATCGAAGCTTTTATCAGCGAACCCAGCAAGCGCAGCGGAGAATTGCTCGATGGATACAAAGTCGCCTTGGACCCTACCAAGTGGGAGGAAGAACAAGAACTCAAGCGTGCCCACGCAGAGGAAGAAGAGGCAAACGCCGAAGTCGATCAACTCGATGCGGAGATGGACGGCTTAGACGCTGATGGCGACGCTGACGCCGACGAAGGCGTATCAAAATCCAAGAAGCGCAAGCGCGAGTCGGAGCCCAAAGCCAAGGCACGCACCAAGGGTACTGCCAAGAAAGACAAGGACTCTGATTCTACGAAGCGCAAGGCAGCTGGTAAGCGCAGTGGCGCCAGGAGCAAGGCGCTTGTCGAGTCTGAGGACGATGGAGCCGCAGAGGCTGACGGGGATGATGACGATGACGCAGGCCCGAGCAAACGCGCGGCTTCCCCGCCTGCCACTAAAAAAGCGAAAAAGGATGAAGAACGTACGTACTCGGGTGCTTTCAATCCCCTTACCCTTCCTTATGCACACCCTCTATAGCTATAGCAAGCGATCCAGAAGCAGTCCGGGTCAGAGACTGGCGACACAAACTGCAGAAGACGTTCTTGAATGATAAGGGAACTGGTCCCAAACCGGAGGTCTGCATATCCTGTGTTGATATTTTTTTCACTACTGAAAGATCATTAGGAAATGCCCGCATGCAACGACTTGTTCACTGCCATCGAACAATACGACAAGATGAACATCCAATATCTCTCTGTTCGTCTCTTACTCTTCTCCGACTGCCAGCAGCTGTTCACGGTCCCGTAGTACTCGAAAATAGGAAAAGTCATGCGCCATATACATCTGCAGCCATCGGAAAAGATTCCGCGCGACGATGAATTCTCTTTCCGTTCGCGCGCCAAGGCGCTTGTCGACAGGTGGCACACCATTCTCAGCACGAACAAGGAGGCAGGACCGGGCGCGAACGGTACCCCAGCTGGATCGAGCCCTACCGCACCCTCTAAAGCAGACAAAGCAGAAGAGGAGGCACCAAATGGAGCCGCGGCGGCGGATGTTTCAGTGGCCGATGGGACAACATCAGTAGACGTTACTATGACGGAGACGTAGACGGACGGACCCAACGATGCTGAAATTCGTACGTGCGTATGCCCTATCTCCCAAGTGCGCGCCCCCGTGAATCCGAATTTAATTCATACGTGCTTCATTGTGACCTCGAGCCTGTATTTCCTTCATGTTGTATATGATTTTGTGTTTGTCCGCTATGATCGTTTCTCATATCCTTTCACCTGTTTACCTTTTTTTTTCACGTATCGCGTGCTGCAATAAACACTTGTTGATAGCAGCTGGCGACGGTCACGGTCCTTCTGTTGTGTTGTTTACTTATTCGGACTTGTTCAAAATATGCGATTGGGCGCTGTGTGGTTTTCTTCACGTCCGATTCATCGGAAGAATTATGTTATTATGCTTCCTGCTGTAAATAGTCCAAGTGAGGCGCCTCGCCTAACGCGCCTGCTGCAGCTTCGGCTTCTAACACCGTTCCAGCACCCACCGTTTGCCCCTAATGTCCACAAGCAGGCAACCGACGAACAAGGCGTCGCCCCCCAAGTTGAATCAAGCCACATTCAAGATAGGCGAGAAAGCGCGAAGTGAGGGCGCGACTCGGATGAGCTAAGAATGGATATGGGGATGGGATGATCTGATCATCTTTCTTGCGCAGACACACACACGAGGGTCCTGTCTGGCACGACGTGACTTAAGCTCCCTGGCTGTAGGGGCGCCTCTGCACGATCGATATCGAGGCGTGTACTGTGCATTGCGTCATCGCGGCGGAGGATGCTTAAGTCGGACTTGGTGTTTGAGCTCCTGCGGAGCGCGTCGAGAGTCACGGTGGAGATGTTGGGCGATGCGCATGATTTTCTCTGGATGATAAATCCCGTTGGTGACTTGGGGCGCTCCAACGATTGAATACTGTAAGACATTTTGAAATCAGCCACTGGGGTCAGCGCCGTCGTCGCCAGTCTCAATCACCGTCAGACGCCGTCAGAAGAGTCATGAGAGTACTAGTAAGGATAAGTGTAAGACACTTACTGATCGTCTTTCGACACCAAATGACCGAAAACTGACTTACCTCGTATCTTTAATCGTTGCCACTTTTCGTGTTAGTAGTAGTAGTAGGCTTACTGGCCTAGGAACTGCTGTACTGTGCTGTTGTTAGTTCAGAAAAATACGCTGTGTGCCCAAAAAGAATGTCCGAAAGCCCGAGTTCAACTTTCCAATGGTGACCGCGACCAACCAACGACCAACTTGTCCTTGCCCAGAACTTCCTAAGGGCTCAAAATTCTCTGGAAAGTGTGTGTTAACAACAAGGTTATCGACCACATAGCAGAGAGGGCCTGCTTTTAATTGGTAATGTATTGGAAAGCGATATATGCACCTTGTACTAGTATGCACCTATAACTGTTGCACGCTACTAAACTAAAGGCTGTAATGTAACTCCACAGCACACCTCTAGTAAGTCCTCCACTTGCTGCGTGTCGCCAATTTCACTAGTTCTATCAGTTGCAGCGCTATGCGATGATATTAGAGGCGCAGTTGAGCTGTCCACTTGCCACATACGGGCCGTACGCCGAGCAACCTGTCTGATTCCCGTCTGGACTTCTCTATGTTGCTTTCCTTCCCTGCTTCATTGCAAACATGACGTTTTTACTACTGCCGTGGCCTCTTTCCCCCTAGATGACGAGTCTGCACTTGTGCTTATACGCCACCACGTCCTCGTGTTTAATGCTATATGGCACACAATTACAAGGAAGCCACTGCCGGTCAGAGTGCCATGACGTCCGAATGAAAATTACGGGTAAGTGAGAATCTAAACCCCGCTGATATCAGGGGGGTGTGATGCCCACCTTGGCTCTTACCAGCCAAGAATCACGGGAATCTGATGTCGGACGTCCTCTGGTCGGCCGTCCGCCAAGTTCAACTTGAATGGTTGATAGAAAGGCCTCTGACGACGCCTGTTATGGCCAAAACGTGCCACTGTGGCATATCTCTGGAGCACCCCCAAGGTCCCCAAAGGTCGACCGTCGCATCCGAGTCACATCGTGTGAGTGAACAAACGTAAGCTCCACATCAGATCAGGTTCTAAGCGTTCTGGGTCGAGGTCCACTCGGGCTGTGGCGTCGGTACTCCCGAGCTCGAATTTCGGAAGAACAGCCACTGTTCGGAGTCTGCAGCGATCTTTCTTCCAACTCTTCCCCCTTTTTGTCGGATACATATGTAGTATGGTGGATTGCGATTGACAGGTCTTATGCGTGGAATTCACGGTAATAGGCGATATCCTCCTCAGACTGTTACCTCACCGGACGTGCTGGCGTCTGCTGCTTCAAATTGCAAAGCAATTACGTCTGTCATCCTCCGGCTCGTCTTGCGAAGCCCGTAGGCGCGCAATCAATTCCTAGACGCCCTTTATCTGATCTGATGACTTTTTTCAGTTGATGTGATGGACGAGATATGAAGCCAGCTGCCCGAGAGACACGGCGCAGCGCCGTTCACCCTCCTGCTCACTATAAATCGGCCTTCTCACATTCGCAACGTGACCGAATTTTGTCTCGGTAAGGTTTATCGATTTCCCAGGGTGCCCCGGTAAACGCAAAACACTGCGCTGATTGGACGGCAAAGATGATCAACATCAACATTCGAGTCTCGAATGAGACACCTACACTGGCCATGCTGTTTTCACATGCATGTACCGCACCACTCGTGACACCCGCAGGCCCAGCGGTGATTACACGTGATGGTCATCCACATCTGTCCGTGTTATACGTGTTATACAGTACCCACATCGTTTAATCGATTCCCTAATTTGGACGTCTCCTTATGACCCGACAGTGACCCACCTTTCCAACTTGTCAACTCGTCATCCTTTACCACTTGCTTCTTTTGTCTGTAGTGGTACTCGGTATGACAAAAAGTAACCGGGCACCACAACGATGCAAATAGTCACATGTGCCCGGTTACTTTTTGTAAGGGTGAGTAGTCCTTCTACTCCTCTCACTCCACGAATCACGTTCAACTTGTCTAGGTTACTACTCTGCCTCTAGCAGCAGTTTCGGTCTCCATGTACTGTGGTTATCGACTCATCGGATTCTAGAGGGCATATATTTCCAAGAGTAAGTTAGGGCAATTCAGGCCTTCTGGCGACTAGAATCTTGTGTTATCGCCACAATGACGTGTGCCTGGCCGTACCTTCCGCTGGCTCACGTTCGAGTTCCGGCATAAGTGCCTTTTCATTCTCTGCGAGTGAATCTGCGGTTATGAGACCGGGGCTGCGTGTTCTTCCTGACTGGGGGGGACAGTTTGAAGGAAATCACGAACTAACCCGCGCTTGGTCTTCTACTATTAACATACTACTAAAGGTGCGAAGCTTGGGCTGAGTTGCTAGCTCCTCCTTCGATTACTAAATCACGGAACATCGCGGGGACGAAGCACTGATATAAAGACGCTGTGATGCGGTAACGCAGGCTTCTCTCAAACTGCGCTCCTCCTATGGTCATGCACCCTCTGCTACTTATCTTAGCCGCCGCCGTGGCGCATGGAGTTGCTGCCGCTGGCTACTCCCCAAGCATAAAACGTACGAAAAATGCTGGTGCCGTGCGCGATTACTTCAACAAGGTTCTTCCCACCTCCAAAGACACACTCTCCATGAGTTGATGGTGCCGAAAATTGGAGCCGATGTGAGCTCCCGTCGCACTCTGCTCCTAGAACTGCGCGTAATGCTTTGCCTTTTTGGTTAGCCTGGCGATATCGTTCCCGTCATCCCCGATCCCGCAATTCCCGCATTCACGACGTATTGGCTCAGAGATGGCTGTCGTGTCTATTTCACCTGGCTCAATGAGCTCGCCGTGCCTGGCCCGGGCGAAGATACCAACCTTTTACGAGCACAAGTGGACGACGCAGTGAGCGCCCTCATCAGGACGCAGCACGTTGTCAGTCTCGCTGGAAACGTCTTCACGGGCGGGCTTGAAGAGCCCGTCTTTGACATTCACATTGGCAAGATCACGAACCCCGGCTTCCGCCCTGGGTCTCCGGCAGCTGGTGCGTTGCATTTTGATCCAGCTGTCCGTCTGTTTACTGAGTTTAGATGGACCGCCTTTCCGCGCTATAATCCTGATCAAGTACGCGGAGTGGCTCATCGAACCCGAACAGAATAACGGTACCTGGGTGGCAGACGCCCTCTGGCCTGCAATCAACCTCGATCTCCAATGGATATCTTCACATTGGAACCAGAGCTCGTAAGTCGCGCGCTATTTGACCTGCCCTTCCATTGTTACGCTAATCGTAGATGGGATCTTTGGTGGCCACCCGTTTGTGGAGGATCGTATTGGACAGCTTCTTTGTAGTACAGGGCGCTCTTATCTGGAGCCCGCCTAGGTCGGAACATAGGCCGCGGGGACAGTGCTTCTGAGTATGAGAGTCACGCAAGGATGATTCTCGACTATCTTCAGGAAAGTTGAGATGTTCCTCGATCGCCGATGCCCCATCTAAACGCCCTAACTCACAGACATTCTGGAACGAAGAGGAAGGATTCATGACCGAGACTACAGTCACAGACGTGGAAACAGGTGGCCGTTCGGGCCAGGGTTCGGCACCTAGCACGATCGCTGTTCTCAACTTCGACCCGACCCTCGGATGTGATTCGGCCACGTTCCAACCCTGTTCTGATCGTGCGCTATCGACTCTAAAGGTCGTTGGGGATGCCTTTGCGAAGTCGTTCGCCTTCACTCAGAACCTCCCTCCCGACGGGGATCAACTCAACCCGTTTTTCGGTTGGTTCCTCGAAGAGAAGCTGCTCGGAGGTCATGTGAGGACCATCACGTTATCTGATTTGCGCGATGCAAAAGCTGAATTACGGTCTCTCTACTAGGCGCAATATTTCGGGACTTTACATGCCGCAGAGCAACTTTTCGACGCACTTATAACGTGGGACCTACTTAGTGAACTGCAAGTCACCGAGGTCTCCCTCAAATTCTTCCGGCAATTCGAGCAGAACATCAAGGTCGGAACGTATCGCAAAGGTTCCGACGTGTATGAGAGCATGGCGGACGTGATCACGAACTGGGCGGAGAAGACGGTCCTCTTCGTTGCTGATCACACGCCCGACGACTATGTCCTTACCATGGCTATGAACAAGGAAAGTGCGGATCCTGTGGGCCCACGAGGCACACTTCACTGCCTCGTCTCCGTGCTTAGCGTGCATGACGCGTACCATGGCCTTATCCCGCCATCGTGGGCCCACGGTGGTCATTACAATCCGAAATCGAGCGACGAGGCTGGTTCGTGGGATTGGAAGAACGTCTGGACTGGTATTGAGAACCAGTTCCGTGTCGATCTCTAGGCGGTATGGTTGAGAGACCGTTGTAAGGTTGTTGGTATTTCTCCGTAACTTAGTCTCTGCCCTTCTTTTTTGTTAAAATAAGGGACAAGCGCTGTTTGTGTTGTATGTATGTAAGTTATCTATAATTGTAACAGATACGATCTTGACACAGCCTCCTTCATGCCATGCCGTGATCACGGAAGTAGAAACGTACATAGAGGGCTGCCTCGGAGCATACTTCGCTAACTGGTTTTTAAAAGAAGTGGTAGTTCCCCTGGACCAACGCCAAAAAGGGACGATAAAAAGTTACACCAGACGTACTCGTACTTATCCTCTCTGGGGGATCGTACTACTGTACGAAGAGGGAGAGCTCGCTCAGATGGTTGAGGACCCCGGGTACGAACTCGTGTTGACACGACGATTGCGAACTCCAACCTCATAAGACCGCATGCCCCGTTCCACGCTCGAAGTATGTGGCGTGATAGTCCCCTAGACGATACTGTAGCGCGTGGCTGCGCGGTATGACACGCCGCGGCGTGCCAGAGAGCGCAACGCCTGCGTGCAGCGCGATCTGTAGACGCGGGGTTGTTGCAGGACGTGACGAACGTAAAATGAGCTTCGGCTCACCTCACCGCTGACGGATCCGCTCTTCCCACTGGAAAGCGGGAGCACTTCGATGTGGTATGCCGAGAGCTGAAGCAACATCCGCAGGACGCTATCGAGATCGTCCATCGCGGCGATGTGGTATCGCACTACTAGCGAAACAGCGCTCTGTAAAACAATGCGTCGTCAAGTACGGCAACAGAGGAATGCGATGCGATATTCCACTTGCCTTCGCGCAGTAAGCCACGAGCGCACGCGCAAAGCGCGAGATATCCAACGCGGAGTGACCGATCCATTCAAAGGTGGCGAGTTCGTCGAAAATGACGAGAGTATTTTCGGTGTCGTTTTGCCTTTCTACAGAGTTTTGTATGAGGTTAAACAGGGGTAAGAGGGAGGCTCCATCGGATAGAGAGAGGTCGGGAAGTTGAGTCGGGACGTCGATGAATACGATGGAGCCTTGCTCCAACTTTTCAGTGAGATTGAGGCCCTGCATTGATAATAATTGTAACCAGGAATATTTTCGCAGGAAACCGCAGCGCAGACTCACTGATCGTGAGGAGATGGCCTTCCACTTTGCAAGGTCCTGAGTTGTAGAGACGATAATGCACTTAGCATCAGGCGAGCTTTTCATATATTCTGATAGCAACTGATGCAATAGAAAATCTGCAGGGGAGGCTAGCTGATCAGTGATCACAACAGGACCACTCGATGTCACAAGCTCATTGACAGAAAACCGAGACATTCAAATCGCTGGTGGTGGTGGAGTTTGTGCAAAGATAAGATAAGATTGTGCTTGACCTCATCGCTGACCGCGACGGAAGCTGGAAGCCGGTTTATGGCAGCCAGTCGTTCAAACACACCTGCTCTGAATATTCGCACTCCAAATCCAAGACCAGCCCTCACAATCGAGGAATGGGAGGCCAAGGCACCACTGGGCGATGTTGAAGTCAAAAGCGTGGCGGCGTTGAAGGCTGCCTGCGAGCAAAGACCCGTTTTCCAACCGTCCGTTGTCAGAGTCAGTCCATCACCATTCCACTCTTCATGAGACACCGGACGAACAAAAAGAACTACTATAGGCTTTTCCAGAAGAGGCGGGCCCTGCATCACGCCCAGCAACTCCACAACAACGCTTCAAACTCGGTCCAGGCTCGCGCCCTTCCACACCGCTCGCGCGTCCGTCAGCCGTTGCACATGCGCACGCACTTCACCCGGCACAGCCAGTGCAAACTCCGCAGCAATTCTACGACTGGTTCGCGTTGATAGATCGTTCTGTTGCGCACAGCCAGGAGGCGCACTTTCGGCAGCACCTGTTGCGCGTCTCGGAGCACCTCGACATGTGCGATAGACTCGTCAGCCGCATCGACCAAGTCGATGCTGAAGTTTCAGGGATGATGGATGCGTGGAAAAGTGTGGAGGAGGGCGGAAAGAGTCTGCAGGACGCGAGCCAAAAGTTGCTTGATGAACGGGTGAGTCTGTCGACTCGGGAACGGGCTGCACGAGAGATTGACGGTTTTTCCTCGTCTAGGACAGGCTGGTCGAATTACAAGGGGCCATTGGGACAACCTTGGAGTACTTTCTCGAGCTGGAGCACGCAACGCGTCTGCTCAATCACCCAGGGGAATCGCTCGTTCTCCAAACCGACTTTCTCTATATGGTCGAACGTGTGGACATCTGCATTGAGTTCCTCAAATCCCACGTACGATATTTTTTCTGCGTTCTGCCCCAGCAGGTCTTACTCACACCCTCTTCTCAGCGCAATTACAAAGAAGCGGAAATCTACCTCTTACGCTTCCAGCAATGCATGACCCGCGCCATGACACTCATCAAAATGTATTTTGTTGGTTCACTTCGCGCGCTCACACAGGATGTCTCGCGACGACTGTTTGAACAGGTACGTTATAGTGACGTGTGCCTTTTTATTGCGTGCTAAACTCTACATAGGATGTCTCCGACACGGCCCAAATGCATCTCCTTTATACACGCTTCACCACGGTATCTGGGCAAGTTTCCCCGCTTCTCGGAGAGCTCGAACGTCGCGCTCGTGTCCATCCCGACGAGCTGGGATCATTGCTATCCGAGTGCCATGCCGCGTACTTTAGCGCTCGCAAGAATTTGCTTGTTTCGCGTCTTACTGAGCAGATCCGCGGACTTGATCCTACAAGAACAGAGCTCGTCGAACTCGTGCGTGTTTCCTCTTACAGGGTTTCCTCGATGCCGGATAATAACGAACCTAAGGTAGACACGTGCCGGGTGCACCTACCTGAAGCAGATCTGTACTGAAGAGTTTGAGCTGTATCGTGCGTTCTTCAGCTCAGGAAAGGAACGACTTTAGTGCGTAAACCCTCTCTTTTCATTAATTAATCTGACTGCCCGTCACAGCCAGTACTTGGAAACCCTTTGCGACTATCTCTACGACGATCTGCGTCCTCGGATCCTACATGAGCCCCGACTCACCGTCCTCTGCGAGGTCTGCACGGTGCTTCAAGCATTGATGGTTCTCGATCAGCAAATCGACGACGAGATCGAGGAGGACGTCGAGAAGAACAACGAGCTTGGTCGGTTACATATTCGACAACTACTGCAGATGGTTCTGCAGGACGCACAGACGAGGCTATTCTTCAAGGCTCAGTCAGTAATACAGTCAGAGATACGATACTACACGCCGACTGCCCAAGATCTCGCATATCCGGATAAGCTCGTTGGCGAGTATCGTTAGCGTTGTCTCTTTGACCTTCTCTGAACCTTGCGTAGCCGCACAAGGAACGCCGTCGGGATACGAAATTCGTGAGAAACAGAGTTTCAGCCGTCTATTCGAAGGCGCGGGACTCAACCAGCGAGAGACTTGGTTCCCGACACTTTCCAAGACCGTCTGGGTGCTCTCGCAGCTGCACGATTTTGTCCAGGCACGTCTCAGAGTTCCTCCTGCTATTCAAGAGCGCAGCTTATGTAAACCACTACTCAGCCAACCATTTTCAACGACCTTGCCCAGGAGGCTGTAAGCCTGTGCCGCGCCTCGTTGCTAAACGCTGCAGACGCGCTTGGAACGAAGAGTGCTTTTGACGGGCAACTATTTCTTGTCCGCCATTTACTTATTCTGAGAGACATCGCGCGCAACGTCGACCTCGCGCAGAAGGATGAGCCCCGAGCAGGAGGAACCGCCGATGCGTACACTATGACAGGTGCGTACACCTTCGCCCTATGTGAATCGCCTACGAGGGTTGATACTGATGGGCCCATCATCATAGACACCCTATCCTCCATGCTATCGCGCACGTCAACGCTCCTGCCTGGCGCGCTCTTTACATCCCTCCCCGGTGTCCGCGCAGAACACCTCTCAGACGCAAAGCGCGTATGTATCTTCTCCTCTCTGCTAATCCTATGCCCATCCTCTGCCCATTCTAGGCCATCGACCAAGACCTAAAGCGCGCCTGCGAGACCGTCATCTCGACCGCATCAGAGCCGCTCTGCGCACCCCTGCGCGCATTCACAGGCCGCCCAGCCTCAGCCGCAGAAGCAGCCGTGCTAGACGACACGTTCCGCACTGCGTGTGCACGTGACCTACGCGCCAGTCTCGCGCGTATACGGCTGTACGTCCCGGACGGGCGGACCGCCAGCGTGCTCGTGCAGCATGCGCGTGGACGCGTCGAGGATGCGTACTCTGCATTTCGGCTTGCGGCGAGACAGGTCGGCGCGCGTGCGGGAGCGGGAGAGAACACGTTGTTGGACGATCCATCACTTGAAAAGATGTTGCTGGAGGTTTGTGGAGATGACACGGATGCTGGTGGGGTAGGCATGATGAGCCCGGGTTCAAGTTAGGGCGCTTTCGGGTCCGGGCCGGCCTGATCTTTTGTCCGCGCTCTCATTCAGTACAGTACTACAGTAATGCACATGCGGCCTTGCGTACTGGCTACCGTCTTGGTAACCCTGCAATCCCCCTCATACGTCTAATCACCGAACATAATTTTGAAATCTTGAACACGGTTGGTTGACCACTGTGCTTGCCACTGTGACGCTGCAATGCACTGGTAAACAAAGTTGCTTTGGAAGTTTGGAGGTAGCCGATATTCTCTTACCCAAGTGCCTAATACTCGAGATTATACCTTGCTTCGGGAAACATGCTCATCGTGAAGTTGCACGCCCTCCGATTATAACATCACCTGATGTGGGTGGGGTCAGGCGCTGGTCGGCCCTCGCGGCATTGGCATCATCGCTGGCACCGTAGCGGAGCAACAAAGAAGCGAGATTCATCCTCCGATGGTATGATGCTAAATCCGAAGGGGTCGCATGGTTTTTGTCTTGAGCATTCACGTCCGAGCCATGGTCCAGTAATAACTGTGCGACGCCAACAACATCATTAGCAACATGGGCCTCATATAGGCATTTTGACATTAAGTGCAATGGGGTCTGGCCTTGGGCGTTCTTTGCGCTAGCATTTGCACCAGCTTTAAGCAGTACCAGTACCATTTCTGCCCTCACAAAGTAGGACGCCAAATGCAATGGGGTTTGGTCGTCGTCATCTAGCGCGTTCACATCCGCGCCACGCTCTAGTAATAGTTGAGCGGCAGGGGCGTCAGTGTCCCTGGAATAGAAATTGCCGCCTTCAGCTACCACGTGCAATGGGCTCCGGCCACGGTTGCCCTTCGAGTTGGTGGCCGCACCGCCGTCAAGCAGTACGCGAGCGATTTCGATCCTCCCGTAGCAGGATGCTAGATGTAATGGAGTTCCGTTGTCCTTGTCTGGCGCATTGACATCGGCCCCGCGTTCCAGCAATAGTTGTGCAACACGGATACCATCGTGGTCCTTGGAGTAGTGATATCTGCCTTCCGCGACTGAGTGCAACGCGGTTCTGTCTTGATTGTCCTTCGAGTTTGCAGCTGCACCGTGATCGAGTAGCACTCTAACGATCTCAATCCTCCCATCGTAGGACGCCAAGTGCAGTGGAGTCGCATCGTCTTCGTCTTGCGCGTTGGTATCCGCGCCGTGCTCCAGCAAAAGTTGGGCAAAGCGGAGGCGATCTCGCTCAAAGTGATATTTACCGTCGACCACCAGGTGCAACGGGGTCCGGCCAAACTTGTCCTCTGGGTTGGCGGTCGCGCCATTGTCGAGAAGCACCCGTGCGATATCGAGCCTCCCATATAACGACGCCAAGTGCAACGGAGTTAGGTGACTTTTGTTCGGTATGTGCATGTCTGCGCAATGCTGTAATCCCGGAACTATCGCGTGGATATGCTACTCACCATTTGATTCTTGGGACGACGGTGTCTCGCCCTTAATCCCTGCGTTGACGTTTGCGCCATGATCGAGCAGCGCAAGTGCAATTTGGACCGGTCCAAAATCGGACTGCAAATGTGACGGCGTCATGCGGTTTTCGTCCTGTATATTTATCATATCCGAGCCGAGCTCGGGTAATAGTTGTGCAACGCCGGCTGGGATACCACGTTCTCGGGAGCCGTAATGGCCTACGGAAGCGTTTGCGTTAGTCCCGATAAATTCCACGCGATCGCGTACATCCTCGTACCTGTCTCAAGAAGCAGTGGGGTTTCTTGGTCCTTGTATCGTCTGTTTATCTCCGCGCCATGCTGCAATCGTAAACTGAGAGCATCGGTAGCATCGTCTTTGTCGTAAGTTTCGAGCTTTGGCAGTATATGCAACGAGGTCTTGCCGTCGTTGTTTGCCGCATTGGCATCTGCACCGCGTTCAAGAAGAATCCGCGCGAGCCTGAACCAATCCCGTCCCATTGCTATAAGTAACGGCGTTTGGTTGTTCTTGTCTCGTATGTTCACCTCCGCACCATGCTCAAATAATAACTGTGCGTGATTGAAAGCATCGTCTTCGTTCA
This sequence comes from Lactarius tabidus, assembly GCA_963281015.1. Lineage (NCBI taxonomy): Eukaryota > Fungi > Basidiomycota > Agaricomycetes > Russulales > Russulaceae > Lactarius > Lactarius tabidus. The sequence continues at coordinate 267,857 of OY725473.1, forward strand.
TCGGGTGTTCCGAGAGTATGTGCAATGATGTCTTGCCATTGTCGTTCTTCGCGTTGGAATCTGCGCCGTGTTCAAGAAGAATCTGAACGAGCTTGGACCAGCCCTGTCGCATGGCCAGAAGTAATGGCGTTTGGCTGTCCTTGTCTCGTCTATTCACCTCGGCGCCGTGCTCTAGTAAAAGCCATATAAGATCAAGAGCGTTGCCTTCGTCGTGAATCCGGCCTTCCGACAGCAGATGCAGCGGGGTCTTGCGATCGCTGTTCGCCACATTGGCATCTGCACCATGATCAAGAAGAATCCGCGCGATTTTGAGCCAGTTCCGCTTCATGGCCAGATGTAACGGTATTTGGTTGTTCACGTCTCGTCCGTTCGCCACCGCGCCATGATCTAGTAAAAGCCGTACTAGATCAAGAGCCTCGCCTTCGTTGCGAATCTGGCTTTCTAGCAACAGATGCAACGGGGTCTTTCCGTTGATCTTCTTCACACTGGCGTCCGCGCCGTGGTCAAGGAGAATCCGCGCGAACTTAAGCCAACCCCGCCCCATCGTCAGAAGTAACGGCGTTTCGCCGTTCTTGTCTCGTCCGTTCACCACTGCGCCACGCTTTAGTAAAACCCATAGGAGATCAATAGCGTTGCCATTGTGGACTCGGCTGTCTGATAGTATAATCAACGGGGTCTTGCCATCGTTGTTCCCCGCATTGGCATCCGCACCATAGTCAATAAGAATTCGGGCGAGCTTGAACCAATCTCGCACCATCGCCAGATGTAAAGGTGTTTGGTTGTTCTTGTCTGGTCTGTTCATCACCGCGACCGCGCCGCGCTCCAGTAAAAGCCAGATAAGATTCAAGGCATCACGTTCGTCATGGATTTGGCTTTCTGACAGTAGGTGCAACAAGGTCTTGCCAATGTTGTTCGCCACATTTGCGTCTGCGCCATTTTCCAGAAGAATCCGGGCGAGTTTGAACCAATCCCGTCCCATTGCTAGATGTAATGGCGTTTGGTTGTTCACGTCTCGTCTGTTCACCTCCGCGCCATGCTCCAGTAAAAGCCATATGAGGTCAAGGGCATCGCTTTCGCCGTGAGTCCAGCTTTCTGACAATAGATGCAACGGGGTCTTTCCTTCGCTGTTCTCCCCTCTGGCATTCGCACCATGGTCAAGGAGAATCCGCGCAAACTTGAACCAATCCCGCTCCATTGCGATATGTAACGGCGTTTGATTGTACACGCCGCGTCTGTTCACTGCCGCGCCATGCTCTAGTAAAAGCCGCAAAGTATCAAGAACTTTGTCTTCATCGCGAATCCGGCTTTTTGACAATAGATGCAACGAGGTCTTGCCGCAGTTCTTCTCTGCGTTGGCGTCTGCACCGTGGTCAAGAAGAATCCGTGCGAGTTTGAACCGGTTTTGCCCCATTGCAAGGAGTAACGGGGTTTGGTTGTCGTTGTCTTGTATGTTCACCTCCGCGCCATTCTCTAATAATAACCGTGCGTGATTGACAAGATTATCTTCGTCGTACATCCAGTGGCATTCCGACAGAATGTGCAAGGGGGTCTTGCCATTGTTATTCCCCGCATTAGTGTCCGCGCCATGTTTGAGGAGAACATCAGTGAGCTTGAAGCACGGTAAAGCCGTTGCCAGGAGTAATGGGGTTTGGTTTTCGTTGTCTCGGCTGTTTACCTCCGCGCCATGCTCTAATAATAACCGCGCATGATCGACAACATCGTCTTCGCCGCACGCCCGGCGTCCCGACAGTATGTGCAACGGGGTCTGGCCATCGCAGTCCTGAGAGTTGACGTTTGCCCTGTGCTTGATGAGCATCCGAGCTACTGCGAGTTCGTCTCCATATTCTGCCAGATGTAGTGAGCTCCTGAGAGTACCAGTATCGTCTCTGGCATTCACATCCGTGCCATGTTTGAGTAAAAACTCTACTATGTTGACAAGATTACGTTGAGGCCGGCGTGAGAGCACCTTGAGCAGTATAGTCTTTCCTGTCATTTCCCGAAGATCAACGTTCGCACCATGCTCAAGGAGGAGCTCCGCAATATCGACACGGTCTTTGCTTAGTGCTGCGAAAAGAGGAAACTTGTATCGGCCACAAATGGCGTTGACATGCTGCGGGTATTTGATGGCAAGGTGCTTGACCAAGTCGTAGAACTCCAATAGAACAGAATAGTACAAGGGATTTGCATTTGATGATATCTCCGGCTCCCATCCATCCCGGGCCATCAGGGGGTCGATGTCATATATCCGAATCCATGCCGCAAAATGAGGTTTGTCGGAGTCAAAAAGTATTTTCATCCCATCCTTCACGCGTGACGCAACGTCCTCAAATTGCGCATGGTTGACCCAGTGTTGAGCTGAGTATTCGGCCAGAGGGAAACCTTTTACGCTCTCTTTGTCGACGTGATCGTCCAAATGGAGAAGAAATCCGAGACAGGCCTGCGTGAGGAGGGTGTGTGCCGGCCCAGAATGAATTTGAAATCGAGAGAAGTCTCCGAGCGGTGACGCGAGTCGATTTGAGATCAAAAACTCCTTCACGGAGAAATGGGAAAACTGGACAACCTGACGGCCGGACCAACGGTCGATGACAATGGTGACCAGACTTGAGCATGTGGACAGTACAGCCTGTGTTTGATCGTCCAACCGCCAAGATGCACGGTATTTCGGAATCCCTCCCTTGGCCACATCAAACTCGAATGCAAGCAATTCTGCAAGCTCTTCAACACGAAGCGGACGGACGGCCACCATAAGGCACTGCAGCATTCGATGGGCGTGTGCTTGGTTTGACTTGCTGATGTCCCTGAGTACGCGCGCATACGTTTCGTCCAAAGTTTCGGGTAACTCGTCAAGTGTCGACCGAATATTTGCAGGGAAGCAGTGCCGTAGCACCTCTAGCTGGCAGAATACCCACCGAAACCTGTACGGCAAAAAGATAAGGACCTATCGCAGAGCATGGAGGGCCCTCTCACATTCCATCCGCTCTATCAGACAGCTCATTGACAACCAGCTTTTTCTCTTCATCCCGCCAACTCTGCATCTTCCGGTCCGCGTAAACGACCCTTCTCACGTAGTTACAAATATCCTTCTTTTGTCCGCTTTCATCATGAAGCGAAACAGCACTGTGAGGAAGTGACTGAAGGACTTTTTTGATGTCAATTTCGGAGCGACTGGTAAGACAAATATGCAAGTTTGGGATGCATAGGCGGACAAGGCCCTCCAAAATATCAAGGACAACCTCTCGTGATGTTGGCATCCCAGAGGCGTTGGGACACTCGTCGAGCGCATCGACGATGATATAAATTGGCTGCGGTGCGGCGGCTAAGATCATTTCCCGAAGACAGCTCGCTAAGGCGTTATTGCTGGGTTGTTGCGTACCCTTCCCGTGTGTAGAATAGATACGAGCGATTATCTCGGAGCACGGGCTCGAGTGAGCAGAAAGTTGAACAAGAAGCGACGTGGCAAAGTTGCGGAAGTCTTGCTTTTTGTCTTTGTCCCGAAAGTCAAAGTAGAAAAACGCTAAAGAGGCCTGTCCGGCATCGCGCAGTGACATAACGTGCTTTATGATGGCAGAGCTTTTTGTCATAATGAGTTTCTTTCGTCGACAATGATAGTTAGGAAATGACGAACCAAAGGATGCTCTTCCCAGACCCCGCTATGCAAATCGGAGACCATCAAGTTTTGAACAGTAAAGATAAGATAAACTTACGCTTTCCATGAATCCAGAGGAGAGACCCGACCGACAACCAGGCCTTAAATTTCTTGCCTTGGAAAAACCACTTGGCCGTCCCCTCATGGTGGGCTTCGCACGCAATGTTGTAATTCGTGAAAGGATCAGGCGGAGACAACCAGTCGTCGATGACTCGTTCTATCTGTGCCCCTGTGCAGACTATTCAGTCTCTTCAAGTTCAACCCGCGCTATACGAGTAGGATATCACAAACACTTTATTTCTTCCACATCGCGCTTCACTTCCACTACATCGCGCTTTACCTCTTCCACGTCGTTAGAGATTTGCTGCATGGCCAGGTTGGTTTTGTCGGCACCTATACGGAGGAGTGTTCAGTGCGATGTTAGTGACTGGTCGTTAATCGGACCGCGTACCATCTTTGATCTCAGTAGCGACCTTCAGATTCTGAGCAATCGCCATTTGGACTTCCTCCTGTATCAAGCTATCGAGCCTCTGTAGCGCGTCCTCAATATCTGTCATCCCCAGTAGTTTCCTAACAAAGATCTCTGGAAAACTGTTTGGTGAACTGTGAACATGCTCTCGCTCAGAGAACTCACTCGCTCGTCGTCGTTTCACTTCCTTCGTTGCAATGGCGAGGATAGAGAGCAACTCGATCACGATCTTCACGAGAACCTCCGCCATTTCCGTGGTCAGTGAAATCTGAGTATAAACCTTAAGGCGACTGAAAAAGCCCTCGATGCGCTCAAAGAGGTCAATAATAGTAGCGTGGCTCGCTCTGGCATCCTTCGCTGCCTATACAATCTCAACATCAAAGGGGGAATCCAGACAAGAGAGAACACGAACAGCGAAGAGGACACCAATCCCAGTGAAAATTACTTTCGCTGGAGGGAAAGCCTTCGAAAACGACGTCAAAATTCACATTGAATCGCCATGAAACGGATTCGTGATAACTACCAAACTAACGCCATCGCCAAGAGCGTCTGAAAAAGTGTGAAGTACGTTGACCAATGGATCGATCCACTTCATCAACTTCTGCTTGCCAGATGGCTCGAAGACTTTGGCTTGATCCCGAAGTATATCCAGAACGGCGCCAACGGACTCGCAGGTTTGCAGCTCAGCAGCGAGCCAGTGGGCTAGAAGATCGCTCCCAGTCTTCTTCTTGAACTCTACCAGGGCGGCATCAAGCATTGATTTAAAGTTTGAGGATGAAACACCTGCTTGGGGAGGAGGTGAGGACATGATGCTGGCGGATTGCAGGAGCCCGAGAGGGAAGCAGATAGGCAATATGTTGACTGCGTGGCAAGTTGAAAGTAACTTGGAAGTAAACAAGTGACGAGGCGACCTAAGTTAATCTGTTGGGAGCTACGACTCGAAATCTTAGAATGGTGACTGTCTGTATATGAAGGACTCGGATAAACCTGCCAGTGCCATTGGCACTACAGCCTGAACCTGTGCCTGTGTCGGAATTCAGGCCAAGTACATCACGTGATCTAATACTTCTTCCAAGTTCACTTCCAAGGTTCACTTCGCTCAGCTTCTCTAATACTCTAGGCCACTACAGTGCTACCACCCGCATGGGATAAAATAAGCAACATTGGTGAGATAAAATAGAAAACTTACTTCACCATTGTCGTGTACTATACAGGTACAACATTCACTTACTATGCTCACAATGCCGACTCGGATATCATGAGGCTCTTGACGAGGCTCGTGATATGAGTCAAGTCGTCAACTCATGCACGAAATGTATAAGTACAGATCTGCGGAGAAAAATCTGTCATTCCAATCCTAGGTTGCCTGAAGGTCAGGCCTGTCACATCCTATGAAACGACAACGTCTCTGCTTCTCAGAAATGATAATCAAGCGCTGGGGTAAGGTGGCTTCGTTGAGTCATAAGGATACGCTGGCAGTACAACCATACCAACAGCCTGGCTTGCCTTCGGTGGCCTGCTCCACGCTTGAAATTGACTTACGGATAACTCCAGCCTGAACAACTGAACGTGTACCATATGCATGGAAGAGCCCACTGCAGGATGCCTCCAAGAGCCGATTAAGACGACCGAACGAGTTCATATGGTGCTCTCAGGCGTTTCACGTAAGTAAGACGAAGCTTTTGTGAATTTCGCAAGGAATTTCGACTAATGCATACAGTATTGTGTGATCGGTTTACATGGTCGCAAAATGGCAGAATAACCTCCGAGGCGGCATTGGTCGAGGCTGACATGCCTAGCATGACCAGGCTAGGACTCGGATTGACGTCCAGCTGGGGATGGCCGTCCCCTCACCAGACTCAGTAGCTGTCGCTCATCCATAGTGAACGGTGCCAATATTGACAGCTTGGCAGGCGGTCACGCAGACAATGGTTCACCAGAGACTTAGGTGGCACCAGGCCAACAATGACTGTTTCAAGATCCAATCAGCTGATATTTAAAGTTGCCTAGATAATAAGAACAACCTAAATCTTCCCTTAGACGGATGTACGTTATCGCGGTTACGATCGTGTGGCTGTTGTGAATCTTCGGTTCGCGGCCGTTCGAGCTTGTCGCGTCTTATGACAACGACAACAAGAATGACTTCAATCGAAAGGGCCTCTGACTACTATTCCTTTTAGTTCGGCAGGCCTGGAAAAGGAAGTATGATAAAGGGCCAATCTCGGTATGATATTCAATGTATAAGGGCAAGGAATGAGCTTCCTCAACTACACCATCGGCGTATCCCATCATGCGTCTTCCCGTGGCCTTTGTGACACTCGCTGTCCTCGCGATAGACTGGATATCAAGTAGCCCTGTCTTTGCCAAAAGCATTGCAACCAGGGACAAGGACGACCCAGTTCTCGATTATTTTAGAAAACTTCTCCCTGTCGCCAACGATACTATACTTCACGAGTTAGGAGGGCCAGCGATCGGAGCAGCCGTAACTCACCTCCTCCTTTCTGCTCGCGCAATTTCCTGATTTGTTTTTTCTTCGACAGCCCGGTGTTGTTCTCGCCCTCCTGCCTGTCCCTGAGTATGCGGATTGGGCAATGTTCTGGTTCCGCGATGCCGCTTTCATCTGGCATTTCTGGCTCAATAGGCTTATTGTCACCGGCGACACCTTTTTTCGGCCGCTTGTGGATGACGCAGTCCATGCTATCATCAGGGCTCAACACACTCCTAACCGTGCCGGGAATGTCCTCACTGGGGGTCTCGCAGAAGGGGTCTATGACCGTCAAATTAAGAAAGTATTGAGTGCCAATGCCAGTGTTGGGTCCCCTGGCGGTGGTAGGCTGTCATTGACTCATTGGCATTGACTTGTAATGTATTGATTCATTCAACTGCACAGACTCGGCGCCCCTTCGCGCTTCGGTGCTTTTAAAGTATGCTGACTGGCTTACTGAGCCTAAACAGAACAATGGTACCTGGGTAGCAGACGTCTTGTGGCCAGCCATAGATCTCGATCTCCAGTGAGTCTCTTTGCACTGGAATGAGAGCTCGTACGTCGACCAGCCTCAGGTCTATTATAAAGTTAATATTGCTCTACAGCTACGATATCTGGGTTCCACCTGTGTGGGCAGGGAACTACTGGACGTCTTCTGTTCAATACCGCGCACTGAAGCATGGAGCCTACATCGGCCGAAAGATCGGCCGCGGAGAAGATGTTTCTGATTTTGAAACCCGGGCGTCATTGATCCTCGATTATCTCCAGGAACGTTTCGCCTCGGTTTATTTTGGTCATCTGAACTGAGATATCTCGACCCTACAGACATTTTGGAACGAAAAGGAAGGGTGGATGGCTGACACCACTGTCACCGACGTGGCAACTGGTGGGCGATCTGGAAAAGGAGCTGCGTCTTTGGCTATCTCTGTTTTTAATTTTGATCGAACGCTAGGCTGTGATTCAGCCACATTCCAACCTTGTTCAGAGCGTGCACTTGCAGGCCTGGAGTATCTTGTTCGCATTTGTCGAGACCATTTCCCAATCAATCACAGAATTCCCAAAGAGAAACCCATACTACTCAGCGACTTCCTTGAAGACACAATTCTTGATGGCGGTGTGAGCTCACACTGATTCCTTCCTCTCTTAATGTCTGGACTGATCTTCCTTCCAGCCTCTTTATTTTCCGACATACAATTCCGCAGAGCAGTTGTTTGACGCGCTTATCACATGGGACCACATTAGCGAGCTCCAAGTTACGAATAGATCTCTCAAATTCTTCCAGCAGTTCGACAAGGGCGTCACAAACGGGACATACACCAAAGGTGGCGAGACATACAAGTCTTTAACCCAGTCCATCAAAGAGTGGGCGAAAGATCAGATTCTCCTAGTCGCGAAATACACGCCCAACGACTACGTCCTTCCTTGGTCGATGAATAAGATAACTGGCGAACCTCACGGGCCGCGCGGCTTAGCTCACAGCTTTGCTTCTGCGCCTACTGCCTACGACGCGTATACTGGTCTCATTCCGCCTTCGTGGGCACATGGCAATTACACTTTGCATCAATCTCATCTCCGTGGGAACCAATATGAGGATGGGAATCAGTACCGTATGGGTTTCTGAGACTTAGGAATCAAGTCATGAATCGATAGAGCAGTAGCGCTTCCGTAGTGCTGGCGTTTTGTCTTATAAGTGACAGTGGCTGAAGGATAACTTAGTGGACTGTGTTTCGTAGGCATAACTTCAATCCACAGTGTCTCGTTACAAGCATATCCAAAACAGTTTTGGTTGTAACCGCCGTCACTGCTGCGTCCCCGCATCACGACTCGGACACCGGAGGTGATCGATGCGGTGACTCTCCCAAAACACTGATACTGTAACGCCTCGTGCCCGCCGCCGTGCGAGACGGATCATCGGGTCAGGCCTCACATTGGCGGAAAACGACTGCAGGGCAATCCATCTAAGTCCTAGGAACCATGCGTGGGGAAGACAAAGGCGGCAATCACAGGACTCACCCGATGAAACCTGAAGAGAGCGGGCTGGAACGTTCGGAATGAATAGATAATTCCCAAGCTTACTGTAGTCACATGGATGGAACTCTCCCCAAGCACTGGCACTACGCGGCCCAATCTCGGCGCCTATCCTGGGTTGAAATCGTCGCGGATAGTACTACAGTAGCATGAAACATCAAGCTTCGTGAAGCGTCCGAAGTTGGTCCGAAGCGTCGATTAAGCCGGTTGAGCAGGCTCGCATAATGCTATTGGGGTTTGCACGTAGACAGTGGGCCATCACGACATTTTTTGTGATCATTTCGGCGATTAATACTGTTGTGTTTTGTAGGTGCTACTGTAACGTCTGCGGGTTCTATGACTCCCCCGTGAGAGAAAGACTCGTGGCATTGGAATATCATCAAATGGAGAACTTACCTCCCCAGCTACTGGGCCTGTACGGGTGTTGCTTCCCATTGGTTCAGTCCCTGTTTGTAGCACCGGATTCCAGGAGGACGCCTTGAAGGACCCCATCGATATCGCCGTTATCGATAGATCTGAAACAGTCACGTGCGGGGAATGCGTCGCCGCCAAGCGCGCCGAGATTAGCACCGTTCCAAGCCCCTGCTGGCTTAAGTGTGTGTGTTTGAATCTAAAACATCGGTGAGTACCTCCTTCTGTCATACAGTACATTCCTTTTTTGGTGTGTCCGAAGCCCGCGTGCAAGGACTTGTGACCAGCCACATGCCAGGGGTTCTCACGTCAGACGGCGGCCATGCTGCCTACGGCCTAGCCATGATTCGAAGAGAACCCACCAAAGTTGACAATTACATCTTCCCTGCTACTTTTTGACGTCAAACGTATCACATAAATAGGTTGATCTTGATCATAGTTCTGGCCAAGTCCGTGCTCGCACGGGGCTCCGCGGAATTCGCGAGCAGAGCCTCGACCTTCATTACCTTTTGTTTGAGATTTGATACCCTCCGTGCGATTATGACGCCACTCTCCTCAACCAACGGACGCACAGGCGTCTCTGCAGCTGGGAATCAACTATACGTACGACCCATGACACCTTTAAGGCATGTACGGATTGTATTGCGTTGCGCCGTGAGGTCATCACCCAATCGGTCAGTCCAGGCCATGGCGAATATCTCTTTTGGGAATCCGGCGCTGCGCCTCGTTAATTGAATGCTTCGCTAGATAAACAAAAAAAGAGCCTGGAATCGCCGTCATTTCACTTCCTTGACGGCAGGAGTGCAAGTTGAATCCACCTTCTTTTCTCGGTCGCAGATATCGTCAGAGGTTGGCCTACGCCTCATGGGGGCGTTTCTGGTCGCGTGCGGACTTAGACAGGGCAGGTCCAAATCGTTGGACCGATCCCCAGTTCTGGAACTCGAAGGCACCATCAAGTGGTAAGGCGCCCAGTCACTGCTCGATTATTCAGCGCTTTCAGCGCCGAAATTCACATCACTCTGTTTGCGGTTGTGGAGCGGAGCGGAGATTAAAGCGGGGATTGAAATGTAAGAGTAGTATTTAATCGTATCATCGCGCCACCCATCTTTTCTTTCACCCTTCTCTTACCGTTTGATCGATATCGATTCGGTCTGTTCCCCTGCTATTCAAATCATTATGTGCGCAAAGCTTTATGTTGGGTCCGTCTTGTGTGCTTGTGACTCTTCCCTTTCCGCTTTCCTTCTTCTCGTGAATCGGGGAGGAGTGCGGTCACTGATGTTACCTTGCATGCTCTCTCTATCAGCAACCTAAGTTGGAATACTACCGATGAAAGCCTCACAACAGTTCGTTCGATGATACACGGGTTCATTGATGCTTCTTAAAGTTTCTAATTTGCGTTTCCGCTTCCTCACTGTCCCTGTTAGGCCTTTTCAGAATTTGGTTCAGTTACCGACGTAGGCGATTTCGACCGTATGAATAAGGTGTTATAATGTGATCCTTTCTTCCCTTCTCTTCATATCCAGGTAATCGTAATGCGTGACCGTGAAACTGGCCGCTCCCGTGGTTTCGGTTTCGTCACATATTCTAACGAAGATGAAGCCAATGCCGCCGTTTCGAGTATGAATGATCAGGAACTTGACGGCCGCAGGCTCAAGGTCAATCTTGCCAATGCACGTGGTGGTGGCGGCGGTGGTGGGGGGGGAGGTCTGTTCAATACCTCGTATCTGTCATAATTGTCCTCACTGCTCCATCTGGCTGTAACGGCTATCTAGGTTACGGCGGCGGAGGCGGCAGGCAAGGAGGCTATGGCGGTGGAGGTTACAACAGTGGCGGAGGCGGAGGCTACGGTGGCGGAGGTTATAGTGGCGGCGGTGGAGGTTACAGAGGCCAGGGCTACTGATCTGGCACTTTGGTTGATAAAGAAGGGTCTCTCTCGTAGTTGTACCCGCAGTTGCAGGATCTCACCTGCTCACTTATGAATTCCCGTCTCCAGTGCTGGTCTCCAGACTCATCGTATTTCCTGAATCTGATCTATCTGATCCTTTCTTACTGTCCCTTGTCTGCCTCCTCCTTTCGTCGATGGTGATCAAGTTCTCTGAATATTTTCGATTTTTGATTTTGCAGGGCGATGATTCTGCCTGCGCTCTTTCCGCCAGTGGCGCAGGTGCCAGGACACATATCAGTGACGTAATAGATGATTAATACGGATTACACCAATTCCGCGATCACGTGGAACAACACCAACCGCGACCGTGACACGGTTCGCGCTTTAGAGCTTTAGCTGGTACTCTCAACTTGAAAGGACAGGTGCCAACAGCACTCAACCCCAGATGGCTCGGCGCAGTTATTTTCTTTGTGCAGAGCTCTCCATCCCCAGAATTAACCGGCTTTTACGACCTCTGCGGAATAAATGCGCAATCCTAGCCAACTGCACAACATCTAGCCAGTCTAACTCAGCCGCTCCTGTCACAATCACCTATGGATCTACTTCTTCAAATTTATCTCGTGGCCCGCCGTCTTTAGATATACTGCGTGATCCCAAGCTTGTCATTTCCCACACGCATCTGGAGAGCAAGTCTTTGGATGTTCTTGCACGCCAAATCTACGCCGTAACCGATGCGTATCGTAATGTGGTGCAGGCTGCCCTCACGAGCGACCTTGATGGGAGTCGTCGCGGGGTTTTATCCCTAGCTGATATGTGCGCCGCAACGGTTGGTCGGCACCTCCAAGCAGAGGTTGTGAAAGGCCTGGCTGCGCTAGATGGAGAGATTGACGAAGCCTTGGAGATATCGCTCTCCGGTGAGCTATACGAGTCTGTTCCTATGCATTATCGAAGGTACGATGCGTATTTTCGTTGCCTAATGAACGTGATTGTAAACACCTCGTATTTGCAGGTGGACCCTCGTCGCACATGCGACGTCGGTGGTCATCGACACCTGCCCCAATCATCCGTTTCTCATGCTCAGTCTCCTCGGTGTTGCGTTGTCCCATGGACTTCTAACTGAATCCAAGATCTTTCTCCGTTTATTCCTCACTTCTCTCATCCGTCCATCCTGCAACGGCGTTCCGTCCGCTATCACCCATCCCTTGTACCCTTCCTACCTCGTCCAACTTTGCGAAGAATGGGCCCGTCTGCCTCCGGAAGCCTGTGCCACTGCGTTTACACGTCGGACTTTCGCTGCGATTACACTGGAAATACTCGTCGAGCATGGGCCCAGACAAGTATGGACTTGCAAATCAGTTACTCGCCTCGCCCAACTTTTCCGCACACAAGATTTCGGATGTTACCTTAGCTTCTTGCAAGGTTTGATCGAAGCAATCACCAAATGGTCTCAACATGCAACCCACGAGCACGATGAAGACCAAGCCGAAGATTGTGCTGACTTTTCGCGCCTTGCGAAGTGGACGGGTGTTATCACGTCTGACTTTTTCGCCATTACAGGTGAAGGCGCAGATAGCCGGAATGCAAGCAATACCGACGCGGAGCAATTCCACTCGATCATAGAGATACTTGCGTCGGCCTTTGGCGCCGGTATTAATTTGCGATTGCCCACAAATGATAGTAACGACAGCACTAGCCATCAAGCAGCATTCGTCTGCGCAGCGACACTCTGTCTCTCTACTCCTATTTTTTCTCAAATTAGCGCACGAAAGCAGAATGCGCTCCTCGCGATACTTCGAGACGCCACGCCAGACTCGACGACCTTCAGTAGCATCGCGCCCCGCCCACTCGCGCATCTACGTGAAATCGCAAAATACCTTCGTCTACACGACCTCGGCGCACTCGAAGTGTCGCTGTGGACATGTGCGGTCGAACACTCGAGCCGCGCCGAGCCGCGGACGAATCCCGCTACCCACACTGCACTTATGGATGCGTTGAGTGCTGCAGAGCGGAGGTTTTATATGTGCACAGAAAATGCGGGAGAGTGGGAGTGGGAGGACATGATTGGGAGCTGGGTGCGCAGGGTGTCCCCTGTGCGAGGGCCAATGAGGAAAAGCGCGCGTCGCGAGACGGTGCCTAACCGGGCAAAGCGACGGCGCTTACTACATTCACGTCCCCTGCTAACTTCGTCCTCGACGTCTCGCTCGACATCCGTGTCCACGGAGTGTACGCCGTCTCTGACGTCTGCTACATCATCCTCCATGTCCATATCCTCACTCTCAACTCCGCCTTCACCTTCGTCTCATTCAAAGTCCCCATTCTCGGTCGCGGTACTAGGATGTGAGTCCGAGGGTGACTCCGGATCTCGGGATATCCGTTTTTCCAGAGCGACAAGGAGCACGGACAAAATGAGGTCGGTCCTTGCGGACGCACTCAAGATGCGTATAGACCTCAGAACGGAGCGTCGGCGTCACAGCTCATCACGGATCCTCTCGCACAGCTGTTCTGGGTGGTCCGAACGAGGAGAAGACGAAGCGCGAGGTGGGGAGCTCCAGGCCGTCACTTTACCGAGCGAGGGCGATGTTTTGGATATGTTCACGTATGACGACGACGTCCCCCTCTAAGATCCGCGAATCTACAAATACATCTATCATAACGGACTACTCATCAACTCCACCATATCCAACACAGTTACCATATGACGTTGAACTATGTATAGCAAGTTCTTCCTTGATTTACGTTTTCCCTTGGACTAGGGGTATCTTGGCATTAGACTACCATATGATTATAGCTCGAATAGCTGTTATAAAGTGTATACTATTTGTCTTTACACACTGAAGTGAGACCACAGAGAGCGAGAAAGCAAGGAGAGAGGTCGTTCGGACATAGCAACATAACCTGTTGCGGGCCTCAGGCCTTGCCTCCTTGCAACGCAACCCCTCATCTTCTCCTACCGCGCTCCCTCCTTCCTACCCACAGTAGTACCACTCCATGGGTCCGGAACCTTTAATCTCTTGCGAAAAAAACAAACCAGGAAGAAGGGTTTGATCGTGCCAGATGGGCCGTGATGATTAGTGCCTCAGTGCATCCTGTTCGCATCTGGCCGCTTCTTGCACGAACCCAAAGCAGCATCTTTCGTCGTCAGAGTGTACCATATCCCCCCACAATATCGAGGTGGGTGATGCGATTGTCGAATAGCCAGTGGTCCTAGCATTTCACGCCCTCCTTTCGAGAAATCAAATTAATCAAATTCGGCATTACGTCTCACGTACAAGTAGGCACGCCTAGAGAAAACCAAATCCTACCTTTATTTCTCGACACCATGCCCCGCAAGTAACTGAGCTATCTTGTTGTGTCCTTCCTGCAACGCGATCTGATACGCAGTTCTGCCCTCGTCATCCTCAGCGCTCACATCAGCTCCACGTTCAACTAACAGCCGCACAACCTCCATCTTCCCATAACACGACGCGACATGCAACGGCGTTGACCGGTCCTTCCCACACGCCTTAATACCAGCGCCCCTATCCAACAACAGCCTTGCGACCTGTACCTCTCCATTACTCGACGCCGCATGCAACGGCGTATTCCCAATCTCATTCTGCGCGTCTATATCGACGTCGTGGTTCTCAAGGAGCGCTCGGACGAGCTCGACACGTCCGTTATTGGCTGCCTCGTGCAGCGGAGTCCAATGGTCGTCCTGCTTCGCATTCACGTCCGCGCCGTGCTCGAGGAGCCATTGCGCGATTTCTACATACGGAAGCGACGTGTAAAGGCGTGCGCTCCCATTGCCCGAGGGAATTCACTTAGTGTCTACGCGACGTTGAGGTGGTTCCGCGTTGCTGCTGCGTGTGAGGCCGTGTCGGATGCGCCGCCCCGAGCGCTTGCGTGTTCCGGGTACTTGATAAGGAGCTTCTCGACCACGTCGGGGAGCCCACAGAGCGCGGCATAGTACACCGGAGCTGCCGCAAGACGCTTCGGAAGGACCTCGCCGTCGGCTAGTCCCCAGGTAATATCGTCCATATCGTGAATCCAGATCCATCGCGCAAAGTGGGGCTTGTCCGCGCTGATAAGTTTCTCCATCCTAGGCGAATCGACACGTCTTCGAACAGCGCGTGGTGGACCCAGTGTTCGGCGGCATATTCTGCCAGTGGGAAGCGCCGCGGGGTGATTTCCCGACTGCTATCATCTAAACGGAGTAAGACGCCTAGGGAGGCCTGCGCGAGTATCGTATGCGCGGGGGCGAGGGCGATGTGATGGAATGAGATAGCCCCGATGGCCGTGGCCAGACGATCCGAGATCAGGAACTCTTTAACCGAGAAGTGCGAAAACTGCACGACCCGCGAGCCGCCATCACGCTACGGTGATCAAGCTGGAGCAGGTTGATAGCACAGCGTGCTCTTGGTCTTCCCGGCGCCAGTCCTCATTCAGCTTTGGAATTCCCCCCGACGACGATTCGAAGTCAAAGGCGAGCTCCTCGAGGCGGAGTGGCCGGACTGCCACCATGAGACATTGCAAGAGACGATGCACGTATGCGCGAGAGGCCTGGCTGATATTCTTCAATACGCGCTCGTATTTTTCGTCTAGATATTTAGGCAGTTCTTGGAGAGTGCGTCGCAGACTTGGTGGGAGACCGTGCCGGAGACTTTCCAGTTGGCAGAAAACCCATCTGAACCTGCGGTATGGTGAGTGACGGCGACGTGATTAGAGCAATTTGACGCCCACATCCCATTGGCTCTGATAGAGAGCGTTTTGATGACCAACTTCTGATCCTGGGTTCCCCATTTGCCCATCATAGTATCCGAGTGGACGACAGACCTGACATACTCAATAGTGTCCTTCTTTTGCCCAGTTTGGTTGTGTAGTGGCACCCGAAGAGACGTCAAGGGCTCCAGAGCATTCCGGATATCGATTTCAGGTCGACTGGTAACACATATATGAAGATTTGGGAGGGAAAGTTTGACACCTTCACGAGATTTAGGACCAATTCCCTGGGGGTTGGCATCCCAAAGGTGTTGGGGCACTCGTCCAGCGCGTCCATAATGATGTAGATTGGATGGCCATTGGAAAACGTGAGTGCCTTCTTCAGGCATTGTATCAAGACGTCATCCGTGGCCTTGTGTGCGCCGTTGTCGTGAGTCACGAAGGCGCGGTGGAGTATGTCGCAGCAAAGGTTGGAGCGAGCAGAAAGCTGAGAAAGAAGGGAGAGGAGCAAACTTCGGCGGTTTTGTTTATCGGTATCCCTGAAGTCGAAGTAAAAGTAAAAGTATGCCATGGAAGCCAGTCCAGCATCGCGCAAAGTCATGATATCTTGGACGACCGCAGAGCTTGTAGATAACTTAGTATTCCTGAAAAGAAAACACATGAGAAACAGCATACCAAAGGACGCTCTTCCCAAAGCCCGCTATAGAGACAGAGTCATGAGAGAGTGGAGTGGAGAAGGGTTCGACGACGTACGCTTCCCATGGATCCATAATAGGGTGCCAGTGGACTTCCACGCTTCTGAAAGTCTACCTCGGAAGAACCACTTTGCGGTTCCCTGATGCTGAGCGTTGCACAATATAATGTGATTTGAGGACGGATCGGGAGACGAGAGCCACTTTCGAAGGTCCTGTCGCCATTGGTTCACTGAAGCGCGAACAACTGGGGTTAGGGTTACGGGACCACGAACTCTTCACTTCGCCGACGTGGTTGGTCAAAAGTTGCGTAATTGTCGTTGCTTCTGATGCTGTCTGTTGCATGACCGCTCGTGTTGTTTTCCCGTCTGGCGAAATAGATGTTGAAGAAAGAACCAATATAACGCGCACCACGCACCATCGAGTACCAATTTGACCGTATCGCCGCCATCTTTCACTTTCTCATCAACGCCGTGGGTGACCTTCAGGAGTTGCGCGGTCGCCATCCGAACTTCCTCCTGTGACAATTTGTTCAATATCCTGAGCGCGTCCTCGATGACAACCTTTCCCACTAGCTTCTTGAGATACTTTTCCGATCAAGGGTCAGCGGAATACACGCAACGCATGGGTATGGAAAGCTCACTCGTTCGTCCCTGCTTTATCTCCTTTGTCGCAATGGCCAGGATATTCGGCACTTCGACCATGATCTTCACGATAATGTCTGTCATCGCCGCGCTCGGTGGAACCTCGATGTAGCTTTCCAGGTGTTTGAAAAAAGTTCTCAACGCGCTCAAAGATGTCGATCAGGTCCTCTTGGGCCACACTAACGTCCTTGACCGCCTGAGGAGCTTCGGAGTTCAGCCCGGCTGCAAAGAGACGTCTAGAATGATACTGACCCGCAGGAGAACACCAGCACCAGTAAAGATCACAGTTGCAGGTGAGAAAACCTGCCCCGTCGCTGTTAAAGCGAATTCCCCAAAAAAATATCATCTCGAGCCTTACCAGACTAATCCCTTCACCAAGGATAACTGAAAACGCGAGCAGAACGTTGACTGTAGTGCTGAGCCGTTTCATCCAATCTTTCGTCACTTTGTCGAACTCGATCCAGGTCGTCCGCTTGGCCTTGATTGCGGAAAGGATAGAGCCAGGGGAGTCGCACGTCTGAAGTTGGGACGCAAGGGGATGAGCGAGGAGGTCTCTCGTCGTTCGCTTCTCTAAACGCAGCATGGAAGATTAACTTGAAAGTTCGAAGGTGACGGCGTAGGGTTTACGAGAAAAGTCTACATAGTGGTGGCCACTTAGAAGGGGGTCAACTGGGGGAGATAAGTTGGGGAACTTTGGCCATGACAGGACGCATGCACTCAGCCACTGATAGATAAGTCATTACAATCCTGGTGGAGGGTACTGGGGAAAAGGAGTACAGCAGTTTAAATTCGAGGGATTCGAGGGCAAGCACACGCTTTTCGGATGAAGCTTTTCGGTGCGCATGCTCCCAATGGCAGTCGGATCACGAACGAGCCGACAACATAAGGAATGGTAAGCGGAGCGCACAACTTCGGAGTTACCGTTACTGTAGTACCCATTTTTGGGAAGAGAATGGGGCATTGAATTTACGTCCATTTCAGAAATAGAAAACAGATTGCTATAAACATTGGCCGTTGTACGTAGGAGTCCAAGCAATGTCGCGCCTCGAGTTGGTCCGCTGACTAAGACGAGTCTGTGGGAAAGTATGACTAATGAAAGGAACGCTCGTTTACAACAACTCAGTCGCGCGTGCCGCGTCTCTCGTGTTCTTTCCTTTCAAACTTCAACTTGTTCCTCGAACTTGACTCAGAACGTCCAGCCCGACTACTCGTCTCCGCTCCACGAGAAAATCAGTCCAAAATGACCACGTCTACCACTGCACCCACCTCAGCTACGTGAGTGTGAGAAGTTCACCTCGCGTCGCGTCGCGTCCCATTTCTTCCCCTGCGCGCGCCTAAAACCTGATATTGACTGATTGGATCTTAAATTGAACAGTGGCAACTCCTCGCCGAAGCGGCGCTCTCGGAGCCCTGCGAAGCCTGCGTCTCCGGGCAAAGGCAAAGGCAAGAAGACATCTAATGATGTGCATGCAGAGGACGATGATGAAGAAGACGGTGACGTGGAAATTGATGAGGAGGAGGAGGATGATGATGACGACGACGACGACGGCGATGACGATGACGATGACGTTGAGATGGACGAAGACGAAGACGAAGAGGAGGACGACAACGCAGAGGTAAGCTTTCAACCACCTGTTCTCGTTCTTCCCTTTATTTCCTCTGGCTGATTTCACTGCCCATACAGCGAATCGACCCTAAGGCAATCCTCCCCCCTGGACAGCGTCGCAGTGCGCGTGGAAATAGGATCGACTATACGTCCGCCGAAGCACTCAAGCGCGCTGGTCTTAAGACTGGTGGGGACGAAGACGCTGAGATGAAGTAGCTTTCCTTAATCGCCCCGTCGTGACCTTAAAGATAGATAATGGGGGGACAACCGGTCCGTCATACTGATTTCCTGTTTGTTTGTTGTTGTAGACGTCGAGTAAAATCCCGTATTGTGTCTTGTTTCTCTTCTATATATTGGTGGCATCGCGCTTTCGCTAGCTGTTTCGAACACGCTATTCTCGACAGTAGTGCACACGCAGCGAGTTCACGAGAATGCATCGTTTTTATTGGCTCCCGACAACCAGGTTGCGTCCATTCCTTCCATTCTCTGCATCGCAACCTCCTTGTGGCATGCCGTTGTTCGTAGCGGCTATGCCGCGTCCCTGCGGTTGCGGTGTGGGTTTACCGTAAGGTCCCTTGTCGTTACGCCAACTACCAGGCTCTGCATCCTTGTTTTTGGATACAATCCCCGCACGCAAATGCATTTTTTTTGGGTGAAGCCGCTCAGTCTGGCCGACAGTAGTCTTCGTACACCCCAGGTGGTATTGAACTACGGCCCCTACGCATTTCGCCCCAACATCAAAGTTGTCCTTTCGGTCTCTTTCTAATACTCTTCGGCTTCTGTTCGTATGGACAGCCTCGCTATTCTCGTCGTTGGGAAGACTCTGATAGCTAGTCTTTCTCAACCTTATCAAGTTGTATCGTAGATCGATATGCCACCTGGGGTTGCCTAGAATCATGCGCTACCTTTGACTCTCCGTTGTAGTCACCATTGGGACGGCATGCATTCGAAGTACTTAGGTGGAAACGAGTCCCTGGCCGCACGCCAGGCGGGGGCTCAAGCCCACCGCCAGCGGACAGCCATCCGAAGCTCGTTTTCCCCCCCTCCCTCACACCCATACCGCCGTTCTGGTACACCCTTGTCCCAAGAGCAGGTCCGAGTCGCTCAGCTTGTTATCCTGCGTGAACGTACAGCCGAGCCCTTCTGGCGCGCTCCGAGTCGGATGGGACGACCGACGCGACCTTCGCTTTTGTACAGCGCCTGATTCAGCTCGCCAGCACGTGATAGACCTCGTACCCTACGTCTCCGCGCGGTCCGACAGTGTCCTTTCCATGCCAGTGAGTGTCGCCCCTCAACCTTACGGTGCGGCGCGTGACGTGCCTCCGTACAAGAGCGCGGCATAGTCCCGCGCTTCCAAGTTTGCGGTCCATGCTGCAGCCTTCGGTCGCGCGGCAGCTGGCGGCTTTCTTGCGTGCCGTGTGTTTTGCGTCGTCCGTCTGACCTTTTCCTATCTTTGCGTCGTGTGTGATTCGATTTGCGGAATAGCCCTGGTATCGTCCGTCGCGCAGGCGTCAGATTCCACGTTCAGAGGGAACGTCCTCCCTCTCTGCGTCTTTTATCCTCGAGCACGCTAGATGCCATCGTGGCTGGCATTTTTTTTTTCGTCGCCTTACTTTTTGCAAAGCAAGGCCGAGCTTAGCTTGCCCTCGCTCTACTTGGCTATAGCGCCAGTGGGGTCCACAGCTCGATGAGCTTCGCCAGTCTCGTGTCTATTCGTTTTCCCGCCCACGGGTACAGGCGACTTCGAGTCTTCGAGCACCAGCTTTGACGCCACTACTGGCATGGTATTATTTACTGCAGAGGCCAGTTTTATTAGCAAAGTCTGGAGTTACTGTATCGTATATCCCATCATCCCCTAGTAGCCAGGGATATAGCAGCGGCCTGAGGGAGTGCCCGAAGATCATATCGATATGATAATACTGTAATCGGTCTGGACTGGGATGCAATTTTTCCCATCACAGAAAACTCTAGTCGATCCTCTAATGCATGTGATTCTAGAGGATTGTAATCTCGGAGGACTCCTTTTACAGTAACTTACTGAGTCAGATCATCACATTTGCATCGACCAGGCACCCTTTCGGACTTAGCACAAAGTCAGCTTTCACCGTAGCCAGATGACGAACAACGGCGAGGCCTTCCAAATCACACAGAAATATCCGCGGCGACGCTGCTATAGCAGTAAGACCTCCAAATGTCTACAATACACAATGCGAGACCCATCCACCGACTCCGAGTAGGAATGTAATAGTAGGAAATCCAATCCAACGATCTGACGAGGCGATAACACGACAGAGAAGAAGACCCTTGCAACGAACATCCCTAGGCAAACCATGTCGACCCGCGCTCACCAGCCCAACACACACGTCCCTCAACCCCGAAGGGGAGAACCGTGTGGGAAGAACGGGAACAGCGGGACGGATGGAAGCCATAGTCAGCACGTGCGCAGGCACAGCCCTCCGGCATATACGTCGCCAGTACACTCGACGAGAAAGGATAGGGGAAGCGGGTAGAGTGGGGAAGTGAGTGAAACGCGTGAACATCGTATCAAGAAGGCCCTAAAACTAGAGAAACGGTGCGAACAATTAGGAGAATATGGATCAGAAAGAGAAAGAAACCGAGACGTCATAGATAGGCTGAGACATAGAATACCGAATGAGATGTACAGCAGATGAAGGCGCCGAGAAATAGTACAGTGAGCTTGTCCGAAACCCTGGATTGAAAGATATTAGAAAACTGGCTGTGGGAGGCCCATCGATGCCTCCCACGCGCCAAGTTCTAGCTCGAGAGGTGTGATGTCGCCGTCTTCGTTGGTGAGCGACGAAATACCATCTGAAGTGAGCTCCGGCGTGGCACCGGCCCCAGGCACCAGATCCAGTAGTCTCTGCATCTCCCTCTGCACCTCATCCGCATCGGCGTCGGCATTCATGTCGGCCAAAGTGGGGTCGTGTCGCGGTACTTCTCCCCCGTCAAACATCAGAGACGACGGCGCGGAGGACGGCGAGGGGGGTGCAGCCAATATCTCACGGAAGAGCTCATCCATCGCCGCCTCGTCAATGGTCTCGTCTTCGTCAGTACCAAAGGGCGTTTGGGCCTCCTCGACTGTTTGCATGGATCCACCCGCTGCAGGGGCACCACCGATGAAGGGGTGCTCACCACCCGTGCTGAGTGGCAAGTGGAATCATGCATGAGGTCGAGGACACTCGGGCTCGAGGTATTAGAAGGAAGGCTAGCGATAGAGGGCGAGGGTGAAATGGGGAAGATAGCGTCATCGAGTGAGAAGATGGGGTTGGGAGGTACCATGACAGGGAACGTCATTGTGTGTGATGGTGATGGGGAAGATAAGACTGATGATGTTGATGAAGATGGTGGCGTAGTTGTCCGCACTGGTAACGGTGGAGGTAAGGTAGGGAGGCCGGCCATTACACCTTGTGTTTGGAGGGTGCGAAGGATTGTCTCCCACGCAGTCTCGAGTGTCCGTACACGTTCACGCAGCGCAAGAGTCTCTGCTTCACGGGCGGCATCTGCCGCACGTTGCTCGGCACTGTCGAGAGCTATTGGGTGAGAGTGGGCTATGCCCGCACGGAGGGCTCTATTTTCAGCTTCAAGCTGGCCGATACGGCCCTCAAGGGCAGAAAAATGTGCCTTGCGCTTGTCGCGACTGTTTTGAGCCGCAATCCGGTTGCGGTGCGCACGAGCCTCCTTGCGCTCTTCGGCAGTCATTTCAGTGCGTGACCGTTTTCGTGGCGCTGCACCGTCTTCGGAGGATGTGGGTGCAGGGCGAGACTTGGCTGGAGGCTTGGAGGTAGTGGACGAGAGGGGGGATGATGGGGATGATTCGGGTGGTTGGCATGGCTGCGATGATAGTAGAGCGAGGTTGGAGGCGTTAAGCGTGGAAGAGACGGCCATAACTCTGGGAAGTCTACGGGGGTAGTCTACTGAAAGAGGTGGAAGAAGAGAGAGGGGAGATTCAACGTAAAAAGCCAAGGGAAGGAGGACTGCGGAGGCGCAGGACGTACGTGGTCGTAAGTGAAGAAGAGCGTTGCCACGTAGACATTGCCAATTAAAGCCATAATAGAGTTCACGTGATCAGCTATCCCGGCCCGCAGTGCCCCAAATTGGCCAGCTTCGCTCACAGCATCGAGTCAGCGTCATCGCAACTGTGCCTGGACCCCTTTGCTTGATCGCCCTGTTTTCGATTTGGTGATTTGGTGAAGAAGGTTCGACTCCGTGCAGTCTGGCCAACTATCCAAGCTCATATGTGCCAGGTCGTTTGGTTTCCAGCAGACAAGCGGAGTTGCATTCTAAGCTTCCTAAACAATCCGAGCTGCTAACCTCTTTATTCCCACGGGAAGTCACTTCTGCCAGTTCTTGCTAACTTACAGTAATGGAGGGCACCAGTAAAGTCCGGCTTAACCCTCCGTTATCCTCGGAGCGTAATGCTACTCTCGTGAACTGGACCCTTCCCTAAGTCACTAGGTTTCGGCGCCTCACCACCCTAGGCCTGCTCGAGTGCCTCGGCTATCACTTTGACATTTATCCTCGAAGCCCGCCTGTGTAAAAACTAGAAAATTGCCTGGGCTTGACGATATATGCCAAGCTAGTCGTGTAGCGTAATCTCAAGTGCGGTCACCGGGGAGATCACTATTAATTGCGAGGAAGTGACTCCGAATGGATGTTATCACAAAAAGAAGCGGCTCCTTAGCTCGCCGACAGCACGCACTTCGCTTATAGCGCATTGATGGATGGCGAACGACGCTGATCACACTTCTGAATACTCTTGAGTTCCTGGACATCATATCCGTTCTCTCTTGCTCGAGGCTTGCTACTGTGGTCTATTGATATACCTAGATATCGCGCCGGCAACTCGGAGCCGTGAGTCATCTATTCACAGCCCGTAGGTCACATCATTGATGCCTCACCCACCGGTATTTGTGAAGCCCCTGTGATAAGTTAGTCGAGTCGTAATCTGACTACTCCTTATGATCTCCCCCTTAATTTTCGGGGAAAATGAGAGCTGACCCGACGGAAGGACCGATGGTCGGCCTCGAAAGAAGGCGCTAGCTTATTGTAATGTAGTCTGGTCGAGGTCGAGCAGAACACATGGGTGACCCTGCGGTGACCGAAAGGTGAACACGTTTGTACCTGGAAGCCTATGCGCGCTAGATAAGTTCGGGACTGGGACGGAATCCATGTCACGAGGATTTTTGCCAGAAAACAGTTGTCTATTTGGGGTCCGCAGAAGCGGATTTCGTCAGAGGCCCGCCCAGACGGTCATCACAAGCTAAGTTACAATGATGCAGTGGTCGGGGTGGCGATCATCTGCGCAGTACTCCGCATCCATTTTTTCACACACCACTACAGTAGGGTCTTCCAGCTGGAATTAAGACGCTCGAGAGATATGATGTCTTTACGAATTTCAAAATTCGTGTGTGCACATGTGAGCCTCCACTCGCTGATAGTGAGCACTTTGCCGAAACCCTCCGAGCCGAAAGGGAAGTTGAAGGCGGCGCAGCTGCCATAGGGCTCCCGCGTGTGGACCCACGTGGAATTGACGAAAGGATGAGCAAGATCTGCCATTGAGTGCGGTGGAACGTTTTTGTCTCGCCTTAAGCGAGAAGAGCTTAATCCAATTTTGGATGCATGCGGGATAAGTACATGTGGCGACTGTAAATGATCGAGACGTTGTGTACGCGTTCTGTCCAATCAAAATGACATGACATTCGGCCCAGGCTCTGCCAGCAACTTTTTTACCTGAGTTCGCCTTCAAATCAAGAAAGAGGTGCGTTTCATATGCAGGCAAGCGGCCCTGATAAATTTCAATTGTTTCGTACACGGACGAGCGCTTATGTGGATTAATTTGTAATGGACGAGAGGATGCATGCTCGTGTTGGTTGCGCGGCGAATGGAACCTGCCAGCTTTTGGTAGTCACACTTGGCCATGGAACAGAGCGAACGCTTCCCTACTGTATGAGCGCGATTGGGGCTCGACGACGCCACCATCAAACTAGGCTAGAATACAAAAAAAAAATTAAAATTAGAGAATCCACATGTTGCAACAAGTCTCACACATGCACATACCTCGACTCGGTGTGAAAGCGGAGCTTGTTGTGTTCTTCCCCAGAAAGGGCATTACGAAGGAGAGGACAGAAGAACGGTTAGCCGATCGCATGCATGGGCTTATC
The DNA here is from genome assembly GCA_963281015.1 of Lactarius tabidus. Lineage (NCBI taxonomy): Eukaryota > Fungi > Basidiomycota > Agaricomycetes > Russulales > Russulaceae > Lactarius > Lactarius tabidus. The sequence goes on from OY725473.1 coordinate 292,603, forward strand.
CCCTTGCTCTGGAACCTTATTCGAAAGACTCGAGCCTACGGACGGACGATCAGCTCCTCATTTTTTTCCGGAGCCGTCCAGAGCCCCGACTCGGATGCGAAAGCACGTGGCCCGTATACAAACACCTTCAGTGGCTGATCGCTGGTGGCTCATGAGCTTAGACAAGGGACATCGTCAAGTGGGCAGAGCGTATCCGAGTCGCTTCTCCTAAAGGCCAAAAGAAGCCAGTGGGCGCAAACCTAAGTGAGACAAAGCAACCAGTGCGCCCGTGAAGAAGGAGTCGGAGCAAGACCAGCGCCGGAAGAAGCTCTAAGCCACGACAACCACATCGCAAGCCAAGAGATCGCAATCGGTGGGTTGGAGCCCTCGCGCAGCAGCGGCGACCCCCGAGAGCTGGACTCGATCTGTAATGTAAGGAAGGAAAGGCCGGCGCCTGCGATCGAAGCAGTCGCACACAACGGTGACCCTTGTGGGAAGGAAGGACTTCATTCGTCATGATCATAGCCAGCCCTCCGACCGACCATCGACGCGTAATCGAGAGGCAGATGATGGCGATGAGTCCAGCAGACACGAAGATCGAAGTATGAGCGCTGTCTTCCCCATGTCACGACATCAGCATCTATCGGCCTACCATTGAACCTGAAATATTCGCGAGGGAGTTCGTTGGGGGGAGAGAAAACTTCGTAAGGAAAGGTCGACCAAGCAATGGGCGGTGCCAGGATCAACAGTAGCTGTGTTTTTGCGCGAACATTCCAGTTCTCGACCCTTCACGCCATGGCATTGGGGGACGGGTGAAAATGTTGTCAGAAGCCCGACTTCTCCATTCTGTCCAGTACCAAAAAAGGATCTTCCCATACGCCGCTGCCGACGCCGCCAGTTAGTTCACAGTCTCGTCTGGAAAGGGGGCGTGGTGCCGTGAGGACTATACGTGGTAGTGGAAGAGAGGGGAAAAGTTACAACAGCCGCGCAGCCGACTTTGACTCCAGCCTGCCAGGATCCGAGTCGGATTAGGACCCCTTCACAAAGCAACTTCTACATCAGTCAGGAGCGAAAGACTTGGAGACAGAACAACCAACTTCCTTACGTCCAAGTCCCTCTATTCTGGAGAGGGGCGCAAAAAAACAAACCTGCCCACAAGAGGATATTCAAGTTCGAGAAGCTGGTGGTCGTTCCGCGAATACTGTTTCGGGTTCGTTCCGCTTCAGTAACCGAACAATATTATGTTAAGGCGGCCGCCAGTAGGCCCACCTATCCCCATTAACTTAATCGTGTTTGCAATAAACTTACTGACTAACCTACGAGGGCTAGACGTAAGGCTGTGGAGAAGAGAGTGGCGCGCGTGTTTCTAGCTAGTTGGAACCACTGCAATTAACTTGTCTCGTCCGAGTCGGCTATGGCGCAAGGAAAATCGCAAGATCGTGTTGATAATATAACGATGACCCGAGTACTACACAGCTAAGACACACAGTGGGTCAAGAGGTCTGAACCAAAAATACAGGATGGTCGGGGGGGGGGGGGGGGGGTCGACTGAATACCGGCAACGCCAAGCCTCCCACACACAAACACACATATAGATATAAAGCTGGGTTTACTGCAGAACGGAGGTGGGCGTGGGGGTCGAAAGTCATACAAAAAAATAGTGTTACATTCCAGGCGGGGGGTATAGCCGTCTGCTGTCTGCATTTGGCCAATGAGGAGAAAGAAGAGCGTAAAGTAAGTGGGGCCAAAAAAAAACAAAAAGTCGGAATGTGCGTAGGGCTCATGCTGGACTCTGAGCCTGACCGTAGAACGTCATGAGCGCCATACAACCCAACCACGCGATCTCGACCGCAGCACGGCCAATAGCAGTGAGCGGTTGCAAAACGACGTCCTCTTCCTCCGTCTCCGCCGTCTGCATACCTGGGTGCGTGTGAAGCTGTACGGGTGGCTCGGTGCGTGGTACGCACAGGCCGAGTTTCTCGAGGCCCTCGGGGAAGAACTCGATGGCTCCACTGCGGTCGAGACACGCACCGAGTACGAAATCGTCCGAATGAACGTCCCGCAGCGAAGCGGGCGGTATACCGAGCTCAGCCTCCGCAAGGGGACCCGTGACGGAGAGCCCGCGTACGGGGAGACGAATACCCGCGCCGTTCAGGTCTGCATGTGCGATGAGCCGTCCGATAACTTTGAACCCGCGACAGACGTCGAACTGCGGCGTCGGGTGCTGCTGCTGCTGCTGCCGCTCTCGCTCGCCTCTTCGTGAACGAGATTGTGAGCGTTGCTTGGCTGTCTTGCCCTCGCCCCGTTTGTCGAACGGGACGTAATACACGAGCAAGTACAGGTTCTGCTCCTGGTCGAGCACCCTCTGTGTACGTTGTCTCCGCTCACGCGCCGCGCTCGCGGGGTCTGTCTCGTGCGGCCAGAGGGGGAGAAGCATGTATAGCGAGTCGTCCGGCACCTGTGTGAGCATGTCCTTGTTCTTGCCCTTGCCCTTGCGGCCGATGCCCCTGTGGCGCGTTGAGGGGACCAACCCTACGTCTCTGAACGACGACCTGAGGCCTTGGATCGCACGATCTTGTTCTTCTTGCATAGAACGCGGAGCCAACGTTATCCAGGGCCTTGGGGCGACGGCCATGCCGGGCGGAAGAATACGCGACGTGTTGCCACCAGGGCCTATAAGGCGTTGAAGAAAGTTACCAGTTCGCTTCGCGGGTGCTGCGGGCACCGGTCCATTCCTGAGCAGATCGAGCGTGCGTTTATCCAATGTAGCGTAGGCCTCGGCGTAGGACGTGGAGCTGCGTGAAACGGGATTCAAGGATTCGTTGTCGCTCTCTTCCTCCGCCTCTTCGTGGGGTGACAGCTGTCGGTCTGAAATGGAGGAGGTGTCCGAAGCGATCATAATGGAGGCGGTAGAAGAAATGCTCTGCGAAGTTGAGCCGGAAGAGTTGATCGCTGTGTTTCCGGAAAGATTGAACGAGGAACCAGAATTTTGCGATGATGTAGCCTCTCGGATACTCGACGCTTGACTGTCTAGCTCCTCGAACCTACGCAGATCGAGGATGTGGCGGGGCCCAGATGGCTGGGGCGAACTCGTCAACAAATCTTGCGGAGTCCGGCGAGGATGAGAAAGGTTGGGCTCGCGGCGGCTGTCACGGCGGTTATCGTTATCCTCCCCATCTGGCAACAACCCGTAATCGGCGAGCTTCGAGGTACTCTTAGTGGTCGTGAACTGCTCCTGAACGCGCTTCGTCGCAAGGAGGATACCGTCATGCGTTGGCATAACAAGGGTACGAGATTCGCTAGACCTTGGGGTCCGTGCGCTCACCGTCGTCGTGCTGTTGCGAGATCTGTTCGAGCGGTAGTGTTTGAGGTTGTAATGACGATAGATGGAGAATGCAAGGGCCCTAGAGTGCCGGTGGACGACGGTCGTTGGACCTCCTAACGTGTTCGTAGAGTCGGGGTCGACGTCGTGCTCCGCATTGAGGCGCTGTTGATTCGGCTTGTTGGGGTCGGCTATAAAAAACGGGTAGAAGATGAAACAGAGTTATGTCAACACGTGGTAAAAACGTACAAGGCGGCAGGGTTGCTCGTTCGATGCGGATCTGTCCAATCTGAGAACAGCGCCATACATCCCAGTGTCTTGGATTGCCATCGGGCTCGCGGAGGGGAAGGGAGACACGCTCCCGTCCGCGGACGAAGGACCACTCCTTGCGACGTGAGGCATAGTCGGGGTCATCACGGCGGAGGCCGCCAGCAAACGAGTCGTCGAGCGTGACGGTACTGGGGCGGCGTGGACCCGCAGCGTCGTCCGCCCCCGCCCATGGCGCCACATCCAGCAGGTTTGACGGGTCGCCGGCCATGAGTCCGCGCATCGCAGCAACATCGAAGTCGTCGTCCGTGCCCCTTTCCTTGTTGTCCTTCTTGCGCTTTTCCTTATCATTTGCCTTCTTAGATGACGGAGGCAGAGGTAAAGACTGCGGTGCCATGAACGAAAGTGACGAGCGACGCGTATCCCGACCCTCTAGGTTGACGTTCATGATATAAGCGAGATTCATGCCTTGATATACATCCTGGCCCGAATCATCTGTTGGCGAGATACCAGCGTTGTTGGCGAACATGGTCCAGTTGGCGGGTGGTAATGACGGTTGTTGGTCTCTGTTGGAACTCGTGCCGGTGGTGAATGCGCCCCCTTCGTTGTCATTGTAGCTTGACCGACGCACTGTGGTGGTGCTGTCTTCCCGCTGGCGCACGATCGACGGGGTGGGCATGATGTCTGAATTGATTGCGATGAAGGAGCGGTCGCGCGTAGAAGCCATGCGAATGGCAATGCTGCTGCGTCGTATAGCGGCAAGTCCACGGGAGCCACTCTCCGACACATCCGAGTCGTCATCATCCTCGTTCGCGAATGTGACAGGGGAACCAGCTTCTTGGCGACGCTCGTTGGGATCGACAATATACCAATCTGCACACTGTTGCATACCGAGAGGGGGTCACGTCAAACTCGGCCACAGACTCGAAAGCGTATGAGGAACGGACCTGTTCAAATCCAAAAGTGCGCTGTGAAGCATCGTCGGGAGCGACGCCCTCAAGTTCAACGTCTGTGTCGACGACACCAGAGTCATTCCCGGCGTCGAACTCGATGTCGGAAGTGTTCCCAGACGCTATGGGCTCAGAGTCGCTGCCAGACGTCTCTGGGTTGGAGCGAGAAGAGGGTCCAGGCAAGTCATCAGTGTTAGGAGGGTCGGAGGTGAACCGGTTGGTGGGGAGCGAAGGTCGGCGCCCACCGTCGTCGATCGCCCGCATTTTAGCGCGAATACGGCGGGTCTCATCCTCGCCGCCCGAATCGCCCGAATCACGCGGGTGAGAGATAGAGGGGCGGGGGGTGCGATCGGTGCTACCTGTAGTGTGAGAGTGCCCGCCCTCGCTGGGGGCCTGGACAGAAAGGGGGCTAGGCATATCGGTATCGTGATGGACAGTCGCTGCGCCAAAGGAGAACGCAGCCAAATTGATGTGGGAATAAAGATCATCATTGAGATTTTCGGAATTTTCGTGCATGTCGGGTGCGGCGATGGACACCGTGTGAGTGGATTGAGAAGAAGTATGTAAATGAAGTGTGGGAAGAGAGCCCCGCCGCGTTGAAGATAAAGAAGTCGTGGGTTGTGATGTGTGTGTGTGAGCAGGACGCCGCGTGGGTTTGGATGGTGGGTAAGGTGCTGCTGGATTGACACGAGACCTGACGTAGGCCAAGCAAGGACGATTAGCGATCAGAGCAAGGGCAGGTGAAGAGAGGACAAAAACGAAATGCGAACGAAGTATGAATGACGGCAAAAAAAAGGGATAAGGGAACGGAAAACGCCTTGGGGTTTCAGCGCGATGACCGAACGGATGCGCCCGGGAAAGGGGGAAGGGGACGAGGGAAAGAATAAGCGCGAAGCTACCGAGGAGTTGGACAGACTACGGACGCCAAATTATTCATTTCTGGGTGGACGATGTGCGATGGCACTTGGTCGACCCAAATAAGGAAAGAATAACCTAATTTGGAATCCCCTTAAGGGTTGTAAAAAAACTCGCGAGAGGAAACATGGTGGCGAGTGGGCGACCTCACATGATACACGCAAGTCGAGGATACGGCCATGAGGCAAGCGTCTGATCCCATACTCCGACGGGAAAATTATAAAAACAACGTGCTTATCTCGTTGGGGAATGCCAAGAGGGGAGGAGCAGAGAGGGGAGAGATAAAAGATCATCGAACACGCACTGAGATAGACGGCGGTAGGCTGGCAGGGAGCTCTGTGAGCTGTTGTTGCCAATGGCCATCGAAAACAAGTTGTCCTCGTTTGTGTATGATGCTCGGCGAGCCATGATGGGTTTTCCGATTCCGCGTGAAGAAGGAACCGCTTCGGGTGTAGTGTGAGACAGAGGAGTGATAGCGGGAGATATGATATCCGCTGCTGAATGGGTGAAGAGTTGCTGATCTATTTGTGCGAGGGGTGCACGATGGAGATGCACGGCCGAATCGGCGGATAGTGAGGGGTCCGATGGGTCACTTCGCGCGGCGGTATTCAGCTTTTTGTTGCGAGTGAGAGACGTAGGGAGATATGGAAGTCTAGATAGAGACTGCATGGGCACGCACGGTTTGTGGTGGTGGCAGGAGGAGAGGGGGGACTGGAGTGTAAGAGTACAAGGAGACCGAGTAGGGGTGTGGATAGTAGGATTTGGGTTACAATGCCGTGACTGCTTTCGCTAGCGATGGCGGGGCGACTCGTTTCCTTCCTTTTTCTTTTACCTGTTTTGTGTCTGTCCCTGTCGCTTGACCCGCTGACGTTGGCTTTCCTTTCCCTTCGCTTCGTTGCCGTTGAGACCGTGATCAATATACTACCGGCGCCCTGTCCCTCCCGCGGCCAGCAAGGGCGCTTCCCGTGCCGAAGCATCCGGGTCCCATTCCCTTCTTGGGCAGAGGCTCTCCCCCAACCTGACTTGCTGGACACAAGAGCACTCGATGCTATCCTTCACTCGGATCCCTCTATCCGATTATTATTACTCGGGTCCCTCAACCAGCACTCCGCTCTCCAGTTCCCGGCCACCCAGTCTATTCCGGCTGACCTCCAAATACTGCACCCGCTGTGTCCTCGCCCACGTGGTAACTGTCAAACATCGCTAATGCTAATCTCCCAGATCCCCCTCGGCACGCTTCGCTGCCAATATTCCGCTCATCCCACGGTTTCTCCGCGTCCTAATCGATCCATCTTATCTACATTTCACCCACGCCTCTATTCCTCTTGACCATCAACACGCGGGCAGGCCGCAGATTTTGCACATGTACGTATTTAAACGGCTTGATTTTGTACGTCTCACCTCATGTCGTTACTTTGCTCATCAGCGAGGATCAACTCAGCAGAGTTAGACGCTCAATTCCATAGTCTGCAGGCAATTTTATTTTCATATTTATTCCCCTCGGGATCAATGGTCTCAAGCTACACTGGGTCCGGTAGCTGATTATACCCTCCGAGTCGTTCGGTACCCATGAATACCCGTTGATCTGCTTTGCGTCTCCGTGGCCCGTGGTGATCTATCAATATTCACCCGAATACACTTATGATGGTGGCAAGGGGTTACGGTTGTTAGCAGGTTTTGAGTGATGGCGGTGCCTATGAGGCCGAGAGATCGCCCCAGTGTTTGCCTCGTTCCAGTACTCACAGGCCCTGGACACATCTCAGGGGCTCTCGTTCTCGGCCCCTCCAAGGAACTGACAACAATTCGATTCGTCGGAAGCATCTCCCCACGTTGCGCTGCCCTGTTTTGCCTGGCCTCAGCCGATTCATGGCATGCCGCACCCCTGTCGATGCCATACCGGTCATCTTTCTCCTGCGCCACCTCTTCTTAGGAGACTTCCAGGAACAAGAAGTCCGCCAAAGGACACAGATAAACTTTGTCGCCAATGGAGCCAAGGTACGTCCAACGACCACGTGCGAAAGGCGTGCAACGCCACCTCATCTCCCGCCAACTCAGCGGTGCAGCCATACACGCCTCCAGCTAACACCGCTTCTAGCGCCAGTGTGTTTCAGGCTCACCCGACTTGCGTCGATGGCCCTCCCTGTCGCCATTGACTACTGTTCTTGGCTGTCCTTTGCCGTCTTGACGTGACGTAGGCTACACGGTGAGTGACCCCCTTCCACGTCCGTCGCCCTTCCGAGTCACGCCATCGTTGCCATCCTACAGTCACCCTACCCCCCAGAAGAAGAGAAGGAAATCGAGGCCCACAGCCCAGACCTAATAGGGGTTCGGGTTCCGAGTCGCAGGATATAACCAATATAAAATGAGTACAGCCCCCATCGATTACTGATGCTGATGAGCGACTCGGAGCCCAGCGCGAGTGGGACAGGGCATCATTCGCAAACTTGGACTTTGGCGTCGAGTTCTAATCCGGTCGAACACCGTGTGTGCATTACGGACACTCCTGCAGGGTCGTGGGTCGCGGCGACTCCTATCGATTCGATTCGATCGCGCGGCTCCGAGTCGTCGCCATGCCATGCGATAGACAGGATGTGTTTTGCTTGGCTTGCCAGCCAGAGTCCCGTCAAGCTTTCCACCCACCTACTACCTAAATCAGCATCGCCGACAAAAAACGTAAGCCACTCTTCAGGCACGGCATCCCCTCCTCAATTTTGTTTTTCGTTTTCATCACGACCTGGTGATGATGTGATGATGCGCAGGTATGGCTGGCCTTTCGAGGCGTGGTTGTGGTGTTGACATGACGTGGATTTACGCTGGCACTGGACGCACGCACCCTCAGGCTATTACCCCTGAGATCAAAAGCCTAGCCTACATAGGCGCCGCCGCCAGCTCTGAGGCTTCTTCCATTCCACGAGCGCCATTTGTCCCCAACTTGAAGAGGCAACCCCTGGCCCATCTTACCAGTGCAGTAAACGTTGCTCAGGGCTGCCTGTGATGGGTTCTGCTTAAGCGTGACTCCGTCCCGTCGCGCCCCATTTGTTATTTCGAACTCACCACACATTGAAAAAACGCCTGCGAGGATCATCGTCTCTGGCTAAATGTCAAATACAGCTGCATCCTTAGGCTTAACACGCTGGGCGGTCGTTACATAAATGTTTTAGGTACGACCCTGTACTTTATAAAACTCTCATTTCTTCGCAGTATATTTGAAAATTTTGCACCTTACTTCAGGTTACAGCACCAGTTTACAGCATACAGCACCACCTCGTACGCACCCACACGTTTTTTTTTACAATTTGCAAATAGGTGTAGCTGTCGAACACGAGAAAAAGCAGGGCAAGGCAACCTTTGCTTGCAATCTGGGGAGCTTCTGTGCCTGTGTTGCCAGCCCCCCCCAAGGGCCAGTCCTCGACGGCAGCAGGAACAATTATGTATGCTTTAATTTCGTCAACGCCACGATCAAGGGCACAAAGATCGCGAGGTAAATAACCTGGGTGGTGATGCCGGCACAGCAGCTCCAACATCAATCCGGATCATCATCCAGCAACGAGCAACGACCCCCAAATCCAATTTGGCGCGTCGCGTCGCAGTGACGTCGTGGGCAAAACATCAATTACAAAAAAGTGAGATTATCATTCTGAGTAAAAAGAATGGCGAATATACCCCGCAATCCGTTCAAAAAGACGGGCTTGCATACACGTTGTTCCGTGATATACATTAAGTCAAGTCATGAAAGGTCATACAGCAGGCCAGCGCAATTCAAATACAGATATTAAAAGTAAAAAAGGGGAGGTGATAACGGGGAGGTCGGGTTGAAGATCAACTGCAAATGCCGTCCTCGATCGACTCGCCGCAGCGTTGGCAGCGAACTCGACGGTCCAGCAGACACAGACCAATGCCAAGCGGGAACCACACGATCGCGGCAAGCACACCTGTCCAACAAAACAAACACAGCCACAGAACTAAGTCAGTCCAGGAACTTTTTCTCAAGGCGAAACGCAAGTAAACGCACCGAGGAACCCGTACCGCGATTCGGGGACATGTTGCCCGGCCTGCAGACATACCATCTGCGGGTGGTCTGGGGGTAGAAGCGAGGCGACTGTCAGGCCGGTGCGTGGGTCTTGGTAGTGGTAGACTGTTGCTTCGGACGCGATGGCGCCGTATGTGGGCTGTGGGGGACCAGCCACCATCAGTGGAGGCCCCTTGGGCTGTGTGCTTTGCGGCCCTGCGTCCTTCGGTGACGACGCTAATAAGATAATGTCAGTACGGCGAATGGTAAGGGCGAAAAGGCGAAAAGCGCACCTACGCTAGTTCCGGCGATTGCGGATTCATATGCTGGGGGGCTATCTGAGTGCATGGGAGTATCCATCTGTAGAAGGTCAGCTTGACGATAGGAGTAATCGTCCTCTCGACGTACCGTGTTCGAAGGGATATCGAGAATCATGGTTTGTGGAAGAGTGACACGTCTGCCTGAGGACGACCTAAGTGGACTGGGCTGAGTCGGGGGCTGTTCGCTCGCTGCGGGTGGCTATGGCTCCGCAGCTTGTCTGAATCGGCCGAAGTCACGGGACGTAAGACGGTAAAAAATAAATATTTTTGAGTGACGCTTTGTGCTCTGAACCAACCACGAATAGGGCGAGCATGGGAGACGCCTCAACATCTGTTGCATCCGCTGCGAGCATGACCTCCAGAGATTAGTGCGTCGTCGTGCCCCCGCGTGCCGTACTCCATCTTGCCCTTGACCTGCTCCTCACACGATTCCCAATTTGCCACCGCCCAGCTATGCAGACTCCTACGCACATTTCGGTACGCCTCATAGAGTTCTTTTCGATCAACGCGCAGGGCTAATGAAGCACAGGTATCCATGAGGAGATGTTGAAGGACACGGTTCGCACAGGCTCGTATCGCGCCGCCATCATGAACAATCCGCATCTTTTCAAAGGCAAGAGCGTGCTGGATGTTGGGTGTGGTACTGGGATCCTTTCTATGTTTGCTGCCAAGGCCGGCGCTTCTCATGTCGTCGGCGTACGTCCCGCCTAGCTTTCACGTTTTTCTACCGGACAGCTAACGTCGTTTTGCCTCGCAGATCGACATGTCGAATATCATTGACCAGGCGGTGAAGATAATCGAGGCAAACGGTTTCAAAGACAGTATGTTGTCGCTTCCCCTGCGCAGATGGGTATTCACGTTTTCTCGCGATAGCGATCACCCTTGTCAAGGGCAAACTGGAGGACACCGAGTTGCCCATTCAGCAATTCGACATTATTATTTCCGAATGGATGGGCTACTTTCTCCTATACGAGTCAATGCTGGACACTGTGCTCGAAGCTCGCGACCGGTACCTCAAACCTGGGGGGCTCATTTTCCCTGATCATGCATCACTGTATATCGCCGCGATCGAGGACCAGGATTACAAGGAGGAAAAAATCAACTGTACGTCGTGCAGATATCCCTCGTAAACGTTACGTTATGTTGAGCGTCTCTGTTCAGTCTGGGACAACGTATACGGGTTTGATTTTTCTTGTATCAAAGACATCGCGTTACGTGAGCCATTAGTTGACACCGTCGAGATGAAGGCAGTCGCAACGGATCCATGCCTTATCAAAGTTCGTCACCTGGTTCTGACCCAGTCGCCTCACTGACGACTCTCTTAGCGCATAGATCTGACAACTGCGAAGAAAGAGGACCTGACGTTTATAGCCCCCTTTGAACTCCGTGCGACCCGCAATGACTGTTTGTCGCATCGCCACGCTTGGGGTAATTTTGGGGTATAACCAGACATTTCACAGACATACATGCCTTCCTCGCGTGGTTTGACATCTCGTTTGAATGTACGCACAAAAAGGTATCTTTCTCTACTGGGCCACACGCAAAATATACCCACTGGAAGTGAGTTGACAGCACGTCGCGTCGTTTTCGCCCGCTCACGATTTCAGACAAACGGTATTCTACACACCCGATACGCTCACGGTCTCAGAAGACGAAAAAATCGTCGGAGAGCTCGCATGCGCACCGAACGCGCGCAATAACCGCGACCTCGACATCACCATCTCGTACGCGTCGCCGAGCTCTTCACCAATGCGCGTAGAATATAAAATGTGCGCCTTAGTGCTCTGCGAGTGTGCTACGCTAATCAGTTGCAGGTCGTGATTTACCCGGATCTTGCATTGTATTCCCCTTCGCCCTATATATCATTACTCGCACCCTACAGGTATTGAACAGTCATGTATAGAACAATGTCGTGATTGTTGTAATTGAGTTGAATGATGCGTGATGATCATGATCGTTGAGTCGGATGCCCGTGTTTGTTAGTTTTCCCCTCCTTCAATTCCGACTCTCCCAGCGCTGGCCGCACCTCCCCGCCTCTCCCTCTCTTCCCCAGCGATATGTCCATAAACACTGTCCCGGCCGACATTCTCCTAGACATAGCTGATCACCTCACAAGTCCAGCAGAAGTCCTTCACTTATATCTAACCGTGTGCACTTGTTCTACTATCACATAGCGCTCACCGCTCAAAATTTTCTCCGCCCAGTCATCGAAGATTGCAGACGCGCTCACACCAGCTCTCTACTCGCTCATCACACTCCGCGGTGCCGCCCAATGCGTCCACACGCTCGACATGCTCTCCGCACGCCCCGACCGCGCACGACACGTCCGTTCTCTCAGCCTCTGCCCGGACTTCGCAAGTGGCAGCGGACGGGCATCCAAGTGGGGCCGCAGTGTGCTTCCGGGCGGATATATGGTATCTGCTGCGGTGCGGCGCGCGGCGAAGAACATGGAGGTCTTGCGTACGTTTGCGTGGGACGGCGAGGAGCTGCCCCCGTACGACGATATGTGGTTCGCGCTTCGTATCTCGTGCGTGTGTGTTTCCCCTTTGTCTCCGTTGCTGGCGCTGAATCTTGGAGATATACGCAACTAGTTGCCCGCGTCTCAAGTTCATTTCAACCTCACTTGGGTCGATCTTGCCCCCGCCAAACAGCCATGTAACGCCGCCCCGCTCCATCTTCTCAAAAGCGCGAATGCTAACTTGCTCGCCAGCTATTCGACTTCAGCGACCTATACGGCTTCTCCCTGACGTTCAAAACCGGTTTTTACTGGCAGAACGATGGTGTTTTCCGTGGTTCATCGCCTCCCCCCAACTTCCCCCGAGCGGCCGTATCACTGACGCTGCTTTTGCTCCCCCAGACGAGCCAGTACCTGGCTACGACCGTCTCTGGGACATGCTCATCAAGCGCTGTCCGCACCTCGAGTCCCTCGCCATCGACGGACACTCGCCCCACGCGCCAGTGGACGCCCACGGACTCGTGCACGGCCGCTGGCCACATCTGCGCACGCTCCTGCTCGGCGACGTCGTCTTCGACTGGCACCTGGGCCAGCTCTCACCAGAGCGGCCCTTCCGCGTCTTCCTAAACGCGCACCGCAATCTCGAGGAGCTGCATTTACAGAGCCACGCGCCGAGCGTGGCGGCGCCAGGTGTGCTCGCGGACCTGCACGCGGACGCACTGGCGAAAGTCGGCACGTTCAGCGGCGCGCTGGTACAGGCACAGGCGCTGCCCGCGCGTGGGTCGCTCAAGGTCCTGCGCGTGCCGGATCCCATGCCGCTGCGCGAAGGGACGCCGCTGAGCGTCGGGGCGTCGTTGGCGGCGTTGCCGTCGCTCTGCTCGTTGACGCTTGCGTTTAGACTTGAACAGGGGTACGATAACGGGTCGATATTGCGTGCTGTGGTCGCTGCTTGTCCGCATTTACGCCATCTGGACATCACGATCGCTTGTCGTCCCTCCATCACCGTAGTACGCCGCTATCCTATCAATGCCCATGCGTGTGTGCATTGCTAAAACTAAACCCCGCAGGAAACATTCGCGCGATCCATACGCCCGCTCGCACAACTCCGCACACTGTCGCTCAGCATTGTCCCCTCCCCAGGCGAAGACTCCCTCCAAACAATCGGCACCCGTCTAGTCCTCTCCAGCCCGCGCCTCTCCGCCTTCACAATCGCCTTCCTCGCTCGCAACAGCACCGTCCCACGCGCACGTGCCTCCTTCGTCCTCGCAGCAGACCGCCACGGCTTGCCAATGGCACTGCATATCGTCGAGCGCCGTGCGCGGTTGCTCTGGCAGGGCGAGGCGGTGTATCGCGCGACTATCGAATTGGGGCCTGTGGGTGCGCGGGGGACGCGGAGGAAGTCGCCCGTGTGGCTGGTTTTGGAGCGTTCGCCGGCGGGTGAGGAGGCACGATTGTTGTTGCTTTGCGCTGTGATGCTGGCGATCGTCGTTTGGGGCTGCGTCGCGCTGTAAGCGGAGCAAGCAGGAAGACTCCGCGGATCGGATCTGTGGGTGGGTTTGCTTGTTTATCGCGGTTAATGTTAAAGTTGGTATACCTACGTCGTCGATCTCTTGCTTTATATCTATCGGACTATGGATTGCGGATCTCATTAATAGTTATAAAATCATAACAGTATTTATTTTCGAGTCGATCTGACGTGGTGTCTCCGTGTGCGCATTCACGAGTATCAGCATCGCGTTCGAAGTCCACGCTCAAGCACGTCAAAAAAAAGCAAGCAAATAACAGCTATTTCTTTTCTGAAAAATACAAGAAGGATTTGGTAGACGACACACCCACCCACGCAAACGGGGGAAGGAAAAAAAAAGTAACGCTAGTAGTACAAGCCGGGATTGTGGATATAACCGAGACTTAAGAACGAGCCAAGGACGAAGCGCGACGAGTGCTGCAACAGGCGCGGGGGAAAGGACAGGGAGTGGTTAACGAGATGTGTGGATGAGCGCGTCACACAACAAAAAAAGGCGAAATATGGCGTCATAGAAAAAATAAAGAAGAGGAAGAAAAAGGGAAAGCATAAAGTGAGCGAATGTCCGATCCGCACGTTGTGAGCTAGAATAGACGTGATTAAGTGTTCGACCCATGCGTTTTATGACTTGACTTACTACAGAATTAGTACTGGCCGCCTTGATAACCTCCTTGAGGGGCGAAGCCTCCTTGCTGGTAGCCTCCCTGTGGGTAGCCACCCTGCGCGTAGCCGCCTTGCGCCGGGTAACCTGTGTATGTACCTCACTTAAGCCTATCCACAAGGGTTGACGAGGGATATAACTAACCTTGCTGGGGGTAGGCAGCGAAGCCTCCACCACCGGTGAAACCTCCTTGTTGAGCACCATATCCGCCCTGTCCGGCAGGTGCGCCGCCTTGGGCATAACCACCTTGGCCACCATAGCCGCCAGCCGAGTTACCTATCATCATCCTCATCAGTCATCCATAGGCCCCTTTCAGAGCGCGTGCGTGCAACTCACCACCATAGCCTCCGCCTTGGGCACCACCGTAGGCACCACCTTGGCCGCCATATCCTGCAGACAAGCAAAGGTCAGTCACAAGGGACCGAAAAAGAGAACGGGAAAGCACACGCACCACCGCCTCCGCCTCCGCCACCGCCTCCTCCAGTGCGCTGGTTGGCGAAGTTGACGCGGAGCTTACGACCGTCGAGCTCCTGATCATTCATATTCGAAATGGCGCCTTGGGCTTCCTGGTCCGAGCTATAAGTCACGAAACCGAAACCGCGCGAGCGCTGCGTCTCGCGATCACGCATCACAATCGACTACCAAAAAAAAAAAAGACGCCATTTTTCAACACGACAAGAAGAAAACCCGTAAAAAAAAATCGTTAAGAAAAAGGTGGAAGATGCGTACGTCGATAACGGAGCCGAAGGCTGAAAAGGCCTTTTTAAAAAGCAACGGGCACGGCACGCAACCACGAGAAATCATCAGGGTCACGAACGACGGACAGAAAGCACAGAAACAATCAGACGAACTTGGCGTAAGGTCTCATCGTTGGTATTCCAGCTCAGATTGCTACACATAAAGTACAAAAGTCACTATCAGCAAACGCACTTCTCCCCGTTATGGGAAGAAGCAACGTGTGGAGCACAAAACAGAATCACGGAGGCGCGCACGGACTGACCCAACATAAATCTTCGCAGACATGATTTGCAATAATACAATGTGAAACCGAGACCTGACACGACGGAACAAAACCGAGACAACAAAAGTAGCAGAAGAGAGAAGGGGCAGAGAGAGAAACGAGACGAGAACGAGAACGGAACAGTTGTGGTGGAGATCGTCCGACTGTGCGAAACTTTGCGCGTCTTCACCCGAGTTTAAATACCGTCATCCCACACTTCAGTCGCCGCTTCAAATATCGTGACCAGTTCTAGGCCAGTCAGCAGACTCCCTTTGCCTTTAGACTTTCGGGACATGAGGTCAACATGCATAGTATTCAGGAAATGTTGATAGCAGTCGTAAATGCAAAGCAAGCAAATGGTACGGGAAAAAAGGGGGAAAAGCAAACAGGTCGCCAACACGGAAATAGAGAAGGAGAAAGCATAGCGGTTGTGTGAATGGGGAGAGTCATACGGAATTTGGGAAACCCCATCGAGAGCGGGTTGTCCGCTCAGAGGAAATTCCTCTTCTTCTTCTCCTTCTTCTTCGACTTGTCCTTATCCGGTTCACTCTGGATACTGGCGGCCGGAGATTGCGAAGTCACAGTGACAGAGGGGCCTGCGTCGCTGTCTGTTGACGCCGGCGCCGGTGCAGATGTGGATGCAGATGAGGTGTCCCGACGAAGATTGCCCAAGATAGGTATGTTCGATATGGAGCCAGCGCGCCGCGTCGTCACAGAGATACGCCGAGCGAGCCGCTGGAAGTTCTGCGATGAGATACGCTTGCGCTTCGGCTCCGCATCGGGGTCAGGAGTACCACTGCGCTCAGGAGTCCCGACTTCCGGTGCAAACGTAATACCAGGGGCTTGGGGTGTGGCGGCGGGATCCTTCTGTGACGCAGCTTCGTCGGATGACGTACCGGGGAAGGCAATAGGCGTGGAATCGGACGTCGGGAACGCGACCGGATTGACTTTTGCGGGAGCAGCATCACTTCCTGAGGCCTCGGTGGTCGAAGGGAATGCAATAAGAGTGTTGTCCACTTGGGTACCTGCAGCGGCCGCGGGCACGTCCAATACTGATCCTGTCTGGGGGGGTTCCTGAATGGGTAGGTTTTCCAGAACGGGCGCCTCCGAGGATTCTGCTGCGGTGTCCTGTGTTGGCGCAGCGTCGACATCCGTAATTGCGGGTTCAGAGACGGGCACGATATTGTCTATCTGGTATCCGTTGAGTACTTCCCTCGGACCATCGTCGACCGCTGGTTCCCCAGTCGCAGAGATTTGGTCGGCCCACATCGCCGCAAAAACGCCGTTGACTTCGAGAAGCTCTTTGTGCGTTCCTTGTTCGACTATCTGACCATCCTTGAGAACAAGAATCCTGTTGTTGCGTGGATACACGTCACGGAAGCCAAAGAACAAAGTCACTTACAAATCCGCATTCGCGATAGTCTATAATAAGCGAGTCAAATCAGACGCCGTGTTCTAGGCTCGGGAAAGACCGTGGCCTGGTGACATACCGAAAGCCTATGTGCGATAGATAGCGAGGACCGCCCGCGAACCAGGTTCTGGAGGGCTTTCTGAATGTCACGTTCCGTAGATGTGTCCAGGGCACTGATAAGTGACGTATGTATCAGCCACCGATCCGTCAATATCGGATATGAACGGACCTGGTAGCCTCATCCAACAACAAGATAGGAGGATTCTTGAGTAGGGTGCGCGCAATAGCCACGCGTTGCTTCTCTCCTCCGCTGAGTCGGATGCCACGCTCACCGACCTTGGTGTCGTAGGTTTCAGGGAACGACATGATGCGGTCATGCATTTGCGCCGCCTTGGCCGCTTCCTCAATTTCATCCTGGGGTGCCCCAAACATGCCGTAGCTATCCGTTATCAGCACAAGATAGTCAAATCGGAGGGCGCATCGAGTGTGCGTACCCAATGTTATAGCCGATACTAGCGTTGAATAGCACAGCATCTTGCGGGACAACACCAATCGCCTTTCGCAGACTGGCCTGTGTAACGTCACGGATATCTTGCCCATCGATCAGGATGCTACCTTCGCCTTCCTTCAAGTCATAGAATCGGTATAGAAGACGAAGGATTGTTGATTTGCCGGACCCAGACTCGCCAACGAGGGCCACAGATGCCCCTTTGGGGACGCGGAAGGAGACCCCGCGCAAGGCAGGTAGGCGACCGTCATACGTAAAGCTAACGTTGTCTGCAATCACATTGAGCTAACCGCAAAGGTCTGGGACAGATGTGCATACCAAATTCGATCTCTCCATCGGAGATGACAAGGTCAGGTGCACCTGGCTTATCATTTACATCGGTCGGCTCGTTGAGTAGCTCGAGTAGCTTTTCTGCATCCACAAGTGAGCGGTTGATGGACCGATAGATAGATCCAAGCATATTGAGCGGGTCATAGAGCTACTTGGGTGTCAACGTACGCCGAGTTTCGACGAAAGACGAACTTACCTGAGCGAGGTATGTAACAAAGAAGACGAAGTGACTGGGCTTCAGCTGGCCGTTTACCACTCTTTGGGCGACAATCATGGATCCGACAAGTAGACCGACGGTCTGACGCAAGTGTTAACAAGCAAAAAAAGTGGCATACGGATAGGAATACTTACAATAATGAGATTTTGAATCAAATTGAGTAGATTCATTGCCGCTGTAAAACAGTCAACAACGATAGGTGGGTTAGTTTAGACAGCTCACTCATGACCCGGTACTCCAGTGATTGGTACTTTCGGATAGACTCGCGATAACGCTCGCCCTCGTGCTCTTCGCCATTGAAGTATTTCACCGTCTCGTAATTGAGTAGACAATCGGTATGAATCCCGCGAGTGATCTAGAAACGCGGCTCAGGAAGATCGAATGGACGGGAGTTGATAGTTACGCACCGCGTCCCGATCATTCATAGAACGCCGCAGCCGCGTCCGCCAACGAGTAAGAACGACGCTGACGACAACTAGATAACTTTGAGTGTGTGCGAAAATTGGCGGCGATAAGCGAAACGCACCATATGCAAGCACGACGAAGAAAATGACAGCGGCAAGCGTCAAGTCAAGTCTAAAGGCAAACACAACGAGGGCTACCGCAATATCAACGAAAGTCGGAATAACATCGAATAGCACAAGCTAGCAGAGGTAGGTTAGTAACTTCAATGCGGTTAAGGAATGACTCGTGCACGCACTCGGAGGGTGTTGTTTATGGCCGCACCACGGTCAAGGATCCGGAGGACTTCGCCGGTTTTACGACGGGTATGCCAAGCGAAGGAAAGACTGAGGAGGTGATGGAATGATAGCAGCGACATCTCTTGAGACGTAAATCAGTGATTAGTCATATCAAGCTTCCATGCTACTCACCGCGATCCGAATATTGCATCACGGGGGCCCAGAGAGCCTACAGATGACATCGATGAATGGAACAGGTAACAATTGTAGACAGGTCCAACATACATCGCGGAGCGCTGGCAGCCCACCACTACTCTTCAGAAACTGCAGGCATACGTAACCGAATAGATAGGGCCAAGGCGAGCTAGTGACACCTTCTTCGAATACGGATACAAGTTTGGCGAGGAAGAAAGGAACAGCAACATTCACGAAGCGGCCGAGGATAAGCAAGAACACACAGATCAACTGTCACGATTTTGAGCTCAGATTGATAGCACATTTGTAGGGTCAGGACATACCGCAACAAGCTGGAGAGGACGACTCTTCTTCGGCCAGAGATAAGGCGTGATCCGGCGTAAGCGGCGAAGGATTTCCTTCCAAGACGGATCAATGTCAACCTCTTTTTCTTTGCGCGCAAGCTACGGAACAAGGGTGAGGACGCCTCTTACGTGGAGGCGGTGCAGGCGCCTACCTGGACCTTAGCCGCACCGCGATCTGGTGTCTGAGGACGCGTGACTGGAACAGAAACCGTGGTTCCCGCAGATGCAGTACTGTGGAACGTCCCGTACTTCGTTCCGGCGGCTCCTCCGACGGCAAGGCCGGTGGAGGTGTTGACGCCATCTTCTGGGGAAAGAAGAAGGGTAGTTGACACCGGCTCGCCCTCGAATGATCCCGAGGAGGTGATTGAAGTGTAGGAAACAAGAGGGTTGATCAAGGCAAAGAAAAGCGGTGTGAGAAGAAGAACGCGTAGAACAGGGAAGATAAAATGAAGTAGCGTCTCGATGTCATACGGAAAAGGATAAGGATGGGGAAGATCTGTTAATGCGGCGCGCTAAGCCTGATTGAGAAGCACTAGAAGAAAGGGTACATACGATCTTTAGACATAGATGTCCCATAAAGGACGACTTGGGCCACGTCAAGGATGAGCGAGAGAATGATGGAAACCTTCACTCGTTTGAGAGCCCAGACATCGACACCTTTGACGTCTTTCCAGCTTCCCAGAGCGGCGAGACCGGAAAACGCAACGAGACCGATGAGGGAGTTGATGTCAATGCCGGTGCGCGGCGGCCAGTACTTGTTGATGACGGCATAAATGACGAATGCGAGACCGTCGAGCAGGTAGGTGAACGACGATAAAGACAGACAAGATAGGATAAGGGCACGACGGGGAACACGAGTTGCGACGACGACAGAGGTGATAGGAGAAGGCGAGGATGGTGGCAGGGGTCGAGTGGTGAAGAGTGTGATAGTTGTGAATAGGACGAGCGAAGGAGAAAGAACCCTTAACACCAGGAGAGTTGGATCGTCCGCGACGTTGGCCGCGGCGAACATGGTCGTGATAGTCGTGAGTAGGCTGTCGTGGAGAAAAGAAAGAAAAAGAGAGAAAAAAGGAAAGGAAAAGACAGAGGAGCGGGTGAGTGTTCGCGACAAAAACGCGTGAGAACTTTGGCGCGCGTCGATGCGCGTCTTATTTACGCCAAGACCCGTGGATGCCGCCCTCCCCGTCGTTATCGTTCAACGCATCTCATCATAAGCTCCGTCGCCTCACGTAAAACATGCGGATCAGGTTCGGGCCATCAACCCGCGACCTCAGATACTTTCTAATCTGCCTTCCATGGCGCCTCGAGGTAGCCTCGAGGCGTGCAAATGAATGTTCGTTTCACGATTCACGCTAACTCAAATCCAGAAAAGTGTTGAACACGTGGTATAAGGGCAAGCCGACGCTCGCTCTGCTCGAGTCAGAGTCATGGTCGACGTCACGCGAGGGCCCAACTCCCATCAAGATGGGCGTTTTAGCGGGAAGGACGGCTTTGATAAAATTTACTGATCCTTGACCCGGAACTTTATTTCGCGTACGTACTGTCTTCGAGTTTATGTCGAACGTCTTCCAGAGGCGTGGATCGAACTAAGGCACCGTGCCAATGTCGAGAAGGACGATGGCCTTCAATCTTATTCGACTGGGTGAAGGAGATTTTGCGCAAAATGAGACGGGGAGAAATTTCAGTTTGGCAGGTCATTTGCCACGTACTGTGAGCAATATAATCGCATTGGTGGATCTAAAATGGTCGCGATACTCTCCTTGTATGCACCGATACACTAAGCGTGCACAAATTGATCTTCTAGTGGCCGTCGCCATCTTTCAGTCATCCACTCCCTAAGTCTTGCTACGATCGGGATCGCGCGAGCATAGATAAGTAATGTTTCTTCATGACCCGAGCGTGTGTGTGGAGAGGGTGTTACACTGTCAAGACGATGAACTGCCCCAGTAAGCCGTAGTACACCAGACGGAGTGTGCTCGAAGTCGTCGGGGTGACTTGTCATGTGGAGAAGCATATGCATGAAAATAAAATCGTCTTTGTACGCAGAAGTTGAGGGCTTTCTTGGCACAACGAGGTAGAGCACAACGTTGTCGTAGAAGAGTCAGCAGGGAGTACTCCGAAGTGTGAACTCAACGGCATCGATACACGGGCGGTTAAAGTGGGAACACGTACTGACACACCCTGAACCTGCAATGCTCGCCCCACAGATGGTTGTCAACTCCTCTGGACACATCGTTTATTCTGAGATCCTATCCGTGACCTCTATAATGCGAAAGCATTCCAGATGGTCTTCAAGCACCCAAAACTTTCATACCAGAGACTCAGCGCACACGAGCCTGAACCACCTCGGAAGTCGGCGTCCGGAAACTAGTGGCACTGCGGGACTGCAGCAAGGGAGTAGGGAGGAGGTCTTTATGTCAGGTTTTGAACAGCTAAAGAGAACTTTGAGGAGTACGCAAGGTACGCGATGTACCTCCGGCGCGCGGGCCTTGCTGAATGTACTATCTTTGCGCTTGTCATCAGATGTCTCATCTATTCCTCTTACCGATATTCTCTCTCCTTTCCTCTCCATAATTCGCTCGCCTTTATCACTGAGCCCGGTTACCTCGGCTGCTCTTTCTGCTATACACACTTTCTTTGCCCGCGGTCTCGTCTTGCTAGACGATCCATCCATCGATGTAGCCCTTGCAGAGATCAGTCCGGCTGTCTCTCACTGCACGTTCGAGGCTAGTGACTCTTCGGACGAGGAGGTCGTATTCCTTCGGATACTGGCCGTTATCGAAGACTGTATGTGTGGGAGTTGGACCCACCGACTCGGCGATATCGAGGTGTATGAAATGCTGGAAACTGTCCTTGCGATATGCGTCCAAATGAGACTCAGTGGTCAGTTCTCCCCTAGGCCTTTTGTTCGAGTCCTCTTTGTATTAACAGGTCCATAGAGGTTTTGCGACGATCAGCGGAATTTACGATGCACCGGCTCGTCGGAATGGTCTTCTCGAAACTACATGACCTCGACCCTGATAGTGAAGAGAAAAAACTGCAGTGCACGCCGCCTTCGGGAGCAGACCAACTATCAGGTGACACCGCAAAGGCTAGTCAGTCAGGTACCACCCGCAAGTCCAAAAGACAAAAAAAGAAACCGGTTAGTACTCCCATTGCAAAAGGTCCGCCGGATGTGTTGAGGGTACAGAAATCCGGATGTACGCCGTTTCTCTTTCCGTCAAATATTTGTCCCAGTATTGACTTATGTCTAAGGTGGACTCCCGACGATCGTTAAGCTTCTCCAGGTACTGGTTAACATGCTCGACCCACGTGACCGCGTCCTTCCAGACTCGACGAGGTTTCTGGCGTTAGGCGTAATAAACACGTCCTTTGAAGTATCTGGCTCGCGTTTGGGCGATTTTCCTACTCTACGCGCCGTGATCCTCGACCACGGATGCAAGTACCTGTTCCAGCTTGCCCAATCGGATGATTCCTCCATTTTCCAGCTAACACACCGTACTATATCCACCATGATAAATGCTATGCGAAAGCACCTGAAGCTTCAGCAAGAACTATTTCACGTTTATACGTTAGATAGACTCGCACCTCCGGTGACGGGCAAGCCGAGTCGTCGCGGGATGCCAGTGCCCGAAGGCGGGTTTTTCTCTCTTCGTCCTAGAACTCCCGGCTCTCATTCCCCCAACCTTGACCTTGTCGATGAGACCGAAGTTGAAGAAGGCAGCCCCACATCAAATAAGCCATCCGTCATACCAGTCCGTGGCGAGGCGCGGGAACTGCTGCTGGAGACCCTAAGTCAAATATCGAGCCATCCTGGCTACCTGGTCGAATTATTCAGCAATTATGACTGCGATATTAATGCGGAAAACTTGTTTGACAAAGTCTTAAACTTATTAACTAAGGTTGACGCGAAAAAACAGTTCGGCTTGTTCGTCGCTCATAGCTTTCTTAATTTTCTAGGGCGTACACACAGATTATTACGGGGAATCATCGCCGTTTTCATATCTAAGTTCCCAATGCCTGTGCCTGGACATGCTTCTTACCTTTATAAATGCGATGGATGCCCGAGCCACTGGTGTGAGTGGTTGTAATCAAGCAGGAAGATCTATGCTGACCATGTCGTCAGCCGAGCACAGCATGGCCGAAGGTTCGTCAACGCAAGCCCGGTACTTGCGCGTGTCCTACTGAGTTCTGATCCTTTTCAGAATTATATTTCCCCTGAGGAGCTGACGCGACGAAAATCGAAGAAGCTCACATTGACTTGTGCCGCTGTGCTCTTCAATAATAATCCGAAGGAAGACCTCGCATTCCTCAAAGAAAACGACCCCTACGAAGGGGTTACACGCGCGCAGAGCCTTGCCCGGTTTCTGAAAAGCAGCGCTCGGCTAGACCACAAACGTTTAGGAGACTTTATCTCGAGGCCAGAGAATACTGAGGTTCTCAAGGCTTTCGTCGGTCTCTTCGACTTTCGCGGAGTGCGTATATCGCTCATGATTTTATATACGCCTGTCCTTTACTCATTAATCAACATCCAGAAACCTATCGCGGACGCGATGAGAGAACTGTTGGAAACGTTCCGACTACCAGGGGAAGCTCAGCAGATTGCCCGAATTACTGAGGCATTCGCCGAGATCTACTTTGCTTCTCAGCCAGGTCTCGTTTTCTCTACATGCTGTTGCATCCTTGTCGCTTAAGCCACTTCTTAGCTGAGATGAAAAGCCGGGACGCGGTCTACGCCCTTGCGTCGTCGGTGATCATGTTGAACACCGATCTACACAACCCGCAAGGTCGGGTAAGTCAACGCTCATCACCATTGTACATTTGTTTTTGCCGCAACTGATTTCCCAGAAACATATAACCATCGAAGACTACCAGCTAAGTTTTAGAGATGCAGGCGATGGATCCGACTTCTCACCCGAATATCTTGTGAGTGAGGTGATGATTGTATCGCGGCAGTATTACTGAAGCCCTTCATGGCAAGGTGTTTATGACTCCATAAAAAAACGGGAGATATTCATGCCTGAAGACCACACAGGTCAACAGGGCTTCGAGTTCGCCTGGAAAGAGCTGATAGTTCGCTCGAGACAATCTGGCATGTAGTGACACGCATCATGTTTCCGTGTATTAAAACTACCCCCGCTTCTAGGAGAACTCATGATCAGCAACTCCCCTGTTTTCGACAAGGAATTATTCGGATACATGTGGAAACCTGTTACCTCCGCGATCGTTTTTGCGCTCATGAATTTTGACGACAACTATATTGTGGAACGTGCGATCAAAGGCTTTCGACAATGCGCGACTCTTGCCGTTCATTTCCAACTTCCGCGAGCGTTAGATTATATGGTCATGTTATTATCCCAGGCCACAGGCCTCCTCCCCGAGAACTCACCTTCTGAGGTTCCCTTGTATCCGGTGGTGGAAGTCGAAGGGAAATCTGTTACCGTGTCCTCATTGGCCGTCAACTTTGGTGCTCACGTGAAGGGGCAAATCGCTTTTGGAATCTTGTTCGATATCATCAAACGCAACGGTAACGCCATCCGCGAGGGCTGGATTCAGGTCCGTCGTTTTTCCCTCACCTCTTCCAGGTGCTTGATATTATGGTATTCAGGTGTTCGACATTCTTTCGAACCTGTTCAGTCATTCGCTGCTCCCCATCAGAATGCTTCAGATGGAGGATTGCTTGGGTGCTGTTTCCATCATACCTTTGCACGAAAACCGTGGGCAGCAGACAGGGCTAGCAACGGTGACGAGGAGCGACACCCTTCTGTCAACTCTTTCCTTGTATTTGATGGCGCCGTACAGCTCTGCAGAAGACAATCCTGTTCCTAGCGCGTCCGATATACAAAACACCCTCTGTGCAGTGAATTTCATTTCCACTTGTCAACTGGAAGAGCTATACTTGCAGATCACGTATGCATTATCACCTCCTCCTAGCATGCACTACTGACTCGTCACAGGAAGCTGGAATTAGACCCATTAGTTGCAGCTCTTCGGCCCCTATTAGCTCTAGCTCATAGGGGACTTCAGCACAAATCCGACAATACACCTTCTGGCTCTGTCAACGTGTTGGATCGACAATTGCCATATGACCCTGCTTCGGTTTTTTTGCTCGAGACGATGGTCAACATCATCTGCAACATACAAACACACATCGAAAAGCTATGGTGAGGCTCGCCGCCATGGGGATTGAGGACAAACCCGGCTAATTGTTACCCAGGCCCATAGTTTTCGAGCACTTGTCTCTGCTACTCAAATCTTCTCAAAGATACAGCACTCTTCTCATTGAGCGTACTATCATCTCCGTGATGCGTATTTGCATCGTCTTGGCCGCTAAGGCGAGTCATGACCCGTAGTCATAAAACCTAGACTAACCATACCGTGAAAATAGCCAAATCATTTCCGCGATCAGATATACCTCTCGTTCGATCTTCTTGGAGGTCTCCCACCAGCGGTGGCAAATTCTGTAGCAGAGAAAATCATTTCAGGGCTGGTCATCGTCGTGAAAAACCACCGCGAGGTCATTAGCTCCCAAACTGAGTGGAACACCGTCCTGGCATTGGCCTGCTCGAGCGTTTCGAACCTTGAGGCAGCCCACGTATCGTTCGATCTCATTCAGAGGCTCACCGCTGAAGGTCCCGAGCAATATATCAGTATGGAAAATGTCGCTGGCCTCGTCGCCGCGCTCGATGGCTTTATCACTGCCGCTGGGATTGAGGTCGAAGAAGAAAATCAGCACCCTGGGCGTCCTCAACCTGGCTCATCTAGGTAAAGGGCTCGCGGCCATGGCATGCCAACATAGTTTGCTGACTTGACCTCAGTTCTTCTATCATAGACCGCGGTCAAAGAGCTGTTGATCTCCTGTTCGAAATCCTTGAGTGCATACCTTCGTTAACGGAAAACTGGGAAGAGGTGGAAGAAGCACGTGACAACAGTCAGTTAAATATCTACACCGAATGTCACTTATTCTATCCCGACCATGACGGTATTCACGTGCACCACACCGGCCCAGGTCGCCATCGGCTCACTCTTTTAGTCTTTAATTCATTATCCCGCCATGCGACATCTGCTTCACCTGAAGTTCGTAACTCAGTGCTCTCGTTCCTCTCCCGCGCGCTCCTTGGGCCGCTTGTCGTTGTGCCCCCCGTTGATGTTACAGAAGTTTTCTGGAGGGCGCTCCACGCACTTCTCGAAGCGTTGATCGCGGCCCCACTGGAAAGCGACGCCGAAATGACAGAAAGTCGCCTGGGCGCGTCTGTGTTGCTGTGCAGGGCGTTCATGAGGTTTGAGATGAACGATAATATGACTATCCTGGACATTACTAGACGCTGGATGCAAGTCCTCGACTATTTAGAACTACTCATGCAGGTGGACCAAAGTGATCAGCTGGTATGCCACTGCCTTCTATTTTCGAAGCGCGAAATAAGGGGAGTTGACGAATGGGCCGTGCTTTCCAGTTCGAAACAGTGTCCGAGTCGCTCGAGAATGTAATATTCGCCATGCAATCGGCGGGCATACTTGTCCCTCCTGCAGTGGACGAACGTAGTGACTCAGGAGACGAGCCGAATCAGGTATTATGGGATATCACGCAGGACACGATAGAGCAGTTCATGCCCGGATTCATGGAAAGCGTCATACCCCTGCCTCCAGTGACGGCGGTCCGTTCCACCTGGTCGTCACTGAGCGCTTCTACGTCTGCTGGGTGGCAAAGCTCGATGCCTATCTGGCGCGAAAAGGCCCCAGTCGCAAAGGTCACTAGAAATGCCGCTGTCCTTAATGGTACGTTTCGTCGTCTCTATGACCCACTCGTCACCGGTTGTTGATGTCTTCCTATCTTTGCAGCCGTGCGTGTCCTTCTCTCTTATTTACTGTTTTTCAATAAGACCCCTAGGCCTGTCGAGCGGACGCGGTTGTCGCAACAGAGAGGAAGATTTCTAGACCAAACAAGGCTCATCCACGTGGGTAGTACCTTGCAGTCCTGTTCTTCCGTCGGCTTATTAATATTTCCCATCCACTAGGCACGGACTTCCAACGTATAGCCAAGCTTGATCGAGAGAATGAGGTTTCTCCCCCAGCAAAGGTGGCACCTAGTGTTGGACGGGTATGTTTCTTGTTGCCAACTGTTCGGCGTGTAAATGTGTCTTATTACATCACATAGGCGATACAAACCGCACGTATGGGGTTGCAGCTCTCGCAGAAGGATGCGGCTCAAAAAATAAGTGAGAAACTGTCGGTGCTACAGGATTACGAGACCGGCAAAGCCATTCCCAATCCCCAGATCCTCGCTAAGCTTGAGCGCGTCCTTGGGGTTAAGTTGCGTGGTATATCCTGATTTCTCCGTTGACCATCCGACCTCTTTTCTCACTTCTCGTGTTCCAGGCAGTGACATTGGCAGGAAATTGGAAATTTCGAAGAAGTCATAATTGGGTCTCTCTGCATTCGTCATTGTGTTGTGAGCCCACGCACGCAACCATGCTAAAGCCCCAATACCCGGAAAAGCCATTCAACTCGGCTCGGCCACATCGGCTACGACACCGACCTCGGTTCCCCAGATTGCGCTCGCGCTGCCGCAGTTATGAATATATGATTGTGTCAGTATCTATTTTATCTCCCTGTCTCTTGTACATTGTATTCCCTGTATCGCGTCTCCCTTGTATTCTGTGGTTTTCTTGTCATGTAGGCTATATGATACTCTCAACTCCCGTGCCTCTAAAGTGGCAGTCCCACCGCCACTGTTCTCGAAAACGTTTTACCTGATAGCTTCGCACATCGCACCGGAACTAATCCCGCCTCACGTCGAACACTTCTCGTTGGGTTGGTCTTCCAGAGGAATCTGGATACTGATCGCGTGCGCCAATAATGACATAAACTGGCTGTCGTCCGACGACTAAGAGCATTTCCCGAAGGCACTTTCTCAAGACGCCATTTCCGGGCCGTTGTGCATCTTTCCCACGTGTAGAATAAATGCGGGAGATTATCTTACAGCACAGGCTCGAGTAGGCAGAAACCTGAACGAGAAGGGTGGTCAAAAAGTGACAGAAGACTTCCTTTTTTTTCTCCCTCCCGGAAGAATTTCTTGTTCTTTCAAAGAACCACGCGGCCGTTTCTTCATATTAGACCTCGGACGCATTTGTTGCAATTTATGGATACGTCCGGCAAGTAGACGTGTATCGTGACCAGTCTAGAACTCGAACCAGGAGAGATTTACACTGTGCAGTACAGGACAGTAACTTAATCATGCCCTGACTTCCTCCCCATTATTCCAGTCCCTCCTGAGCCTGACTAAATAGATAGTCACCTCCTCGTTGGTTTCATTACCACGCTAATTCCTCCTCAGTCATCATGATTTCACCATACTATATATTCACTCGAGCAATGCCGAAACGGATGCTTCTACTTACAATTCTTATTTACGAGATTCAGTGTTCCTGCTGTCTGCGTAGTTACCTCTGTTCAAACCTTTCTGTATTACCTTGCTTGCCAAGGTCACATCCCAGGTCTGAATTATATAATCATCGTGTTAGTTGTGTCGGATCTGAATTTCGATCACTTTGTTTTTCTTTGCACGCATTTGCATGCGTCTTGGCATGCGTCTCCGCCAGTTTTTGACTAATCGCACGGATCTCACGGTCCGTGTGACCGATGACCCTCAATTCGCGAACTGTGTAAGAAAAACACTTGCAAACGAGCCTAAGCACCACACAAGCAAGGTTTCAGTCGACCGCGTCGACGCCTAGTATTGTAACGGTTCTTAGTTACGACCGGGCTTTGTCATGGACATGTATTCCGGAATATAAATTGATTCCAAAAAAAAAAAAAAAAAACTTAATCATGCCTAGTATATTTCGAATTCGTCCTCCTACTATAACACGTGCCAAACTAGGATACGCAAGAACGCCATGTACAATACGAAGCAAAAGAAGAAACTGGGAGAGGACGAAGGAGAGACTACTTTGACGCCAATGGGATCAGCAAGAGGTAACTTAATTGCGTCGGAGTCTCTCGCACACCGCAAATGTAAGGACAGACTGGTCAAAGAAAGTTTCTATCTTGACAATCGCTGTCCCACACGCATATTCAACAGAGAGTGCGTGCGCCAGTCCAAGCACGCAGTACGAAGTAGTAGGTCTATCGGTTTCTCGTCTCCAGAGGCCAAGCCAACATTGACGCAGGGGACGACTCTAATGTCGGTGATCCTGGAGTTTAAAACACCAGACTCGTGCGAGATGTTTATTGTGCAGACTCGGATGCTCAGGGTTCGTCACACGCCTGCAGATTCGACAGGGATGCAGGCCATAGTCGGAAAAGCGAAGGGATCGTGCCCGCTTGAGGAGCACAGCAGCCTGTCGCATGAGCCGTAGTCGCGTTACGTCTCAGGAAGCGATAGTCCCGAGATGAGTGTACGATCATGAACGTGGGGGGAGGTGTGCTAGCATTAAAGATGAAGGCCCGGGGTTGGGGGGTAAAGGACCGGAATGCGCTGAGAATAGTGGGAAATGGGGGTACCAGTGGCTGTGATAATGGGGAGTGGCAGGAAGAGAACGTGAGGGTGGACTCGAGGTGTGCGTAATATAGTCACTTGACACTAGCACGCCAGTACGGTGAGATTGGGCTCTTGATTGGGCTTATAAGGGGATAGCGTAGGTCCTTTGGAGCGAGAAGTGAGGCCTAGTGAGGAGGTATACTATACGTGTACGGTACCACGTACAGAATGATTCAGTACTATTATTCAGCCCTGAACGTTGCGATCTCAGGCTAGAGTTTGCGATAGTCGGGATGGTGTGGGGAAGCAAATCTAACCCTAACCATAAATGTGTGCTGTTTTCACCAGAGCCACCGCCCCGAATGTCACCACAAACCGTAGCCATCCTATCATTACTACTAGTCTTAGCCACCAGCTTACACTCCAGAATACAAACTGATTCAGAAAAAAGTACATCCGCCTCTTCCTTCACGAGCACATTATACAACCCTCACACGTCTAATTCCCCATCACCAACACCGAAACGAACTTTGGTTCGCAAGTCGGCTCAGTGGCTTATAGCAGTAAAACCTCATCAGAATTCCCAACCTAACACCGATCTACATGATATCGAAAAGATCCCGAACGAGAGTTCAGGTAATGGTAAGCGTGATGACCTTAGACTTAACCGACTTTTACTTACCGAACCTCTGAAAGCCGCAGCACCGAAACTATGTGCTTGGCGTAGACTTGTCGTGGAGATCTGCACCTTTCAACTCGAGTTGTTTTGGGGTCGGGTCCTGATCGACCTTTGCGTTTGCCTTTTCACCGTAGCGAAGTAACAACGATTCGATCTCGAGTTTCCCGTGGTGCGATGCGAGATCTAACGGGGTCGCATGGTTGTTATCTCGCGCATTTGCGTGCGCGCCATGCTCCAGTAATAGCTGTGCGATGCGAACACCAACTCCCTGGGAGATATATGCGCCTCGTGACACCATGTGCAATGGGGCCTGACCCAGGTTGTCCTCCGAGTTTACAGTCGCGCCACGTTCGAGCAGAACCCGTACCATTTCGACCCAGCCGTACAACGATGCCAAGTGCAACGGAGTCACTTGGTTCTTTTCTTCCACATTCACGGCTAGAACATTAAACTCTCGTTAAACGCTGTGTCATACCGACGGATATAATATTCACCTTTTATCTCTTGGTATATTGGGCACCTGCCTCCATTATTCCCTATCGTGTCATTTGCGCCATAGTAGAGCAGAAGTACGGCAATCTGGAACGGGCCTGGATTATATTGAAAATCTGTGGACGTCATATGATTCTCCTCTTCCACATCCAGGTCTGTGCCAGATTCGAGGGATTGTTTCCCCAAACCAAGACCACCTCTACGTTCCTGGGAGCCAGAGTTGCCCCGTGAAGCTTGCCACACTGCGATATCGTCCATATTGTTCTCCCTGGAAGCATCTGTGCTAAGCTCAGTAATAATTTCTGTGAACTCGTACTTCCCCTCACCTATTCCCACAAGTAACGAGGTCTTGTTGTCCTCGTCTTGCCGGTTAACCCCCACGGCATGCTCCAAGAATGACTGTGCGTGTCTAACAAAATCACCGTTGTCGTGACTCCAGCCCTCTGAAAGTAGGCGCAATGGAGTCTTGCCGATATAATTCTGTGCATGAACATCTGCACCATGCTCGAGAAAGATATCTGCAAGCTCGAGCCGATTTCGTCGTATTGCAAGATGTAACGGAGTGTACCCCTTCTTTGTTTGACTGTTCACCACTGCGCCGTGCTTCAGTAATAACAGCACGAGATTGAGTAGATCGCCTGCGTCATTGATATCTCTGTCTGACAATAGGTGCAATGGGGTCTCGCCGTAGATGTTCTCAGCATCAGCATCGGCGCCATTCTCGAGGAGGATTTTTACAAGCTTGAAGCGGTTCGGGTATATTGCCAGGTGTAATGGAGTGCGCCTCTTCCTGGCTCTACTGTTCACCGCTGCGCCATGCTTCAATAATAACTGTACGAGATTGAGTAGATCGCCTGCGTCATTGATATCTCTTGCTGACAACATGTGCAACGGGGTGTGGCCGTCGTTGTCTTTAGCATCAGCATCGGCACCATTCTCGAGAAGGATCTCTGCAAGCTTGAGCAGATTCAGTCCTATTGCAAAATGTAACGGAGTGTACCCCTTCTTGGTTTGACTGTTCACCGCTGCGCCGTGCTTCAGTAATAACAGCGCAAGATTGAGTAGATCGCCTGCGTCATTGATATTGCTGTCTGGCAATACGTGCAATGAGGTCTCGCCCTCGATGTTCTCAGCATCAGCATCGGCACCATGCTCGAGAAGGATCTTTGTAAGCTCGAACCTATTCCGGTATATTGCCATATGTAACGGAGTGTCCCCCTTCTTGGTTCGACTGTTCACTGCTGCACCATGCTTCAATAATAACTGTACGAGATTGAGTAGATCGCCTGTGTCCTTGATATCTGTTGCTGACAACATGTGCAACGGGGTCTGGCCATCGTTGTTCTCTGCATGAACATCCGCACCATACTCAAGAAGGATCTCTGCAAGCTTGGGCCGATTCCGATATATTGCCAGATGTAAAGGAGTGTCCCCCTTCTTGGTTCGACTGTTCACTGCTGCACCATGCTTCAATAATAACTGTACGAGATGGAGTAGATCGTCTGCGTCCTTGATATCGCTTTCTGACAATGTGTGCAACGGGGTGTCGCCGTCAATGTTCTCAGCATAGGCATCGGCACCATGCTCGAGAAGGATCTCTGCAAGCTTGAGCTTATTCCGGTATATTGCCAGATGTAATGGAGTGTACCCCTTCTTGGTTTGACTGTTCACCGCTGCGCCGTGCTTCAGTAATAATAGCACGAGATTGAGTAGATCGCCTGCATCATTGATATCTCTGTTTGACAATACGTGCAATGGGGTCTCGCCGTTGATGTTCTCAGCATCAGCCTCGGCACCATGCTCAAGAAGAATCTCTGCAAGTTTGAGCCGACTGCAATGTATTGCCAGATGTAACGGAGTGTACCCCTCCTTGGTTCGAATGTTCACCGCTGTGCCATGCGTCAATAATAACTGCACAAGATTGAGTAGATCGCCTGTGTCCTTGATATCTCTTGCCGACAATATGTGCAACGGGGTCTGGCTGTTGTTGTTCTCTGCGTGAACATCCGCACCATTCTCGAGAAGGATCTCTGCAAGTTTGAACCGATTCAGTCCTATTGCAAAATGTAACGGAGTGGAATTGTCCTTGGTTTGACTGTTCACTTCTGCGCCATGGTTTAGTAATAATAGCACGAGATTGAGAAGATTGTCTGCGTGCTTGATATCTCCTTTTGACAGTACGTGCAACGAGGTCTCGCCGTCGATGCCCTGAGCATCAGCATCGGCACCATGCTCGAGAAGGATCTCTGCGAGCTTGAACCTATTCCCATATATTGCCATATGTAACGGAGTGTCCCCCTTCTTGGTTCGACTGTTCACTGCTGCACCATGCTTCAATAATAACTGTACGAGATTGAGTAGATCGCCTGCGTCCTTGATATCTCTTGCTGACAATATGTGCAATGGGGTCTGACCGTCGTCGTTCTCAGCATCAACATCAGCACCATTCTTGAGAAGGATCTCTGCAAGCTTGAGCAGATTCAGTCCTATTGCAAAATGTAACGGAGTGTACCCCTTCTTGGTTTGACTGTTCACCGCTGCGCCGTGCTTCAGTAATAACAGCGCGAGATTGAGTAGATCGCCTGCGTCATTGATATCGCCGTCTGGCAATACGTGCAACGAGGTCTCGCCATCGATATTCTCAGCATCAGCATCGGCACCATGCTCGAGAAGGATCTCTGCAAGCTTGAGCCGATTCTGGTATATTGCCAGATGTAACGGAGTGTCCCCCTTCTTGGTTCGACTGTTCACTGCTGCACCATGCTTCAATAATAACTGTACGAGATTGAGTAGATCGCCTGCGTCCTTGATATCTCTTGCTGACAACATGTGCAACGGGGTCTGGCCATCGTTGTTCTCTGCATGAACATCCGCACCATACTCAAGAAGGATCTCTGCAAGCTTGAGCCGATTCTGATATATTGCCAGATGTAACGGAGTGCAGCTCTTCTTAGATCTACTGTTCACTGCTGCACCATGCTTCAATAATAACTGCACAAGATTTAGTAGATCGCCTGTGTTCTCGATATGTCTTGCCGTCAATATGTGCAATGGGGTCTGGCCGTCGTTGTTCTCTGCATGAACATTCGCACCATTCTTGAGAAGGATCTCTGCAAGTTTGAACCGATTCAGTCCTATTGCCCAATGTAACGGAGTGGACCTGTTCTTGGTTTGACTGTTCACTTCTGCGCCATGGTTCAGCAATAATAGCACGAGATTGAGTAGATTGTCTGCATCCTTGATATCTCCTTCTGACAGCAAGTGCAACGGGGCCTCGCCGTCGATGCCCTGAGCATCAGCATCGGCACCATGCTCGAGAAGGATCTCTGCAAGCTTGAACCTATTCCGGTATATTGCCATATGTAGCGGAGTATGCCTCTCCTTGGTTCGACTGTTCACTCCTGCGCCATGCTTAAGTAATAACAGTACGAGATTGAGTAGATCGCCTGTGTTGTTGATATCGATTTCTGACAATACGTGCAATGGGCTTGGCAACGGGGTATGGCCATTGATGTTCTCAGAATCGGCATCAGCACCGTTCTTGAGAAGGATTTCCGCAAGCTTGAAGCGGCTCCGATATATTGCCAGGTGTAATGGAGTGTACCCCTGCTTAGCTCCACTGTTCACTGCTGCGCCATGCTTCAGTAATAACAGCATGAGATTGAGTAGATCGCCTGCATCATTGATATTTCTTTCTGATAATACGTGCAATGGTGTCTCGCCGACAATGTCCTCAGCATCAGCATCAGCACCATGCTTGAGAAGGATCTCTGAAAGCTTGAACCGATTCCGGGATATTGCCAGATGTAACGGAGTGTACCCCTTCTTGGTTTGACTGTTCACCGCTGCGCCGTGCTTCAGTAATAACAGTACAAGATTGAGTAGATCGCCTGCATCCTTGATATCGCTTTCTGACAATACATGCAACGGGGTGTTGCCATCGATATTCTCAGCATCGGCATCAGCACCATGCTCGAGAAGGATCTCTGCAAGCTTGAGCCGATTCTGGTATATTGCCAGATGTAACGGAGAGTACCCCTTCTTGGTTTTACTGTTCACCGCTGCGCTGTGCTTCAGTAATAACAGTACGACGTTGAGTAGATTGCCTGTGTCATTGATATCTCTGTTTGACAATACGTGTAACGGGGTCTCGCCGTTGATGTTCTCAGCATCAGCCTCGGCACCATGCTTGAGAAGGATCTCTGCAAGCTTGAGCCGATTCTGGTATATTGCCAGATGTAACGGAGTGTCCCCCTTCTTGGTTCGACTGTTCACTGTTGCGCCGTGCTTCAGCAATAACAGCATGAGATTGAGTAGATCGCCTGCATCCTTGATATCTCTTTCTGACAATACGTGCAACGGAGTATGGCCGTTGAGGTTCTCAGTATCAGCACCAGCACCATTCTCAAGAAGGATTTCCACAAGCTTGAACTGATTCCGGTGTATTGCCAGATGTAATGGAGTGTACCCCGTCTTGGTTTGACTGTTAACCGCAGCACCATGCTTCAGTAATAACAGCACGATATTGAGTATCTCGCCTGCACCCTTGATATCTCTTTCTGACAATACATGCAACGGGGTCTCGCCATCGGTGTTCTTAGCATCAGCATCAGCACCGTGCTCGAGAAGGATTTCTGCAAGCTTGAAGTGATTCCGATATACTGCCAGGTGTAATGGAGTATACTTCTTCTTGGTTCTATTGTTCACTGCTGCGCCATGCTTCAGCAATAACAGTACGAGATTGAGTAGACTGCCTGCGTCCTTGATATATCTTTCTGACAACATGTGCAACGGGGTCTCGCCATTAATGTTCTCAGCTGCATCAGCATCAGCGCCATTCTCGAGAAGGATCTCCGCAAGCTTGAACCGATTCCGGTATATTGCCAGATGTAATGGGGTGTGCCCGATCTTGGTTCGACTGTTCACTGCCGCACCGTGCTTCAATAATAACTGCACGAGATCGAGAATAGGACCTCCATTATTGATATTGTTTTCTGACAGTTTGTGCAATGGGGTCTTGCTTTCATCGTCTTCCGCATTGGCATCTGCGCCATGCTTAAGAAGGAGTTTTGCAACCTCGACGTGGCCTTGACCCAGTGCAGCAAGCAGTGGAAAATCGTACTTGCCACCGCGAGCATTGACATAATGGGGATTTTCGATGGCGAGGTGCTCAACCAAGCCATAAAATCCGCAACGCACAGAATAGTACAAAGGATTTGGATCCTCCAAGATATCGTGCAAAGAGACCCCCAGGTCTATGTTATATATTCTAACCCATGCCTCAAAATGAGGCTTGTGCGGAGTAAAGAGCATTTCCATCCCATCCTTCACGCGAGACGCAACGTCCTCAAATTGTGCGTGCTCGACCCAGTGTTCAGCAGCATAGCGGGCCAAAGGAGAATGTTCTACGCTCTCTTCCTTTTCAGTGCTGTCATCCGAATGAAGAAGCAATCCGAGACAGGCCTGGGTGAGGACGGTATGTGCGGATCTGAGACGAATGTGATATCGAGAGATATTTCGGAGTAAGGATGCGAGGCGATTTGATACCAAGAACTCCTTAACGGAGAAGTGTGAAAATTGGACAACCTGACGGCCCCAGAGATCACGGACGATGGTAACCAGACTTGAGCATGTGGACAGTACAGCCTGTGTCTGATTATCCAACCGCATCGCTGGACGGTATTTCGGAATCCCTCCCTCCGGCGCGTCAAACTCGAACGCAAGTAATTCTGCAAGTTCTTCAACAAGAAGCGGTCGGACGGCTACTACGAGGCACTGCATCATCCGATGCGCATGAGCTAGGTTCGCCTGGGGGATTTGACTGAGCACACGCATATAAGTATCGTCCAACGATTTCGGTAGCTGGTTAAGGGTCTGCCGAATACTTGCTGGGAGACAGTGACGCAGCACCTCTAGCTGACAAAATACCCATCGGAACCTGTAGGTTAAAAATATAAGAGGACACATCAGAGCAGTGGTGGATGCTCTCACATTCCGTCCGCTTTTCCAGACAGGTCCTTAACGACCAGCTCCTTCTCCGCACTCCGCCATCTCCCCATCATTCGGTCGGAGGAAACAAAGTTGCTCACGTAGTCGGAAATATCTTTCATTTGTCCAATTTCATCATGAAGGGATAGGGTACGAGCTAGTGGCTCCAGCACATCTTTGATGTCGACCTCCAGGCGACTAGTCACACAAATATGCAAGTTTGACAGGCCCAGACGGACAAGGTCCTCCAGAAAATTAAGGACATCCTCTCGTGGGGTTGGGATACCAGAAGAGTTGGGACACTCGTCGAGTGCGTCGACGATGATATAAATTGGCTGCCTCGCTGCAACTGAGAGCATTTCACAAAGACATTTCGTCAAGGTGCTATTGCTAGCTTGTTGCGTACCCTTCCCATGCGTAGAATAAATCCGAGATATTATCTCGCAGCACGGGCTTGAGTAGGCAGAAAGTTGACAGAGAAGAGATGTGACAAAGTTGCGAAGGTCTTGCTTTTTCTCTTCGTCGCGAAAGTCAAAGTAGAAAAATGCTAAGGAGGCCTGTCCGGCATCGCGCAACGAAATAACGTGTTTTATGATGGCAGAGCTGTAGTCATTATGAGTCCCTGTCGTAGGAGATGATCATCGGGAGATGACGAACCAAAGGATGCTTTTCCCGGACCCCGCTACGTAAATCAGAGGCCATCAGGTTGTGAGCGACAAAATATAAGAGGAGCGTACGTTTCCCATGGATCCAGAGGAGAGAACCGATCGAGATCCAGTCCTCGAATTTCTTGCCTTGAAAGAACCATGCGGCAGTCCCCTCCGATTGGGCTTTGCATGCGATGTTATAATTTGTGTACGGGTCTGGGGGAGAAAACCATTTGTGTATGTCCTGTTCTATCTGTGCCCCTGTGTTGAAGATTCAGTTTGTAGAACAGACGCGATACGGTCAGGAGATTACAGACACTTTACTTCTCGCACCTTGTTCTTTACCTCAACAACATCACTCTTCACCTCCACAACATCGCGCATGACTTCCACTATATCGTTCGACATCTGCTGCAGAGCCATGTTGGCTTTATCGGCGCCTAAGCAGACAGGTTTCTAGCGTGGTGCTGGCGACCCTTCCACAGCCACGTACCATCTTTGCCCTCAACGGCGACCTTCAGAATCTGAGCCGTCACCATTTGGAATTCTTCCTGTATTAGGCAATCAAGCCTTTTTAATGCGTCCTCAATATCCTTCCTCCCCAGTAGCTTCCTAGCAAATAACTCTGAAAGAACATGAGTCGTGAAGCGTGACGTATCTCTCTGTCAGAGAACTCACTCGCTAATGGTTGCTTCACTTCCTTTGTAGCGATGGAAAGGATAGAAAGTAACTCGACAATGATCTTCACAAGCACCTCCGCCATTTTCGTAGTGAGGGAAATCTGATTATAAACCTCTAAACGCTTGAAGAAGCTCTCGATACGCTCAAAGAGGTCGATGACAGCACCGTGGCTTGCTCTAGCATCCTTCACCGCCTATTAAACGTCAGTGTTAGACAGCGGCGGTTCACGAAAAAGTAAGGCGAGAGCACGGACGCCAAGCAGGACACCGATCCCCGTAAAGATCACTTTCGCGGGAGGGAATGCCTAGGTAAGTAATGTCAACATTCATTTAAAGTCGATATTAATCATTCGCACCAGGCT
The DNA here is from genome assembly GCA_963281015.1 of Lactarius tabidus. NCBI lineage: Eukaryota > Fungi > Basidiomycota > Agaricomycetes > Russulales > Russulaceae > Lactarius > Lactarius tabidus. The sequence continues at coordinate 331,016 of OY725473.1, forward strand.
AACGCCACCTCCAAGAGCGTCCGAAAAGGTGTGGAGTACATGGACCAATGGATCGATCCGCTTCATCAGCTGCCGATCTCCAGATCGATCGAGGGCATTGGCTTGATTCCGAAGTATGTCGAGGACAGAGTCGATGGACTCGCAGGTTTGTAGCTCAGATGCGAGCCAGATAGCTTGGAGGTCCTCCCCAGTCTTCTTCTTGTACTTGATCAAGGCGGCATCGAGCATCGATTTGAAGTTTGAGGGGTCCTTGGAGGGGTCAGCCGTTTGGGAAGTAAGTTGAGAAGGGCCGGAAGGGGAAGACATGGTGCTGGAGCACCGCTAGAGTAGAGGATAGTAGATGAGCAATAGCTTGAATACTAATACGAGTCGAAGGGGACTTGGTAGCTTGAAGACACGAGGCGACCTCGTGCCTTTTGCTTGGCTGGAAACCGTTTACACCGCTTCCAGTTCGCCCAACAAGGGAATTAAAAAATATTACAATTTACTGTAGTGTGATGCATGTGATGCGTGACGCGTGACGACCAACCTATTGGAAAAATAAAGCGAATGAATACAGTACTGTATGTAATGAAAAAAATAAAAATAAACGACCATACGAGGCGAAGGGTTTGGACAGCACACGAGGACAAGCAAGTGAACGTGTATCGAAGCGGCAGGAAAGACCTACACTGAACCATGCCTAGCATATTTCGAATCCGTCCCCGCTACTAACACGCGCCGAGCTAGGATAAGCCAAGGGATAAGCAAGAGGATAAGCAATAGACACCATGTACCATACAGAGTAGAAGAAACAAAAAGCGAGAGGCCCGGCGATAACGCAGAGACACGCACGTCGCACATGCGCACACCACCACCATTCAAGTTACTATCCCCAGTGATTCCCCACAACTCGCCGGACCTAGAACAGGTCTGCTCAGAACACGAAGAAAGAGGCGGAAGACGTAGGAAGCACGCGTTACCAGACCGAGCAAGTTCACAAGACTCGGACAATTCAAAACGCGGCACCTTACGCCACGGTGACACACGCACCCCGCAAATTTCGACGCCTGACGGGAAGCTATGTCACTCCCTCATGGAGGGAGGGGGATGACCTAGGATATCAGAGCAGGAAACGAAGATTACATGTTGACTTATAGAAGTGAAGCTAGTGATGCTACATGGGGCTACATGCCTCGAGACGCACAAAAATGGATCTAAAAAAAAAGCAAGAGGACGAAGGGGCAATTTTTGACGTAGATGAGATCAATACGAGGCAATTAAATTGCGTCCGTCATCAAAGAATAACCCATGTTTCTTCGCCGTCCCACGGAATTGCAGCGGAGAGCGGAGAGCGCGCCATGCTGGGGCTGTACGGTCTAACGGGTCATCTGGTCACGCGCGGTCACGTGTCCAGAGAACCTGAATGAGGCGACTCTGAAGCCAGCGCTCGTGACGCTTAAAACGGTCTCGGAGGAGATGTTCGTGGTGAGCATGCCTCGGAGATCGGTGCACGCCTGTCCGGAGTGGTAAGGCGAATAGATCGTGTGCGCTAGAGAGGTAATTTGGAGGGAGTTCGACTGGTGAGTTGTAGTCGCATTGCAACTCGGGGAAAGAAGGGATATCACGGAGATGAGCGCATCTCCACGAACGTGGCGCAGGTGGAGGGAGGTAGCGTCGAAGAAGCAGGCCCGGTGTTGGGGGATGAGGGACGGGAATGGGGGCATCTGTGTTGGTAATTGGATAAAGGAACTGGCGCCCTGTGAGGCTCGTGAGGCCTGTCTGTGTGAGCAAGTTTGAGATATACATGACGACGTCGAAGACAATCCGAGGGCATAAAAGTACCCATGAGAACATGGTAAGACGGCAGTTAACGAATTCATCATCAATTAAGATAATGAGAAGACCGGCAAGCGACATCGACGAACCCCAGTGCATACGCAGAACCTTTGACCGGGCCATCATTCGATCTTCGGAGAGGCCTCTGAGGCAGGCAGAGCTGCTTCCGGGTTTCTAGATGATAGGGAGTGGGGAGGAGGCTTGAAGGTAATAGACTTCCCCGGCACAGATCAGAATGCTTGCCATCATACGGGCAAGAATACGACGCAGGATGGTCGGTTCTAAGACGGCAAGGGGGCGGAAGAAGTATAAGGGGGAGCGATATGAGGATGGGTGTATGCGTACCTTCCGACCATGCATGGAATAATTCAGCCCCAATCATGTCGAACTGGTACTGTATGTCGATGGCGGGGACGGCGTGGTTGCAATGGTTCTGAGGCAGTCGAATCGGGCAGGCATTGTTCGGAAATCCAACCCTAACCATATATGGGCGCTTAACCGATTTCATCCGACTCACGGCGTACAACCCTATCGTTCTGCGATTGATATCCCTAACCGTCTGTCTCCTTGTCCTTGCTGCTCTCCACGCCTCATGCACTCGCCCACGAGGGCCAGTAGTCCCCGCAATCTGAAATCTGGAACAGGAACAACTCTCCGCAGACAGTGACCGCGTCACAGCAAGTGCATTGAACGTGGTTCGTAGCATGGAGACTGGTGCAGATGATAGGAAACTGACCCATTCTGCCGGTTTGACCGGCCCTGGGACGGAGCTGGAGCTGACAGGAAGCGATCGTGCGCTCTTGCAGGCTGATTAGGTGGCAGTGATCACTGATCCGGTAGCATTTTGACGGGAGGTTGTAGTCGTGTAGCGACTCAGGGGGAAGCAGAGGCTTCGGATGTGAGTGTTTGATCGTGAAGGTGGTGGAGGTGGAGAGTGCAGGGCTGGAATGGCTGGCAATAATGAGCTACAGGACATCGATTCCCTTGATAATGGGGTACGAGGGACAGGAAGCGGACGTGACTGTATGCCCAAAGTTGAAGATACATACGACGTGAAGGGACTGAGACTAGGCTTCTGAGAGGGAATAGGTTATGCGAGGAAATGTAGGGAGTCGTGGAAGTCGTGGTGATTTGCGCGTCTGTATGGCAAGTATGAGGTCTGTGATGACGTCGGAAGCGGCCCACGGGCATAGGAGCGGCCTGGAGAAGAGGCAGTCCAAGAGATTTTCGATTCGGGTACCGAGGAGAAGACGGCGCATGAGAAGGAAGCACGATCACCAGCGTGTGATGACAAGCGTCGTGTTGCTCTGGATGAGCCTCACTTTGTTGGGCCCTCCAATGCAGTCCGCATAGTGTGAACGTTTATCTTCCATGGTGCGAGTTGATATGCTCGACCACCATTGTCCGATCTCTAGAATGACCCAAGGTGGTCAGGTCGGCTGTGCCGGGAATTCCAGATGATAGGGTGCTGGCCGAAGGGAGGGTGATTGAAGTTTGAGGTAGGGTCAGCTGTTTGGGAAGTAAGATGAGGAGGGCTGGAAGGTGAAGACATGGTGCTGGAGCACCGCTAGAGTAGAGGACAGCATGAGCAATAGCTTGAGCGCATACGAGTCGACCGAGACTTGGTAGCACGAAACACACGAGGCCGCCTCGTGCCTGTTGATTAATTTGATTGACTGGGTCTGCACGGAACAATTGTATTTACCCTGAGATCGGGACTAGGATGATATTTCGAATCCATCCTCTACCAATACGCCGAACTAGGACATGTAATAAACACCGTGTACCATACAAAACAGAAGTAGTAAAATGGGAAAGGACGAAGGGGCGACTGCTTGTCGTCATGGGATCAATACGAGGCAACTGAATTGCGTTCGAGGGAGTCATTAACGAAAGGCCCGGCTTTCTCTTCGCCGTCCTCGTTCAGAGCCGAGTACGCCATGTCAAGCGCGTTGTGCGTAGGTGGCAGGTCCAATGGGTCACGTCACAAGAGGCCAAGCCCGACGTGGACGGGGTGACTCTGGTACTAATAGCGCTCCAGGTGCTTAAAACCGCCGAGATGTTCGTAGTGCGGACGCCTCAGAGATCTGCGTATGTACTGCGTATGCCTACGCGTTCCATCAGGGCGGCGGGCCGAAGTGGTAAGGTGAGCGGATAGTGCGCGCCCGAGAGGTAATTTGATGGGAGTTGACGTGAGTTGTAGTCGCATCGCGACTCGGGGAAGGAAGAGATACTTTGCAGATAGGTGTACCTTCATCAACGTGGCAAAGGTGGGCAAGGTGTTGTCGAGGAGGCAGGCCCGATGAAGAGGGATGAAAGACGAGAATGGCTTAACGGGCAACGGGAGCGGTGGGCGGAACGGGAGGCAAATGTGAGTATGCTCCAAGTTGGTGATGCTGTAATCTGATATGAAGGGATAGGCTGAGCCTAAGAGGAATGTAGGTCCTGTCGGCAATCATACGAAGAGCCAGGAAACGGTGGGAGTGTCTTGTGAGGCTGAATAGGTTTGTGATATGCGTGACGACTTCAGAGACGACCAACGGGTGAAGGTTGTCAGTGCTCGTCGCTTGGGACGATGCCTTGCTTTCTGGATCATCAATCCTCTTCGCATATCGTGAACGGTTGTCATAGAAAAATCGAGCCGATGTTCTCGACAGTCATCATTCCAGAGAGGTCTGTGAAGCAGGGAGAACTGCACTGGGGTTCCAGATGATAGGGGGAAGAAAGGAGGGGGAAGACTTCCCCAGCGTGCTGCGGAAGGCTTGACATCATCCAGTCAAGAATGCAGTGGGGCAGTACGCACCATGTGTGCACGGTTATCACAAACGAAAACTCTGCAGACAGCAGAAAGGCCCTTGTGCCGCCGGAGCCTAGTCGGAAAAGAGGGTCTAGGATTTGTCATTGTGGGGTGCAGGTCGATTCTAAGACGACAAAGAGATTGAAGACTGCACTAGAGAGAGAGCGATATTAGGATAGATATATGCGTAGTGTTTGACCACGCACGGAATAGTTCGGCCCTGGGCTTGGAGAACTGCTGTATCGATAGTATCATGGCGGGGAATGTAGAGTTTGCGAGAGCTTTGAGGCTGCCGACTCCGTTGCAAATCTAACCCTAACCATATATGGGCGCTTAACTGTGCCCCCTACAAAAAGAATTCCTGTAGCGACCCAGGGAAGGAGACGCTTCGGAGGTGTGTGATCGTGAACATGGTGGAGGTGGGGGAATGCGGGACTGGAATTGCTGGCCATAATTGGATATGGGATATGGTGGGGTTCGTTGACAACATGGTGGGAGGGACGGGAAGCAGACGTGAATGTATTCTCGAAATTTGATATGCTATTCTTTGACCTGAAGAGACTGAGGTTGACATAGGGTGGATTGGTCCGCGAGGGAGTATACGAAGTAGGGAGTGGTGGAAGTGGTTATGGTTTGCGCGTCTGTAGGGCAACTATGAGGTCTATGATGATGTGGGAGGTGTGGCCTTCAGAAGGGGCGGTTCGCGAATTCTTCTTGGATGCTGAGGAGGAGAAAGGGCATGAGAGAAGCAACGACAACGAACTCGAATGTATCACACATACCCCTTGACCAGGTGGTGTATGCACCAATTGCTGTATCGCTGAGTGATCATCGACCATCTATGTGAGATGGAAACAGTCGCGTCGCTTGGGAAGAGCCTCGCTTGCTGGGCCATCAATGCACTCCGCATAGTCTGAATAGTGGCTTCCATGGCACGAGTTGATATGCTCGACCGCCTCGGAGGTGTTCAGAGCAACTTGGTCAGGGTGCTGGACAGTGGGGAGCCGTTGTGTATGCTTGGGCTTGCTGTAACCGATCGAATGAGAGTATACAGGATTTTTAGTTGTGGGGTGCTTGTCGCGTGGTCGTGTCGGTGATAAGACGGCCGGAACCTTGAAGGTTTCTATCGCGCGTTACAGAGAAAAGCAAGTGTTTCCATTCCAAGCTATGTCGATGATGGGGAATGTAGAATTTGAGAGGGCCAGGGTGGTGCGAGGTAGTCGAATCGGTCATTGACTGCCAGCAAAGCTCGGATGAAACGCCGTGGACGATAGAACCCTAACCATAGATGGGCGCTTGCGTCGGGTGCTCTCTAGTTGCCACTTCCACTGGGCCAGGCCACTTCTCTCACCTCGTTGTCCGTCGGTAGCCCACTCGCGCCTGCTGCTGTCCACACTTCAGGCCTCAGATGTTACAATGGCTGGTAGCTCCCGCGATTGAACCACGATGACCTCCCTTATCCCTCTCCGGGACTTCGCATTGGCTAGCTGCAGCCCACTCCTCCGGTAAACGTAGCACTACGACTTGAGGCACATTGCAATTTCTCAAATCGATGCCTTCCTTGTTCCTTTCGCATATAATAACATTTGTCGTTCCCTATCAGAACGTGTGGTCTAGCTCACTCTTTGCAGAGCTGTATAGCACCAACCTGCTTGGTGTATTCCCGTGCTACGGTCTTGCAAATACGGGCCTGCCTGTACCGTCACCTGGCAGCATCAACCCTGAAGCAAGCAATCACCCTCCTGGTATGTGCCGCCCTTCCGCGTTATAAGACGCGCTGCGCAGTCTCCGCGAAAACCCATGCACATCCCTGACCAACCATCCTTCCTGTGGACGACCTGCTGGCTGCGATCAGTATGCTTGCGACGCCGTAGTCGCAGGAGAATGATGACTTTCTATCATTGTTCGACTCAGCGGCGACTGATCTCATTTCTCTCAATTCCAGTCTTCCCGGCAGGTCCAACGGTCCCCGTCTCAAAGGCCAAGCCCGATCTAGACAGGCCGACTCTGACACTGGTGCTCCTGGCGCTTAAGACAGCGAGATGTTCATTGTGCGGACTCGGATGCTCAGGGATTGGAACACGCCTGCACAATCGACAGGCATGCGGGCCAAAGTCAGAAAAGCGAAGGGATCAGTGGCAGGCCCATGTCCGCTCGAGGACTACTGATAGTCTGACGGATCAGTCGTAGTCGCGTTACGTCTCAGGGAAGAAAGCGATACCTCGGAAATGAGTGAACGATCGTGATCGTGGCGGAGGTGGGCTCGGATCGAAGAAGGCCCGAGGTTGATGCATAATTGCGCGCTCAACCCACCAGATCGCGCACCGATGACACGCTGACACGTTGAGGCCTTGAGGGCCCACCACCCCACTTAAACCGTAGCTATCCTATTAATACTAGGTGTCGACACTGTCGACTGAAACCTTGCTTGAGCGAGACTTTGGTGGTGCACTCGGACTCGGAATACAAACCAATTCAAAAAAATAGTACAGCCGTCAATTCCTCGATGATGGGTACCCGTTGGACAACCCCCTTCATACGTCTAATTCCGTCATCACGACCACCAAAACGAACTTTGGTTCGCAACTCGACTCCGTGAGTTATAGCAGCAACACCTCATCACCAACCTAGTGTCGATCTGCATAATATCGAAATCCCGAACGTGAGCCAAGGTTTTGGTAAGCGTCGTACTAAGCGATGTGGCCTTAGACGTAACTGACTTATACTTACCCAACCTCTGAAAACAGTAGCACTGAAACTATACTTGGCGCAGGCTTGTCGTGGTGATCTTCACATTTCAACTCGACTAGGAGCTGATTTGGGGTCGGGCTCTGATCTATCTTTGCGTTGCCTTTATCACCATAGCGGTGTAACAACGATGCGATCACCAGCTTCCCGTGGTGTGATGCGAGATCTAACGGGGTCGCATGATTGTTGTCTTGCGCATTTATGTCCGCGCCGTGCTCCAGTAATAGCTGTGTGATGCGAACACCATCATCTTGGGAGTTATATGCGGCTCGTGACACCATGTGCAATGGGGTCTGACCCAGGTCGTTCTCCGAGTTGGCAGTTGCACCCCGATTGAGTAGAACCCGTACCATTTCTACCCAGCCATACAACGATGCCAAGTGCAATGGAGTCAGTTGATTCTTGTCTTGACCATTCCCGGCTAGTATATCAAACTCTCGTTAATCGCTGTGCAATATAGATACCATCTCGGGATATAATATTCACCTTCTATCACTTGGTATATCGGGGACTTGCCTGCGAGTCCATTATTCCCTATGTTGTGGTTTGCGCCGTAGTAGAGCAGAAGTACGGCAATCTGGAACGGGCCTGGATCAGACCGTAAATATGTCGGCGTCATTTGGTTATCCTCTTGCGCATTGAGGTCCACGCCACGTTCGAGTGATTGTTGCGCAAATCCAAGGCCAGGCTCCCGGGAGTCGTGGTCTCCCCGTAGTACTTGTTGCACTGAGATATCGTTCATGTGGTTCTCCGTGGAAGCACCTGCACTGGCTCAGTAATAATTTCCATGATTTTGTAATTCCCCTCACCTATTCCGAGAAGTAACGAGGTCTTATTATCCTCGTCTTGTCGGCTCACCCCGACAGCATGCACCAAGAATAACCGCACGTGATTGACAAAATCACCGTGTTCGGGACTCCAGCTTTCTGAAAGTATGCACAATGGAGTCTTTCCGTCGTTATTCTGCACATGAGCATCTGCACCATGCTCGAGAATGACCTCCACAAGCTTGAACCGATTCCGGTGTATTGCCAGATGTAACGGAGTTTCGTTATACTTGTCTCGACTATTCACCTTCGCACCATGCTTCAATAATAACAATGAGCAATTGAGAATATCTCCTTCATCTTTAATCTCGCTTTCTGACAGCGTGTGCAGAGGGGTCCGGCCGCTGATGTTCTCTGCATCTGCATCTGCACCATGCTCAAGAAGGATCTCCGCAAGCTTGAACCGATTCCGATATATTGCCAGATGTAACGGAGTGTGCCCGTTCTTGGTTTGACTGTTCACCACTGCACCATGCTTCAACAATAACTGCACGAGATTGAGAATATCGCCTCTGTCCTTGATATTGCTTTCTGACAATATATGCAACAGGGTCCAACCGTCGTTGTCCTCTGAATGAGCATCTGCACCATGCTTGAGAAGGATCTCTGCAAGCTTGAACCGATTCCGATATATTGCCTGATGTAACGGTGTCTGACTGTCCTTGTTTCGACTGTTCACCACTGCGCCATTCTTCAATAATAACGACGCGAGATTGAGGATATTGCCTTCATCTTTGATCTTGCTTTCTGACAGAGTGTGCAGCGGGGTCCGTCCGCTGATGTCCTCTGCATGGGCATCTGCACCATGTTCAAGAAGGATCTCCGCAAGCTTGAACTGATTCCGATATATTGCCAGATGTAACGGAGTGTGACCATTCTGGGTTTGACTGTTCACCACTGCGCCATGCTTCAGCAATAACAGCACGAGATTGAGAATATTGCTTCTCAGAGGCGATATTATCAAGGACAGCCTGTCCTTGATATTGATTTCTGACAATATGTGCAATGGGGTCCGGCCACTGATGCTCTCAGCAGTGGCGTCTGCACCATGCTCGAGAAGGATCTCTGCGACCTTGAAGCAACTTTTTTGTATTGCCAGATGTAGGGGAGTTTTTTTGTCCTTATCTCCATTGTTCACCCCTGCGCCATGCTTCAATAATAACTTCACGAGATTGAGAATATCGCCTCGGTCCTCGATATATCTTTGTGACAATATGTGCAATGGGGTCCAGCCGTAGACGTTCCCAGCAGTGGTATCTGCCAATGCACCATGCTCGAGAAGGATCTCCGCAAGCTTAAACCGATTCCAGTATATTGCCTGATGTAACGGAGTGTACCTGTTCTTGGTCCAACTGTTCACTGCTGCACCATGCTTCAGTAATAACAGCACGAGATTGAGGATATCGCCTCCATCCTTGAAATCCCTCCCTGACAATATGTGCAACGGGGTCTGGCCGTCGTTGTTCTCTGCATCAGCATCTGCACCATGCTCAAGAAGGATCTCTGCCAGCTTGAACCTATTCCGATATATTGCCCGATGTAACGGAGTCTGCCTATCTTTGCCTCGACTGTTCACCCCTGTGCCATGCTTCAATAATAAAAGCACGAGATCGAGAATATCCCCTCTGTCATTGATGTCTCTTTCTGACAATATGTGCAACGGGGTCTGGCTTTTGCGGTTCTCCACATTGGCATCTGCGCCATGCTCAAGAAGGAGTTTCGCAACCCTGACGTGGCCTTGGCTCAGTGCAGCAAGCAGTGGAAACTCGTACTTGCCACCGTACGCATTGACATAATGGGGATGTTCGATGGCAAGGTGCTCAACTAAGTCATAAAATCCACAAAGCACAGAATAGTACAAAGGACTTGGATACTCCAAGAAGATAACCCGCGACTCGGACGAGACCTCCAGGTCCATGTTATATACTCCAATCCATGCCATGAAATGAGGCTTGTACGGATCAAAGAGCATTTCCATCCCATCCTTCACGCGAGACGCAACGTCCTCAAATTGTGCGTGCTCTACCCAGTGTTCAGCGGCGTAGCGGGTCAAAGGGGAGTGTTCTGCGCTCTCTTCCTCTTCGGTGATGCTATCATCCGAATGAAGAAGCAATGCGAGACAGGCCTGGATGAGGATGGTGTGTGCGGGTCTGAGACGAATGCGATATCGAGAGATGTCTTGGAGCAAGGATGCGAGGCGATTTGATATCAAGAACTCCTTAACGGAGAAGTGTGAAAATTGGACAACCTGTTGGCCCCAGAGATCACTGACGATGGTGACCAGACTTGAGCACGTGGACAGTACAGCCTGTGTCTGATCATCCAACCGCAAAGCTGGACGATATTTCGGGATCCCTTCCTGCGCCTCGTCAAAATCAAATGCAAGTAATTCTGCAAGCTCATCAACACGAAGCGGCCGGGCAGCCACCACGAGGCACTGCAGCATGTGGTAAGCATGTACTTGGTTCGCCTGGGGGATCTGACTGAGCACCCGCAAATAAGTATCGTCTAACGATTTGGGTAGTTGGTTAAGGGTCTGACGAATACTTGCTGGCAGACAGTGACGAAGCACCTCTAGCTGACAAAATACCCATCGGAACCTGTAGGGTGAAAAAGATAAGAGGAACTATCGGAGTACCGGTGGATGATGCTCTCACATTCCATCCGCTTTTTTAGACAGGTCCTGGACCACCAGCTCCCTCTCAGCACTCCGCCATCTCGCCATCATCCGGTCCGAGGAAACGAAGTCGCTCACGTAGTCGGAAATATCCATCTTCTGTCCAATTTCATCATGAAGGGATATGGTACGAGCCAGTGGCTCCAGCACGTCTTTAATGTCAGCCTCCGAGCGACTAGTCACACAAATACGCAAATTTGGCTGGCCCCGACGGACAAGGCCCCCCACGAGATCAAGGACAACTTCTCGTGGCGTTGGGATCCCAGAAGAGTTGGGACACTCGTCGAGTGCATCAACGATGATATAAATTGGCCGCTCGACGGTGACTAAGAGCATGTCCAGAAGAGAATCCGTCAAGGAGGCATTGCTGGGTTGCTGGGTACCCTTACCATGCGTCGAATAACTCCGGGAGATTATCTCGCAGCACGGGCTTGAGTAGGCAGAAAGTTGACAAAGAAGTGATGTGAGAAAGTTGCGCAGGTCTTGCTTCTTTTCTTCGTCGCGAAAGTCAAAGTAGAAAAACGCTAAGGAGGCCTTTCCGGCATCGCGCAACGAAATAACGTGCTTTATGAGGGTAGAGCTGTAGTAATTGTGAGTTCCTGTCGTTGGCGATGATGGTTTGGAGATCACAAACCAAAGGATGCTTTTCCCGGACCCAGCTACGTAAATCGGAGGTCATCAGGTTGTGGGCAGCAAAAGATAAGAGGAGCCTACGTTTCCCATAGATCCACAAGAGAGAACCGATCGACATCCAGTCCTTGAACTTCGTGCCTTGAAAGAACCACTTGGCGGTTCCCTCAGATTGGGTCTCGCATGCAATGTTATAATTTGTATACGGGTCTGGCGGAGAAAACCATTTGTGTATGTCCTGTTCTATCTGTGTCCCTGGGTTCAAGATTCAGTTTCTACAACACGCGCGATACGGTCAGGAGATCACAAACATTTTACCTCTTGCACCTCATTCTTCACTTCAACAACATCGCTCTTCACCTCCACGACATCGCGCTTGACTTCCACCATATCGTTCGACATCTGCTGCACAAGAAGATTGTTTCTTTCAGCACCTAGACCGACGAGCGTTTAGTTTGATCATTTTGATGCTAATGACCTGTCGGTAGCGCTGCGTACCATCTTTGACCTCCGTGGTAACCTTCAGAACCTGAGTCATCACCATTTGAAATTCTTCCTGTATCAGGCAATCGAGCCTTTTTAACGCATCCTCAATATCCTTCCTCCCGAGAAGTTTCTTGGCAAATAACCCTGAATAAAGGTTGAGTCATGAAGCGTGAACTTGAAGCTACTCTCGTTCAGGTAACTCACTTGCTCGTCGTCGCCCAACCTCCTTTGTTGCGATGGAGAGTATAGAGAGTAACTCGATGACTATCTTCACAAGCACCTCCGCCATTTTCGTAGTTAGTGAAATCTGATTATAGACCTCTAAGCGCTTGAAGAAGCTCTCAATGCGCTCAAAGAGGTCGATGACAGCACCGTGACTTGCTCTGGCATCCTTCGCCGCCTAGACAATTTCAGTATTAGACGGCGGTGGTTCACGAAAAGGTAGGGCGAGAGCACGGACGCCGAGCAGAACACCGATTCCCGTAAAGATCACTTTCGCGGGAGGGAATGCCTTCGCAAGTAAAGTCAACATTCATTTCAGAGTTGATAATCATGATACGCACCAGGCTAACACCATCGCCAAGAGCCCCAGAAAAGGTGTAAAGTACATGAACCAATGGATCGATCCACTTCATCAGCTGCCGATCGCCAGATCGGTCGAGGGCATTGGCTTGATCACGAAGTATGTCGAGGACAGAGTCGACGGACTGGCAGGTTTGCAGCTCCGATGCGAGCCATATGGCTTGTAAGTCCTCCCCTGTCTTCTTCTTGTACTCGATCAAGGCGGCGTCGAGCATCAATTTGAAGTTTGCGGATGGGCCCGCCATTTGGGAAGTAGTAAGAGGAGGGTCGGAAGGCGAAGACATGGTGCTAGAATATTGCTAAACCAGAGGACAGTAGTTGAGCTATAGCTTGAGTGAAATACGAGTTGAAGGGGACTTCAAGTTGGTAGCACGAACTTGAAAGACACGAGGCGACCTCGTGCGCTTTGCTGGAATAGGGAGGTTCTTTACGCCCCCATCACTAGCCTGCAAAGTGCCTAAACTTGAATGGGTAAGAAAAAAAAGGGTCCGCTTTACAATTTACTCCCGATTCTACGAAAAGAAATTGTGAACAAAATGCGAAATGGAAAAGAATAAAACGACGAGACTAGGCGAGGACCAGCGTAAAACGTATATCGGAGCGGATTTACACAGAAACCATACCTAACATATTTTGAATCCGTCCTCTCTACAAACACGCGCCGAACTAGGATAAAGTAATAGACACTGTGTACAACACAAAGATAAAAGAAGACAAATGGGAGAGGACGGAGGAGATATTTGCTTGACGTCAATTGGGGATCAGCACGAAGAGGGGTAACTTTATCACGTCTGGGTCTCGCGTACATAGCTGTAAGATCAAGCAAGTAACGACGAAGCATCTTATCAAAAACAAAAAAACAATACCCAACTTTCTATCTTGTCATTCGCCGTCCCCGGGTCCCCAGTCACCGTACGCAACTGCAGCGGAAAGCGCGCCATGTCAAGCACGCTGCACGCGCGTGGCAATCTAACGGGTCCCCATCTCTAAAGGCCGAGGCCGACCTGGGCGACGCTCTGATGCTAGTACTCCTGCCGCTTAAAGCAGTGGACTTGCGAGATATTCGTGGTGCGGTCATAAACCGGCTAACTCCGCGTTTGGCCGGCCTGCGGGCCGAAAGCGGCAGGTATGCTCGGAGTAATTCGGTGACGGGTAAGTTGTAGTCGTGTTGGAAGATGGAGATATTCCGGAGATGAGTGGAGGATCGTGAGCATTGCAGAAGTAGGTGAGATGGCGTTGACGTGCCAGGTGGGGCGAGGCGGGACTAGAATGGCCGGGCATGATGGGCAATGGAGGTACTGGCGGTTTTGTTGATAACGGGGGAGGAATTGGAAGAGATCGTGAGTGTATGCTCGAAGTTGGTGATGTGAAGGAATGGAGATCAGGCTTATAGGTGGCCGTGAGTCCTGTGGGGAGGAATTCGAGGAGGGGGGGAGCGGTGGGATTGGTGGCAGTAGTCATCCTGTGACGCTCGTCTGTGTTGAAGTACGAGGTTTGTGATAACGTTGAGACGGTCCACGGGTATAAGAGTAACCTTAAGAAGCTGGTAATTCGCGAGTTCTTCAAACCGGATGCTGAGGCGAACACATAGTATGAGAGGCAAGCGACAGAGACGAGCTCGAATGAGTCGTGTATACCCTTTGTCCGGGGGTATATCCGTGTTGCATGGCCGAGGGGATCGGTGCTGGACAACAAGGGGTCGGTCGCTGGGACGGGCGCGAGTGGACAGGTTGGACGACTTCTAAGGTGTGGAAGGTTGTTGGGTTGAGAGGTCCCAATGAGAGGGAGCTGAAAGAAGGGAGGGGATGTGATAACAATAGGCTCCCATGGGACGCCTCTGCAGGGTTCCCGTCATCCGGGAAAGAATATGATGGGCTGGAACGCGTGACGCTCATCCACTTCTCACTCAGTGCGACCAGTAGCATGGCCGCCATGAGCAAAAAATCTAATAAACTGGGGGGAAGATCGTTGTGTATGCGTTGGGGCGAGGTGAATGGATCATTAATGGATCGTGCGCACTCGAGAGGTCATTTGGTGGGAGTTTGACGGGTAAGTTGTAGTCGCGTCCCAACTCGGAAAAGGAAGAGGTACTTCTGAGATGAGTGCACCTTCGTGAACGCGACGGAGGAGGTTGAGTGTCGAGGAGGCAGGCCCGGTGTTGGCGTCTGAGGGACGGGAATGGCTCGACCTAGGAAGTAACAGGGTTGATAATGGAGTGGAGGACCCGGAGGCAAATGTAGGTGTATGCGCGAAGTTGGTGATGCCATGGTATGGCGTGAAGGGATAGAGACCGGGCGTAATTGTGTAGGTCGCGTCTGGAAGCACACGGAGAGGCAGGAAGTGATCGGAGCGTCCTGTAAGGCTCTTCTGTATGACAGACTGCCATTTGAGCAGCAGCCGGCTATCAGGCCAATCAGGAGTAAAAACGGCCGATGAATACTATAACCCTAACCATAGATGGGCTTAGCACCGATTCTTTACCTTACTGTAGTGGCCCCGAAATCTGAAGATCTGAAGCATCAACTCAACACCAAACTCCGCCCTTTCCATGAACTGTTGCTTAGGGACTGGCTTCAGCATGCTTCTCCATCGCACGAACGACACCACTCAAAGCACGCAATTATCGCCCCCATCCTTTGGTTATACTCATTCGTCTTTGTTTAACAGAATGACGCCATTTTTTCCTCTCCGTGCCGGGCATTGAGGACAAGCCCTCACAGGACACGCGACCCAGCTCACTCCTCTCAGAGCTGTGTGGTACTGACCCCCCTTTTAAATTCAAATTCCAAAGCCTCGCAAATGTTGGCCCGACTGCGCGGCCACGTGACCTCACATTACACAAATGCCATCCTGGCATTCGACGACGCTGTGGGTTCTTGGCGAAGACCTAGCCGCATTCGTGGCATAGCTGCGATAGGAATGCTTGCGCCACCGCCGCCGCTGCCTCAGTCAAAGCATCGGCCATACGGGTTGCCCCGCAGCGCGGCGGATGTGGCCATGCGTCGCATTGGAGGCAACTGGAAGGTGCCTCTAGCACAGAAGGCTGTTGTGCGGCCAGAGCTTGCTGGAGCTCCGTCGAAACAGAGGGTTCAAGACTTTTAATCGTGGAGGTGCTCGTCGCACGTCGATTCTAATATGACAACGGGGAAGTAGAAGGCACTAGAGAGAGCAATATAAGGGCGCGGATATATGCGCACTTTCCGATTACTTACAAAATAATGGGCACGTCGAACTGCTATGTCGGGGAATGTGGAATTTGCAATACAGTAGCAGTCCCGATTGCCCTGAGGCAGTCGAATCGGTTGACGTATTGTTCGCAAATTTAACCCTAACCATAGATAGGCGCTTAGCGTCCCAATAATCCACCAGCCAAGTTCATCCGACTCACAGAGTGAATGTCGCATACGACATCTTATAATTCTAGGCCCGATATCCCTACCCGTCTGTCCCCTCGTGCTTGCGGCTCTCAACAACTCATGCGGGACATTCATGGTACGGACATGGGTGCGGATGCTGAGAATTTGGCTGATACCGCGCGTTCAACTAGACCCTGGGATGTGGGCCGGAGATGGCAGGAAGGGATCATGATCATACGCGTTCGTGGACTGGTCCTCCGGCAGTTTGATGGATCAGTTGTAGGCATGTCGCGGTCCAGAGCATAAGATGCTCCGGAGATCGGTGCCTGATCGTGAACAAGATCGCGGTGGCGGGACTGGAATGGCTGCCCAGAAGGGGTGTCGGGATACCGGGGTGACGGGGTAGGAGGGACTGGAGGCGAGCAGGAGTGTATGCTCTATTTTGGAGATGCGGCAATATCGGGGGGAATATGTTCTGCATGGAAGTATACGAAGAAGCAGGGAGTTGTGGGAGTTGTTGTCGCGGTTCGTCCAGTGATCCCCATCTGCGCGGCATGCAGGAGGTTTGTGATGACGTCGAATATGGCCTAAGGGTGAATGAGCAGCTTTGAGAAATCAGCACTGTTCGCGAGGGATGCTGAGGAGAAGACCAGTCATGAGAGGCAGGTGACAGTGACGAACTCGAATGTATCGCACATACCTCATGTCCATGCATACGCGCTAATCGATGTATCGCCGAGCCGAGTGACCCCGATAATTAGTGTGGGGTTCATTGGCCAACCGTCGTATTGCCCCGAGTCCCGCACACTGGGCCAACAACGCACTCCGCGTAGTGTGAATAGTTGTTTTCTATGGCACGAGTCTTGGCGCGAGTTGATATGGGACCCAGAGTCGACCACCTCGGAGGTGTTCAGAGCAGGGGTTCCGCGGTTCCGGATGATAGGGAGCCATGGTTCATGCGCTTGGGCTTGCTGTAGCCTGGAGAAAAAAAGTATATTAGATGTTTAATTATGGGGTGCTTGTTCATGGTCGTGTCAATGATAAGACAGCAGAAACCTTGAAGGTTTCTATTGCACGTTACGGAGAGAGCGGGCGTTTCCATGCCGAGCCGTGTCGATGATGGGGAATGCAGGATTTTAGAATTTGCGAGGGTTAGGATGGTATGTTGGCTCTACTATTGGCTGTGAGCAAAACATCGTTCAATAGAACCCTAACCTTAGAGATTCCGCATCGGGTGTTCGCCAGTTGCACTTCTCAGGCTCTTGTCCGACCTGTAGTTTACTCGTGCATGCTGCTTTCCACACTCAGGCCACTGGCGCTCTCCTACAAGGGCTGGCAGTACCCGTAATCTGAACCACAAAAACCTCTCCGGGACTTCGCGTTAACTAGCCTCTGCCCGCTCCGGCGCTCCTCCTCTGGCAAAACGGAGCACATCCACTTAAGGCACGTCGCAATCTCAATCGATGCCTCCCTTCTTCCTTTCGCATAATAACATTTGTAGTTCCCTATCAGAAGTGACAACAGTTTCTTCTCTGTACTGACGAGCCCTTGCAGACCACGTGATCTGGCTCACTTCTCGTAGAGCTGTATGGCACCAACCCACTTGCTGTATTCCAGCTTCAAGGTCTTGCAAATACGGGCCCGTTCGTACGGCCACCCGACAACATCCACTTTGAAGCAAGTAATCACCCCCCTGATATGTGCCACTCTTCCGCATTATACGACGCGCTGCACAATCTCAGCTAAGACCCAGCCACATCTAGACGGAGCGACTCTGTGCGAGATGTCCATGGTGCGAACCCCGATGCTCAAGGATCGGCACACGCCTTCACATTCGAGAGGGATGCAGGCCGGAGTTGGAAAAGCGAAGAATCATGCCCGCTCGAGGAGTGCTGTAGTCTGACGGATGGGTCGTAGTCGCGTTACGTCTCAGGGAAGGAGGCAATACATCGGAGATGAGTGTACCACCGTGTACGTGGCGGAGATGTGTTAATACTGAAGAAGGCCCGGGTTGGGGGGTAAGGGGCTGGAATGCGCTGAGCATAGTGGGAAATGGTGTACCAGTGTCTCTGATAATGAGGTGGACGGGGGGAGAATGTGAGAGTGGACACGATATGAGTGATATAGTATGCCGCGAAGGGAAGGAGGGGGCTTGAAGGTAATAGACTTCCCCAGCACACGTCACAATGCTTGTCAACATACGGGCAAGAATACGACACAGGCGAGCAGCAGTCCGGAGATTACAAGCCAAAAATCTAATAAGCGGTAGGGAATGTTGTTGTACGGCCAGAGCATGCTGGAGCCAGTTGAGAAAGAGGGTCTGATATTGTTAATTGTGATGCTCGCTGCATGGTTGGTTCTAAGATGGGAAGGGGGCGGAAGAAGGCATTAGAGAGAGCAATATGATGATCGACATATGCGTACCTTCGACATCGTCCTTTGTGACGCACGCTCTACTCTGACTCTGGGATTCACCCTCGTGTTCATGCTCTTGCCAACTGAACGGGCAACCTTACTTTTGCACTTCTGACCGGCTCAATATCTGCAAACTCAGGAGGTTGTTGGAGGCATTTAGGCTTGAACTCAGCCGGATGTCACCCATCTGCTCTAACCTCATCAGTTAATCCCATTCATTAAAGCCTAGCTACAGTACAATATAGGCCACTCGACATGCCAAGCTTGAGGCTATTGATACCATCCTTGCCAGCCCTTCTCTGACACCTCCTGGACTCCTTGCTAGCAGAGCGTACCCCTCGCAGAGACTACCCTTGACATCACCGTCGAACCCTGTATCATATGATCATGTGTACCTCTGCGCTTTGTCAGATGGGCATCAAACAGGTCTTCTATGGCTGTACGAACGAACGATTCGGAGGGAGTGGTAGCGTTCTCGGTGTCAACAAGAGGTATGCTCTCAAGTATTTTCGTACTTGTGCTGATGGACTAGTCTTGAACATCCAAGGCACCCACCATTTAATGCAACTGTCACGAAGACGCTATCGTGATTCTCCATCAGTTCTATGTCACAGAGAATACAAACGGTATTGACCACATTCTAATCTATTGGCTCATGATCGGTGGCAGCTCCAACGCCAAGGTCGAAGACAAATCACATACTCAAGACCGACTTTCCTCGGGTGTCTACACCATAATACAAGTAACGTTGTATGATTGACCTGGGTACACTTTTCGAATCATATCATAAGGAATGCCATCACCTCCCAACGTCTTCGCTCAGGCTCGAGTTAGCGACCCATCTAAGTTGCATGGTTTGGGCGGCAAAACTCCATTTATCCGCTGCCGCCTTGATCCTATGGAGCCGTCATGATCGCGGCCAATTGGGTGCTACAATAGACACGTACTTAAGCTCCGTTGACTTGCCCGCCCCGTGTCCAGCCTTTAATTCAAGTCTCAAGAGTAGTGGGTTCGGGTTATCACCAGCGACATGTTGGAGCGTTGCTGCTAGCTTGAAGGAGTGGAGAGGAACAACGCGGTCGTCATCTGTCACAGGCTGTGTACTTGGCACAACTGGCCCACATCAGTTGGTAGTCACGCACGGTCAGCGGTGAGAATTAATGTTGGAGGAAGAATCTTGTGGGCTGGCACGTTGTGCAGCGGTGATATTGGATAAATGAAGTCAAAGTCGTGGGGATCATGCGGGTCGCCATAGTCAGGGGTCCATGCGCGTCCGATGGTGAAGTCCACGAACTACCAGGAAACAGACAGTGAATCTTGCTCGGGGAAACGAATATTGGGGGAGAATGCTGTTACCTTCAGAAGGTCGTGGACACCAACTTCAGCGATAGCTGCCCCAAGAAGGCCTTCAGGCGCACGGTTCACGCATGCGGAGACGAGAAGGCCTGGTAGCAATAGTAGTAAGGTGATTACCCGTGAGATGAGAATCGAAGACCGAAGAAGGTACCGACACACCGCCGTTTGAGCCACCATTGATAGCAATTTTTCCCTTTGCCGCATACTTATTTTCAACCAACCACTCCCTGCACTGGGATGTCACTTTGGTAGAATTATGTACACGAGATCCACTCACGATGCAGCAATAAAGTCGTCGAAGCAATTTACCTTCAAGTCTATGAATCAGCGCAACTTTCTCCCTAATAAATAGAGGCCCGTACCTTGCGCTCTCGTGTCCCCGCGAGATGCCATTCCTCGCCGAACTCTCCTCCCCCCCGTATGTTTGGCACTGCGAGAATGAAGCCGTACGTGCGCATAGCAGTAAGAATGGGTGGGCTGAAGAATGGTCCAATTGAGTGGGAAAACCCGCCGTAACCTACCAGCGAGATCGGTTTCGCATTTTCGATATGTTTAAAATCGGGACGCACCATACTGGATGGCAGGCGCTGTACCGTCGAGAGGGGTATCCTTGTGGCGAACAACGAACATGGGAACTTTGGTTCCGTCTTTACTCTTGAACCAAATTTGTTCTGAAATAAAGCCACCTTCTCCTGCAAAGCCTCCAACTTTCGTCTCACGCCAGACTTTCCACGTCCCATCCACTTTCCCTCCATGTGGCTCGGAAAAGTCGTAACGAGCGGCGATACCAGGATTATCAAAACCGGTTAGCCACACAAAGAAGAACTTTTGCATGCGCCGACCATACGCATCGAGCGTACCGACGTGGTCCGAAGCGAGGCGCTTCAGTGGCTTACCACTTTTGAGATCGTGTATGTAAAGCTCGTCTTTGACATTGCGCTCGTAGATGGTAACTAGCCGATCATGGCCGAGGATTAGCGCGTCGCGTAGATGTGCGTCTTTGTCCTCAGGAACGAGAACATTAGTGAAGTCCTTGATATGCACTGGGCCCAATTTCGACGCCTGGCGAAATGCTTCAACGTCAACGGTGATGACTCTATATTGCGGTGCGTCGGCGTTCGTTTGAAGGTAAAATATGGCCCCGTCGTTTCCGATGCTACAAGCATGTTAACAGGCAGACCGGGGTACGCATTAGTTTGTGACCTACACGCTATATCGAGCCTCAAATTCGTCCACCAACTTGATCCAATTAATATGCGGTCCGATCGGCTCCTTCTCGAGGTCCCCAAGCCATAACCGCCTTTTCTAACCCCCAGTTAATAAACCGCCCACGGAAGTCGTAGAGCGGCATACTCGTGCTGTATCCCTAGAAACTGTCAACTCAAGCCACCGGCCGTCCACCTCTGAGACTCCAGCGTTCCAATACCATTCTGGTTGATCGGGGTTTTCCATCACCAGTATATCTTCGGCTACGTGGGGTCTTAGTCTGTGGGATCGTGGTGCAATGTTAACGGTAAGGCGTACATTGATGAGTCCCGATCTTGTGGTAAAGAAGCTGAGCATCCTTGTCGCTACCGGTGAGCATGGTCACCTCATCCGAATTCGCTGGATTATGCGAAGAGTGATCGGGAAATCTCTGAAGGAGGACTAAGCGTTTAAATTGATACAGAAGCGAGTGCACGAACTTGATAAAAAAACCCTTTGCTATCGTGTGTCCAAGCTATGCTAGAGAATTTCACAAATTTGAGCTCGTCAGAAAGACGCAAGTCGTTCTTTGCGTCCGTGAGTGGGTTTTCAGTAGAGCGGATATAGATATTCGTGAAGTCGCTTCCCTATGTAGGAATGAGATAACGGCTCTCATAGTTCCTGCAACGAAACCAACATACTGAGCGAGAGAGCTCATAGGAAAACCATTTCCCATCGCGAGAGTAAGACGCAGAAGCTAATGAAACTGACCCATCGCTTGAAAGAACATTTGGCTGATGTTTTGGCATAAATTGGGGTTAAATTGGAAAAGAAGTAATCACGGACATCAAAAAACACTTCACCGCCAGCCCCGACGATAGGATCTGGAAGATCAGAATCTTTGGAGCGATAATAAACTTCACCAGTAGCGTCAGTAAGTTACACATATTGACAGAGGAGACCCCACCAGATTGCGGCTGAAGGCCGCTGTTATAGGACCAGTACCATCTACCGTCATCCCGCAGTTTGGGAATGCCAAACTATAATAGATCTCTTTATGCGATCACTGGATCTCATCCGGGAGGAGATTACTTACCTTTTCGTAGTCGGTGCTAGCCCTGATTTCTTCCTCTAACCTGACGCGATCGGGATGTGCGTCTAAGAAGTTTCGCGTTAGAGCCGCTTGAGCGGCGAGCCACTTCTCCCGCTCCTCACTATCCTTCTCCAGCCAATCATATGGATCCGAAACCTTAACTTCCACACCAGCTCCACTCCGATACACATCGACATGATCAGAACGACGGGTAGGGGGGTAACACTTCGGTGTCCACGATAACGTTGGCGATGTCATGTTTCTAAGCCTAAGTGAAACAGGTGATCGATGTGGGCTTGGATGTAGGTGCAAGAAGGGACACCGAAAAGCAGTAGAGATATATATGTTGTGGACTAGGGCAAGTGTACGATGGCATCGATGGGGGACTAGTGCATGTAGTATTAGGATTGCCACTAATACTATTAGCTATAGTACCTGTAATGCCGTAAGGCGCCGGGCCTGGTAAAGGTAAATTAACCCTAACCATATATAGGCGCTTAGTCCGGCAGCAAGCAAAACTCATCCTAGAGTAACTCTAAGTGCATAACGGCGTACGTCTTATCATTCTAAGCCCCATATATCTGCTCCCCGTCCCCTCATATTTGCTGTTCTCAATACCTCATGCGAACCCCACAAGGGCTGGCAGGCTCCGCAATCTGAGACATCAACAATATACCTCAGCGGCGAAAGCGCCGTAGCAAGCGCGTTGTATGCGGGAGGCAGTTCGAACGCCCGAACCTGATACTTGCGTTCCTGGCGGCTAATACGACGGCTAGTGCGAGATGTTCGCGGTGTGGACGTTGGTGCGGGTGCTGAGAATTCGACTCATACCGCGCGTTCGACCAGACCCTGGGATGTGGGCCGGAGCTGACAGGAGGGTATTATATGCGCTCGTGAAATGATCCTCTGGCAGTTTGATGGGTGAGTTGTCGTTGTGTAGCGACCCAGGGAAGAAGATCCTTTGGAGATGGGTATGTGATCGTGATCGTGATCGTGATCGTGGGGAGTGTGGACTGGAATGGCTAGCTAACGGTATTGTTGATGGTGGGTAAGAGAGACGGTAAGCGGACAGGACTGTATGCCCAATTTTGAAGATGCGATAATATTGGAGGAATAGGTCCTGCTGGGGAGTATGCAACGAAGCAGAGTGTGAGAGTGGTTGTGATGATGTCGAATGAGGCCCGCGGGCAAACGAGCAGCTTTGAGAAAGACGGTACAGGGAGGCAGTTCGCGAGGAATGCTAAGGAGAAGGTCAGTCATGAGAGGCAAGCGACAGAGACGAGCTTGAATGTACCGTATCATGCTGAACACAGCTCGCCGGATTTCCTTGCGAGCGCGAGAACACAGCATCGAAATTCCTCATCATTGCAGGAATCATCGCCCAGACCCTGCCCAAGCCAAAGTCGTCCTCCTCATCTTTCCAAGGAAAGTCGAAGCCGAGTCCAGAGGCCGATGCCTCCCCTCAGGCGCTAGCGCCTGTTGTTCCCTGATCCACGCGTTCACAGCCTGCGCAGCCTGTGGACCCCCCATACCTGCCCAGGCGCTCTCAGATCTGAGCACAAGAAAATTTCCATCGCACACCTCGACGCTGTGCGTCTCCAAAGTAGACACATCGAGGGGACGCGAAGAAAAGACACCATCATTGATGAGCTCCTCCACGTCCACCGTACTACGTATGCGCAGGCTCGAGTTCGAGGTATCGAGGCGTTCCAGGCCCGAGGAGCTCCGGTGCACTCGTATTTGGCGCCGCTCACACGACGACCCAGGAATGCACGGCTATGGCCCGGGTTGGAAATGCGGGGCACGCGCGACTCCGAGTCGAAAAAAGCGAGGAGGGCCGAGGAACGGCTGGCATTCTGCACCATAACTGCGCTGTTCGCGCGTGCCGCAGTGCGTCGTAGATGTAAGGGCTGGGCGAGGGTTGGCCCGCGCTGTGTGCTTCGGCGAGTGCGCCCGCGACGGCTGCGATGATGTTTCTTCGTAACAAGGATACTGCACCAAGGTTGGAAGGGTGGGGTCGTTGGCACTGAGTAAGCGAAGACTGACCAGAAGATCATGATACAGGAAGCCCGCCAGCGATAGAAGAAGAGAATACAGGATTTTTAATTTAATTGTAGGGTGCTTGTTGCATGGTCGTGTCGATGATAAGACAGCAGGACCTTCGAAAGTTTCTATCGCGCGTTACAGAGAAGGTGAGCGTTTTTATGCCAAGCTAGTCGATGATGGGGAATGTAGAATTTGAGAGGTAGTCGAATTAGTCATTCACTGTCAGAAAAACAGATGACAGTCGTCGCGTTACAGTTGGGCGCTCCGATAGAACCCTAACCATACATAAGCACTGTATCATCATCAACTGCTCATGATACTGTCGCCGCTTTAGAGCAAATGCACCTAACTCAGTGCGACGTATGGTCACATTCTCAAGCCAGGGCAAATATTCCACTCGCACCTCGTTATCCGTTGACCACAGCACTTCCGGCACTCTTGCACAACTTTCTTCACTGCCTCAGTTCTCTCCAGGGTCTCTCCCTCACTGGCTGGCGACAGCCCATCTCTCCTCCGTATAATAAAATACCACCATTATATGCACGTGCCAATTCTCTAATCGATTTTCCCTTCTCCCTTTCGTGTATCATCGCATTCGTCTTCATCTAACAGAATTTTTTTTCGTTGTCCTTGAAGACCTTGAAAAACGAGCGACCTAGCTCACTCCTCGTAGATTTTCTAGACACCGACATACCCAACTTCAAGTCCTTGCAATCCGGTCCTGACCGAACGGCCACCTGGCAGCGTCGACTTCGGATTAGACGACCGTCCCAGTATGTACGGCACTTCCGCGTTCGACGTCATCATGCTGCACAACCTCAGTGAAGACCTAGCCACGTTCACGACCAACTCGACTGCGTAAGGACTGTTGGCTGTGATCAGCATGCCTGCGCAGTCTCTGTCGCAGGAGAAGGAAGACCTGCCATCATCGTCCGGCCCACCGGCGATTGATGCGTTGCAGGCGTTCAATAACGACGAACACCTGCAAGATCTGGTGCTTCCGGACCCGGACCTGCCCAAGGCGAGACCGCGTCATCACCGTGCGGCGGTGACTCTGACCGTCCAGCATCCCAGCCCTAGAGAGGCCGCCACAGAGAACGTCGTGAGTGCAACTCGAATGGTATCGTTCTATGTCACGACACCGTCCCCTTTCTCGACCATGGAGGGATCCCATCCCCACCACTACCTCAGACAAAGAATCAGCCTCACATGCACCCAGCGATTGGAGGATTTACCGGATCCGTTTTAAAGACTGAGCGAATGTGGAATGAAAAGGTAAAATGACGAGTTGACACGATTGGAAAGAATACGAGGACCAGCAAGTAGACGTGTACCGTGCCAGTAGAACTCGAACCAGTGAAGATTACACTGTACAGTAACTTAATCATACTTAGTATATTTCGAATCCGTCCTACTATAACACGCGCCGAACTATGATATGAAAGAGCACCATATACAACTCGGATCAAAAGAAGAAATTGGGGAAGGAAGGAGGAATTTGACTCCAAGGGGATAAGTACGAGGTAACTTAATACTTAATTGCGTCCAAGTCTCGCGCATACAAATGTAATGCGACGGACTGATAAAAAAAAGGTTCGCCTTCTATCTTGTCAATCGCTGACCCTCCCGAATCTTTCAAATCTGAAAGCGAAGAGTGCGCGCCAGGCCAAGCACGCTGTACGGGGTAGCAGGTCCAACGAATCACGCTCCAAAGGCCGGGCCCGATCTAGGCAGGGCGATGATCATGGAGATCCTGGCATCTCAAATAGCACACGTGCGAGATGATCGATGATCGTTCAGAGATTGGCGCCCACACGTTCAAGTGCTCGACCGTAACGCGGGCCGGAGTTGGCAAGGTGGAAGGATCGTGCTCGCTCAAGGAGTAATCCGGCGGAATTTTGATGGGTAAATTGTAGTCGCGTTGGGACTCGGGGGATGTGAGGGTGCTTCGGAGACGGTTGTACGAGTGTGGACGTGGCAGCTGAGGTGGGTGAGGTAGTGCCCAAGAGTTAGGCTGGGTAGGGTCGGGAAACGTGGAGATGAAATGACTGGGTATAATGGCAACACGAGACTGGTGGTATTGTTAAGAATGGCGGATGGACAGGAAAACAAATGGAGTGCGTACTCGAATTTGGTGTTGTAGTACTACGCGAAAGGTCAGAAAACGGCCCTATAAGAGGGAGGCGTAGGTCTTGCAGGGCGTATACGAAGATGCGGGGCAGGGAGTTTTAGGAGTTGTGGTGGTGGCTCGTCCTCTGGGGCCCATCTGCCAGTGCGTGGCAATTGGGATAACGTCAATTAGGATAACGTCGAAGACAGCGTGTGGGTATAGCAGCCTTGAGAGTGTGGTACAGGTCGCAGCAAGCAAGTTCTTCGATTCGGATACTGAGAAGAAGCATGAGAGCAAAATGAGAGCAACGGACTCGAATGGATCGCGGATACCACATGTCCGGGTGTATATGCGTGTCGATATACCGAGTAATATCGGCGTGGGACAACAAGTGACTGGTCGCTCGGGACAGATCCTCGCTTTCTGGGGCCCTCGAAACTCTTCCCATAGCGTAAACGGTTGTCATATAAGGATGAGTTGATAACCTCGATCGCCCATCGTTTGATCTCCCGGGTGGTCTGAGGGGTACGGGTCTGCAGGGTCAGAAATTCCAGACGATAGGCAGCTGGATGAAGGAAGGGAGTTGAAGATCAGGCTAACCCGAGATACGTCGGAAGGGTTCCCATTAGGAATATGATGAGTTTGAACGCGTGACGTTCATTAACTCTTCACTAGGTGTGAGTCGCATTGCTATCACCAGCCAAAAAATATAATAAAATAAGGGAGAGGCCGCTGTAGGTGAGCAGAATCGCTGAAACCCAATCGAAAGAGAGGATCGGAAAATTCCAAGTGTGGGGTGCTCGCTGCCTGTTCGAAGTCGACAACGGCGCCCTTGACGGTTTCGGCTGTGCACTAAAAAGAGAAGTGAGGATGTATATGCGTGTGCCATCGGACCACGTACAGTGTAATTCGGCACTATTATTCAGCGCTTGAGATTCGGCCCTGAGCGCTGAGCGTTTTGGTCTGTGTTTGCGATAGCCAGTTGGTGAGCGAGGGTCGAAACCTAACCCTAACCATAATTGCGCGGCGGCCATACTTTGGCTGGTCACACCAGGGCCACCACAATCCTTGCCACAATCCGTAGCTACTAGGTGTCGACTGTAACCTTGCTTGGTAATTGATGCGAAGTTTTGGCTTGGGTTTTGGTGTCGACTTCGCCGATTGTGGGCTTTCTGCACTTGTCCGGTAAACTCCGGCTGTCACGGGACTGACACAATTCAGAATCTGGGCCATGACCTTGTCAAGCAAGGTGATCCCATTAACACCGTTCTTAGCCATCAGCTTACACTCCGTAATACGAACTGATTCAAAAAAGTACATCCGTCTCTTCTGCCATGGGCGCCCATTGTACACCCCTTCACACGTCTACTTCGGTCATCACCACCACTGAAAACGAACATTGGTTTACAAGTCGGCTGACTCGGCTCCATGACTTATTACAGCAAAACCTCATCAACATCCTCAACCTAGTATCGATCCGCATACTATAAAAATCCCGAATCTGAGTATAGGTGATGGTAAGCGAAGGGCTGAGACGTAACTGAGTTTCACTTGCCCAACACCTGAAAACTGTAGCACCGAAACTATGTAGTCGGCGCATGCTTATGGTAGAGATCCGCGCCTTTCAACTCGAGCTGACTTGGGGTCGGGCCCTGATTGGTCTTTTCGTTGGCTTTTTCATCGTAATGGAGGAACAACGAGGTGAGCTCAAGCTTCCCGTGTTGCGATGCGAGGTCTAACGGGGTCGCGTGATTGCTGTCTTGCGCATTTACGTCCGCACCGTGCTCCAGTAATAGCTGTGCGACGCCAACACCATCTTCTTCGGAGATATATGCGCCTCGTGACAGCACGTGCAATGGGGTCTGACCCAGGTTGTCCTCCGAGTTGACAGTTGCGCCACGGTCCACTAGAACCCGTACCATTTCGACCCAGCCATAAAATGATGCCAAGTGCAACGGAGTCAGTTGGTTCTGGTTTAGTTCATTCACGGCTAGTAGATCACCATGTCAATGAGCTGTGTAATATCGACACCACCTTGATTAATGTTTACCTTCTATCTCTTGGTATATTAGGGTCTCGCTTCCATTATTCCCTACGTTGTGGTTTGCGCCATAGTGGAGCAGAAGTACGGCCATCTGGAACGGGCCTGGATTAGACTGTAAATATTTCGGCGTCATTTGGTACTCCTCTTGCACATTGAGGTTCGCGCCACTTTCGAGTGATTGTTTTGCAAAACCAAGAACACATTCCCGGGAGCCATAGCGGCCCTGTAGAACTTGTTTCGCTGAGATCTCTCCGATATTGTTCTCCATGGGAGCGTCCAATTCTGCGCTCAACTCAATAATAACCCTCATAAAATTGTACCTTCCCTTACCTGGCTTTATTTCCATAAGTAAAGAGTTCTTGTTTTTCTCGTCTTGTCGGTTCACCCCAACGCCATGCAGTAATAATAACCGTGCGTCATTAACAAAATCACCCTTGTCGTCACTCCAGCTTTCTGAAAGCATGCGCAATGGAGTCTTGCCGCTGTCGTTCTCTGCATCAGGATCTGCGCCATGCTCGAGAAGGATCCCCGCAAGCTTGAACCGATGCCATCGTATTGCCAGATGTAATGGAGCTTGGCTGTCCTTGTCCCGTCGGTTAACCTCCGCACCATTCCTCAATAACAACAGCGCGAAGTTGCAAATATCGCCTTCGTCGATATGGCTTTCTGACAGTACATGCAACGGGGTCATGCCATCCTTGTTCTCCGCGTTGGTATCTGCGCCATGTTAGATCAGGGTTCTCGCGAGCTTGAACCGATTCCATTGTATTGCCAGATGTAACGGAGTTTCGTTGTGGTTGTCCCTTCTGTTCACTCCCGCACCATTCCTCAATAACAACAGCGCGAAGTTGCAAATATCGCCTTCGTCGATATGGCTTTCTGACAGTACATGCAACGGGGTCATGCCACCCTTGTTCTCCGCGTTGGTATCTGCGCCAAGCTCGAGAAGGTTCATCGCGAGCTCGAGCCGATTCCGTTTTATTGCCAGATGTAACGGAGTTTCGTTGTTTTTGTTTCGTCTGTTCACGTCTGCTCTATTCTTCAAAAACAACTGCGCGAGATTGAGAATATTGTCTTCGTCCTTGGTTTCACGGCTTGACAGCATGTGAAACGGGGTCATGCCGTCGTTGTTCTCCGCGTTAACATCTGCGCCATGCTCGAGAAGGGTCCTCGCGAGCTTGAACCAATTCCGTTGTATTGCCAGATGTAAAGGAGTTTCGTTGTGGTTGTCCCGTCTGTTCACTCCCGCACCATTCTTCAATAGCAACAGCGTGGGTTCAAGTTTGAGGATATTGTCCTCATCGTCATCGTAGGTCTGGACTTGCGGCGGTAGTGGTATCGACCAATAGCTGTTCATATTAGGGACATTTCCCAATAGTAACCTGTGCAATGGTGTCCGGCCTTTGTTATCCTGAGAATTGACATCCGCCTTGTATTTGAGGAGCATCGTAACTACCTGCTCCATACCATACTCTTCTGCCATGAATTTATCGTCGCAGGCATTCACATTCGCGCCGTGTGTGAGTAGAAACTCCATTATATTGAGAAGGTTATGGTGAGCTCTGAACCTTGACAACGCCACGAGCAATATGGTCTTTCCATTCGTTCCCCGAACATCAACGTCCGCATCATGCTTAAGGAGGAGCTCCGCAACTTTAACATGGCCTTTTCCCAGTGCTGCAAGCAGCGGAAACTGGTACTCGCCACCGAAAGCATTGATATAATGGGGATGTTTGTTGGCGAGGTGTTCAACCAAGTGATAGAAGCCACAAAGCACTGAATAGTACAAAGGACTTGCATTCTTACAGATACCCCCTATCCTGACTACCGTGTCCATGTTATATATCCCGACCCATGCCGCAAAATGAGGTTTGTCGGAGTCAAAGAGTGTTTCCATCCCGTCCTTCATGCAAGATGCAACATCCTCAAATTGTGCATGCTCAACCCAGTGTTCAGCTGCGTAGCGGGCCAAGGGGTAATGCTTTACGCTCTCTTTGGTGATGTGGTCGTCCGAATGGAGAAGCAATCCGAGACAGGCCTGCGTGAGGGTGGTGTGTGCGGATCCGAGACGAATGTGATATCGGGAAATATCTCCGAGCGAAGGTGCAAGGCGATTTGATACCAAGAACTCTTTGACGGAAAAATGTGAAAACTGGACAACTTGGCGGCTGGGAAAGTGTTCGTTGACGATGGTGACTAGACTTGAGCACGTGGATAGTACAGCCTGTGTCTGATCATCCAACCGCAAAGCTGGACGGTATTTTGGAATCCCTCCCTGAGCCGCATCAAACTCAAATACAAGCAATTCTGCAAGCTCATTGACCTGAAGTGGCCGGACGGCTACCACGAGACACTGCAGCATGCGATGCGCGTGTGCTTGGTTCGCCTGGGGGATCTGACTGAGCACACGTAAATAGGTATCGTCCAACGATTCGGGTAGCCGCTTGAGGGCCTGCCGAATACTTCCTGGGAGACAGTGACGCAGTACCTCCAGCTGACAAAACACCCATCGGAACCTGTAGGGTAAAAAAGATATGAGGACTTTTCAGAGCACTAGGGGATGCTCTCACATTCCGTCCGCTTTTTTAGACAGCTCCTTGACAACCAGCTCCCTCTCGGCATTCCGCCATTTCGCCATCATCCTGTCGGAGGCAACGAAGTTGCTCACGTAGTCGGAAATATCTTTCATTTGTCCAATCTCATCATGAAGCGATAGTGTACGAGCAAGTGGATCCAGCACAGCTTTGATGTCGGCCTCTGGACGACTAGTCACACAAATATGCAAGTTTGGCTGGCCCAGACGGATAAGGTCCTCCATAAAATGAAGGACATCCTCTCGTGGGGTAGGGATACCAGAAAAGTTGGGACACTCGTCGAGTGCGTCAATAATGATATAAATTGGCTGCTCCACGGCAGCTGAGAGCATTTCGCAAAGACAGTTCGTCAAGGCATTGCTGCTGGGTTGTTGTGTGCCCTTTCCATGGGTAGAATAAATCCGGGAGAGAATCTCGCGGCACGGGCTTGAGTAGGCAGAAAGTTGACAGAGAAGAGAAGAGACAAAATTGCGCAAGTCTTGCTTTTTTTCTTCGTCCCGAAAGTCAAAGTAGAAAAATGCTAAGGATGCCTGTCCGGCATCGCGCAACGACATGACGTGGTTTATGACGGCAGAGCTGTAGTCATTATGAGTTCCTGTCATTTGCAATGATCCCGGGAAATAACAAACCAAAGGATGCTTTTCCCAGACCCCGCTACGCAAATCGGAGGCCATCAGGTTTTAAGCAGCAAACTTTAAGCGGAGCTTACGTTTACCATGGATCCATAGGAGACAACCGATCGAGATCCAGTCCTTGAATGTCGTGCCTTGGAAGAACCATTCGGCGGTTCCCTCAGATTGGGCCTTGCATGCAATGTTATAATTTGTGTACGGGTCTGGGGGAGAAAACCATTTGTGTATGTCCTGTTCTATCTGCGCCCCTGGGTTGAAGACTCAGTTTCTACAACGGGTGCGATACGGTGAGGAGACCACAAACATTTCACTTCTTGTACCTCGTTCGTCACATCGACAACTTTGGTCTTTACATCCGCGACTTCGTTCTTCACCTCCACTACATCGCACTTCATTTCATCCATATCGTTCAACACTTTCTGCAGAGCTATGTTGGCTTTGTCGGCACCTAAGACGGGCATTTAGCGTGCTGCTGGCAAATTGTCTACAGTCGCATACCATCTTTTCCCTCAGTGGCGACTTTCAAAATCTGAGCCGTCACCATTTGAAATTCCTCCTGTATCAGGCTATCAAGCCTCTTTAATGCGTCCTGGATATCGGTCCTCCCCAGTAGTTTCCTAGCAAATAACTCTGAAAGGACATGAGTAGTGACGCGTGAAGTATTTCTCCGTCAGATGACTCACTCGCTCGTCGTCGTCTCACTTCTTTGGTTGCGATAGAGAGGATAGAGAGTAGCTCGATCACGATCTTCACGAGCACCTCCGCCATTTTCGTGGTTAGCGAAATCTGATTATAAACCTCTAAGCGCTTGAAGAAGCTCTCGATGCGTTCAAAGAGGTCGATGACAGCACCGTGGCTTGCTCTGGCATCCTTCGCCGCCTAGAAAACTTCAGTATTAGAAGGAGATGGTTCACGATAAGGTACGGCGAGAGCACGAACGCCGAGTAGGACACCAATCCCCGTAAATATCACTTTCGCGGGAGGGAACGCCTTCGCAACTAATGTCAACATTTATTTAGAGGCGATATTCATGATACGCACCAGGCTAACGCCATCGCCAAGAGCCCCAGAAAAGGTGTAGAGTACATGGACCACTGGATCGATCCACTTCATCAGCTGCCGATCGCCCGATCGGTCGAGGGCATTGGCTTGTTCGCGAAGTATATCGAGGACAGAGTCGACGTTCTCGCAGGTTTGCAGCTCAGATGCGAGCCAGATGGCTTGAAGGTCCTCCCCGGTCTTCTTCTTGTAGTCGATCAAGGCGGCATCGAGCATCGATTTGAAGTTCGAGGAAGGGTCAGCCGTTTGGGAAGTAAGTTGTGAAGGGCCGGAAGGTGAAGACATGGTGCTGGAGCACCGCTAGAGTAGAGGACAGTAGATGAGCAATAGCCTGAGTGCGACGCGAGTCGAAGGGGACTTGGACGCACGAAAGACACGAGGCAAACTCGTGGCTGGGAACTTTACACCGCTTCCGATTCACCCAAAAAAGGTTCGCCCAAAAAGGCAATGACCAAAAACGGAGCCGCTTCACAATTACTTTCAATTTTACAGCGCGAATAAACGAGAAACGAAGAGGTAAAACGACCAGATGAAGTGATAGGAAGTAGTATACGAGGGCCAGCATGGAGACGTAAGGATAGGCGTGTATCGTACTCGCGAGCAGCATAGAGATTTCCAAGATTTACACTGGAATCAGAATCTGCCTCTACTACTAAACTAACACACGCCATGGGATCAATGTGAGGAATTAATTGCGTCCCAGTCATCAAAGAAAAGCCCAGCTTTCTTTGCTGTCCCAATCCGCCCCACGGAGCTGCAGAGGACAGTGCACCATGTCAAGCACGCTGTATGCGGGCGCCAGGTCCAATGGGTCACGTCTCCAAAGTCCAAACCCAACCTCAACCAGCCATGGACCTGCCATGGCTTACATAGGTCATGGACCGGCCGACAGCAAGATTCTTACATCAGTCATGGACAGCCAATGTTGGCTGACGTCAGAGATTCTTGCATATTTCATGGGTGGGCCGACATTGGCTGGATCGGAGGAGAATCTCCGACAGTTGTGTAATGTTTAGTGTCCGGAGAAAACCTCAAATTGTCGGAGAAGATCAAAGGAATGATATTAATTTCTGACACATATTTATTACATGGATCCTTGTTTCTGTTGAGGAATTATATTATAGTAGCATTAAATCAGTATATATAATGCTATTTACTTTTCCCTTGTGTCGGTTGCAACAGGAGACATACCTGTATGTATACATATTGTTGTCGGATAATTCAGGAGTGCTCAAGTAATTAATATGGTATAGATTTGTCGGAGTTTGGGCATGAAGTATTGATGTGATCAGAAAGCTCTAAAGGATTGAATAAAAAGGCATTAGATTTGTAAATAGTATTGTTTTGTTGATGCAATCCACTGCATAAAATGGAATTGGAGCATGGTAGAAATAGATTATCACATCGGTATAGGACTACAATGTGGATATGTGTTACCCAATATCTAGGACTCATTTCTTATATTACAACATGGCAGAGCAGGTTGGAACATGGCTATGGGATAGATTCACAACTGGTTTCATTAAAATATCACTTATTTAGACATGGGTATTTCATTCGTATAATATTACCAAAAACACCAAGATTTGATTCACACTTGTTCCAAAGAAATTAACAGAATATACAGGATATGCTACTCATTGTACAGATGTATATGACACTGCTTATATTGTATCATGTGGATGATTAGAGTATGCTTAAGTCTACCATTGAAAAATGTGGGCTGTAAGTTTCCTGCCTCTTCCGGTATCCATGTACCTATAAGAATGTCAGAAATTAAATGAGATAAAATATATAATATACTTGCCTCGCTCTCTCTGTCAGCTTGATTGTATGCTTTGGACACTCTGATGTTTCACCAGATTTATCTGACAGATCATCATTGCTATCAGGGTGGTGCAGTCTGACATTACCTTCTCCTTTGTCATTTGGTTGGACCTCATGCTCCAAAGGATTGGCTGATGGTTGTCTTCTATCTGTTACACCATGCATTAATAGGTGTGACTGTGCAGTAAGTTATGTATAGCTCACCAGAGCCAGACCCAGCATTTGAGTCAGCTGGTGTTCTGTCATATCACAGAGTTACTAAGATTTATGACAAGGCAATTTGTGTAATGTCATCTGAAGTTATCAAGATAGATTGCACATACCTAGCCCTTCTTGGATAGAACAGGTTTGATCTATTGGCAGAGAAGTCATATGATTGACATCTCCCAGTCCACCCCATGTCTCATCAGGATCAAAACTTGAGAAGGGAATACCATCATTCCAAGGGTTGCTCTGCTCTTCTGAGAAAGGGATGGGACTGTCAGAAGAATGTGCATCGGAGCAGAAAGAATTGTCAGAGTGATTAATATCAGACTTAGATGTAAATGCACACCTTGAGTGATCAGAGCTTTGAAGAGGGTCAGATACATTTGACCTGTCTTCAAGTCTATTGCCTTCAGAAGAGCAGACATCAGGAGATCCGTCAGAAGGGTGGTCTTGGCACTCCTCCGATGATAGGGATGCATCTATAAGAATAGGGCAGGATTTTACCCAAATTAAGGGGTTAAGGCACTGCCTCTTTCTTTCCCTCCAGTGATCTAAAATTAGATGTATATCTCTGATACAGATCTTTGATGGATCAGCCCAAGTAAATCCATCTGGGGTACATTCCAGCATAATCCAGTCAGATGGATTTGCACAGAGCTGTGCCCATGAAATCTTGGCCTGCTTCTTTCCTGAGATGTATCCTAATATCCTTGGGTCATGTGTACACACAATATATTGGAGAAATACTCACTAATATGAGCAAGTAAATAAGCCCTCAGCATTGCTTGCACTGTCTTTGTCTTGTACCCATTGGCTTCTGTTATATTTGGAATTTCGGGGCAGCCATCTTCTCTGAGAGAAATTGGAATTGGAGTTCTCTTAGTAGTATGACAGCTTTTAGGGATGGTCTGGATGTTATCTAGGAGATGGGTGCATTAGATATATTTTCCAAATAAAATAGCAGCACACCTCTGCCATAGCACCACTTGGCATATCTCTTCCATTCCTTAAAAAGTGGAGCAGCCCCCCAATCGGGGCAGAATAACAGAAATGATTCCTCAGTATCATCTGGCTTATCAGTTTCATATCTGTAAATTTATAAGTATACTATTTGATCAACTAGAGCTTTGGAAGACTTACAGGCCAGTGACAATTGTCTTATCTTCCTTTTTGTGTGCAGCAAGAACAATGCAGCAGACACCACATGATTTAAATAACTGCTTTTGAAAATCACAGATGATTTTTGCACTGACTGAGCTAGCCATTCTGGAAGTGTGATACTATTGAGCCTATATGAATATATTACAGAGAACATACCTGGCCTGAATATTAGCAGGAGGAGGCTCATCAGACCACTTGTTTGCAAGTGTAACATACAGCTGTTGCTCATCGTCTTCGAGACCTTTCCAAAGCTTTGTCATTGCGTCCTGAAGGCTGCCTAGGAAGGCCCATGAACCAGGTGAAGCCCCAGACATTTCCTCTGCCTCTGTCATAACCTCATCCTGACACATGTGATAAAAGGCATTCCTTGCAGACCATCTTTGAATGAACTTGACATATTGTTGCTCTGGCTGTTCATAATGATTGTAAAACCACTTTCTGATTTTCTGCAGATATAAATGTCATATATTATATACAGTACCACATAAGCAGATCTCACCATGCTAGCCTCACCCTTATTGAATGGTTCTCCACTAGGACGGAGCATTACTAGTGCTGCCATAGCATTTGCAATAATCTTGCTCCACATATCAAAATCACCATCCTAAAATTTGTTGATGTACTCCAATAATGTTTCAATGTCTTCTCTAGTGATAGTAAAAATGCCTGTCGGAGCAGGATTATCATTATCTAGAATTTTGGGAGATGGAGGGGGCGATGAGGGTGTAGTATCAGATTCCATGGCTATGGATCATGTGATCCTAGATTCTGGAGAGCCTGGATAGAAGAAATGTTTTGAAGTGTTGGACCAGCAGATGCAGCACATTTATATATTCATATTTTCATTGCACATGATAGCAGTATGTTTTGTTGTTTGCACTTGTTTTGTTTCATCAAATGATGATGATCAGAGTATAATAAATGTATGGGCATATGAGACATGTTTCAAGCGTGTTTCAGATGTTATTACTCACAGAAATAGGCAGATCATTTTGTAATCACATGTCCAATTAAATCTGGCCATCAATAAGATACAAAACTCCACTGATATTGTGCTGATATTTACAAAAAACAAAAAGACATGAACAACTAGGAAATGTACAGCTAATCCTTTTTATTTTCCCTTGTGGTTTTGTGATGCTCCATGAGACTGCAGAAAGAGTCAAGTTCAAAGGTAAATGTAGCTAATGCAGTGCAGAGCAAAGATACCACATCCAATATTCCATCTGTACTGGGCTTGCTCTCCTCCAGCTCCAAATCTGCATGAATGGGGACCAGTTCATTGGGTGTACCCTCTGCGAAAAGTGCAGCACCTGCAGTGGATGAAGTGATAGGGATGGAAGTAGACTGAGTAGTGTTAGCGGCAGAGGGGCGCCCAAGTGTGGCAGCAAATGTCTGTGCAGCACTTGCAATCGCTGGAATCGAAGCTGTAAGTTGTAGCAGATGACTATCGGCTACATCAAGCAAGCTGAAATAAAGACAGGCTTGTCAAGGACTGCTCAAGCCTAATGCAGAGATAGATCACACACCGAAACTAACTGATGTGGAGCGTGCTGAACTTGATACCTTTATACAAGGTAATAACAGCGGTGTCTCACAAAAAGGATAGTCTGAGATAGAACCAAGAGGACAAGTTAGATTGGTACTATGGAAGACAAGAGGAATGTGAACCTGAGATAGAACCAAGAGGACAAGTTGGCTCTTCTCAGGACACTACAGGGTGTCTTATATACTACTAGGGATGAGTCACTTACTAATCTACTGAGTAAGTATGTATGACTACAAGCTGACACATCGTGTATCTATATTTAGCACTTCTATTGTGATTACTGATCACTGTGTCATAAGTGCTTACTTGCACTGATGCATCGCCCTAATAATAGAACAATGCTGACTGAAAACTAATACAGCATGTAATCTACATTACCCTATTGTTCTATGACATTCCATAATGTTCCAACCAATCATAACATACACATGTCTGATATAAGATAAGGCAGGTCCTTCCCAGGATCACATGCCTTTATGACGAATACAATTGCACATATTGGCATCATGTGACTAACCATCTTATCATATCTAATGATAAGGACTCTAACACAGAAAACAGAAAAATATATACACGTCCGTGACATTACCCCCCTCCTTAGGGATTAATGTCTGCATTAACTTCTGTAAACTGGTTTGGCGACTGCCAAGGCAAGGACGTGTATAGGAGTGCTGCTATCTTTCTAGGTGCTCCCGGGTTTCTGGAGTGGAACTCCGTGACTTTCTCCAGTGCATGAGCTAGATTTTTAGCTGGTTCCCATGTATCCTCGCCCTCCCCATAACCTTTCCAGCGAACAAGATACTTGAGTGTACAACCAAAGAGTTTTGAGTCTCTAATATGGTCGACCTCATATTCTTCTTCTCCTTCCACTGTGATTGGCTCTGGTGGGGGTGGCTCCTGTCCATTGACTTCGTTCCCTTTGTAAGGGCTGAGACGATCTACATGAAATACATCATGTACCCTAAGTGCAGGGGGAAGTGCAAGCTTGTAATCGACGTCACTTCTAACTTCAGTGACTTCGAAAGGGCCCAACTGCTTCGGTCCAAGCTTGGACAATTGTTGGTGAACCTTTATTTGCTTTGCTTGCAACCAAACTTTATCCCCGACGTTAAACTTGTATGGCTTCATACATTGTTCGATGTCTGTCTGCATTCGCCTTTTACTTAAGCGAAGGGCTGCCTCTGCATCTTTCCTTACAGATTGTAGGTGTTGAAGACGCTTGTCTAGAACTGGGATTCCTGTAGTACGGCCTATAGGAATTGTGAAATCTGGCATATAGCCATACAACATCTCAAAGGGCATATGCCCTGTTGCTGAATTGAGTCTGCTATTGATCACAAATTCTGCCGTAGGTAATAGGTCTACCCAATCATCCTGGCGTTTGTCAACGAAGAGACGTATATAAACCTCGACTTCTTGGTTTTTACGCTCTACTTGGCCATTAGCTTGTGGATGATAAGCTGTAGTTAGACCTGAGTCTATCCCTAGTTGCTTATAGAGGGCACGCATGCTTCTTGCCGCAAATTGGGGTCCCCTATCACTAATGATTTTTTTGGGGATTCCATGGAGCGGGAAGACTTGCTCAAAGTAGATGGATGCGACACCATCAGCCGTAAGTTGCGTTGTCACAGGGAATAGATGGATCTGTTTCGTATAATGATCCACTATGTTAAGGATAGCATCCTTCCCTTGTGATACTGGAAGCGGTCCAATCATGTCTATACCAATGATTTGCCATGGACCTTCCGGAACTTCTTGAGGCTGAACCTGTGCTTTAGGATGTATGTCTTTCCTATAGTGTTGGCATTTATCGCAACCTTCTATGTATGCAGAAATAAATCCTGCCATGCATGGCCACCAGTAATAGCGGCTAACTAGTTCTACGGTTCCATTTTTACCAGGGTGACCAGTGGTTAACGAGTCATGACATGATCGTACCACATCTTTACACAGCTGCCTATCATTTGGCACATAAAGTTGTCCCTTGTAATAAACGAAACCATCATCTTCTTCCCACATTGCAACACCGTCTGTGAGAGCTTTTGGAGCGGTCTTATCTATACTTTTAAGACCCTCTATAACTTCTGCTTCTCGCAAACTTGCCCAACATATGCGATCTCCAAGGGAGTCTACTTCAGGACAGAAGTGTACTTGTGCAGCTTTTAGGAAATGCTGTGGTCCTAAGACCTGAACTTGGTGATTGTCGTCTCTATCAGAAACATGGTCTTTTGAAAACTGACTTAATGCATCTGCTTGCATTGATTCCCCTTTGCGATAGATTACTTTAAAATCGAAACGACTTAGGTAGAGTGACCACCGTGCTTGTTGTCGATTTAGATCTTGCATTGTTGCCCACCACTCTATATTCTTGTGGTCGGTAACTAGTTCAAAAGGGATCCCTTCGAGGAAGTGTCTCCAGTCCTCGAAAGCTCTAATGCAGCCTAGCATTTCTCTGTTGTAGATTTCGTAGTTACGCTCTTCTTTACTCATAGAGTCAGAGCGATAAGCTACAGGGTGCCAAAGGCCATCTGTA
This sequence comes from Lactarius tabidus, assembly GCA_963281015.1. Taxonomy (NCBI): domain Eukaryota; kingdom Fungi; phylum Basidiomycota; class Agaricomycetes; order Russulales; family Russulaceae; genus Lactarius; species Lactarius tabidus. Next base: position 370,748 of record OY725473.1, read on the forward strand.
TGTTTCTGAGACAATATGCCTCCGGTAGCAAAACCTGAAGCATCAACTTCAACTCACGTGGCCAGTTCTGGATCGTAAACCTTGAGAATAGGTTCACAACAGAACTTCTCCTTGAGCCAGTCGAATGCTTTTTGCTGTTCTGCATGCCATTGCCAAGGCATGTCTTTCTTAGTGAGGTCATGGAGTGGACATGCTACAGTAGCAAAGTCCTTAATGAACCTCCTATAAAAGTTGGCAAACCCTATAAACACTCTGACTTCTTTTAACATTGCAGGTGTGGGCCAATCTTTGACTGCGGTGACCTTGCCAGGGTCCATCCGCACTTCTCCGGGTCGAATAATCATGCCTAAATACTCCATTTCTTGTTTCTCAAACTTGCATTTTTCAGGCTTTAAGTAGAGGTCATACTCTTGTAATCTTTTTAATACCTCGCGTACAATTTTGCGATGGTGTTCGAGATTACGGCTATAGATGAGGATGTCATCCATATAGACCACAACTTCAGCCTGAGCAATTAGATCAACTAGTATTGAATTCATAAGGGCTTGGAAAGTAGCTGGGCCATTATTAAATCCGAAACCCATAACTGTGGGTTCGACAAGTCCCCTATTGGTTACTATTGCTGCTTTCCATTTGTCTCCTTTTCAGATCCGAATATTATGATACCCCCATTGAACATCAAACTTTGTGAAGTATTGAGCTCCTGTAAGCCTATTGATAATATCTGAGGCGAGTGGTAATGGATAGCGATTCTTAATGGTGATTTTATTAAGACGCATATAATCTTGGATAAGTTGCAAATTTCCATCTTTCTTTTTGATGAAGAATACAGGTGAGGCCATTGGTGACTTTGATGGTCTCAAATACCCTTTTGCAAGGTTTTCTTCCAAGAATTTATCCAACACTCCTTGTTCTATTACTGACATGGGGTATGTCTTGACTTTCCAGTGTGTTACTGTGTCTGGTTCTAAGTCAATGACGTGATCCCAAGGCTGGTGCTTAGGGAGTCGATGAGATTCTTCCTCTGAGAATACTTTTGCAAAGTCACAATAGTGAATGGGGATCATCTCATTGAATGTTTTCTTTCCTTTAGCGGCTATAGCTTTTTCAGCAATTGCTTGTGAATAAGTAAAGCCTGCTAAACAGAATACATCGTCTTGAGAGGTTTCCAACACTTTCTCTGCGAGGAGACAACGGCATTCCATCCGGTTTGCCATGATAGATGTCACCTCTACCTCAATTGGTTCAGGGCCCATTCCCTGATCTGCCTTGAGGTGCATTGTGCCTGCTTGCCAATCTATAGCAGGATTCCAATGTCGAAGCCATGGTAGACCCAAAATAACTTTTTCCAGTCCCAAACTGGTTACAAAGAAGTCAAATTTTTCTTTGTCCTGACCAACTTGCAGAATAAGTGAAACTTTGTTGGTTATGCTACCTGCTTCGTTCAAAGTTCCATCGATATTGTGAAGACAAATCTGTTGAGTGAGAGGAACCTGCCACATCTTCTGGCTGTCGGTGTACTTTTTGTCAATAAAGAGCACAGTTGCTCCTGAATCGACCATAGCTGCTACTTTTGTAGTACGATGACGTCCTTTTAATATACAAGAAATATGAAAATGGGATTTTGCATGTTTAGTTTCGGGAATAATTACAGAATTGAGTGCGGCATCAGAAAACTTCACTTGCTGCACTGCTTCGACTGGAGCAATAGGAACAGTATATACATTGTTCATCTCTGAGGCAGATGTAGATAGGGTTGATACGACAGAAGAAACACTACTACTATCTAACTTACAAGCAGAAACCGAAAAACTTTGAGTACATAAGTCCGAAACTGAGTCATATGGTACTACTAGGGAACTATCCGCAGCTATTGATAGTCCTGACACTAAAAAGACACTTTCAGAGCTTTAATCTGTTTGTCTTGTTCTTGGATTTTCACCATAAGCTGGGCCAACAAGTCTGCTTGTGTCTTGTTATCTTTGGCCGGCGATGGTTTTGAGGATGATGAGGCGGCTGCTGTGGCCACTGGTTGTGATGATGTAGACAGGGTTGAGACCATTCTGTCAGTGGTAGCCTTTGCTGTGGCCGACTTGCCAGGCTTCCTGACGTACTTGGCAAAGCAAACCGTTGATCTGTGGCCAACTTTGCCACAGTGGTTGCATATGTCTCGTTCATGTCCCCTGTCCTTTTTGGTATGTTGCATTGAACTGCACCCATAACACTTCCCTTGCATATGTTTCATATAAGCGGCCCTATCCTTTTTAGGGCCATTGCTTTGTTGTTGCCGGTGCTGCCAGTGTGAGTGGCATCTACCTGCATTGTGTTTGGATCTGATGATGCCCCAAAGGGCGTATGGGAAGTAGTGTGGCCCTTCTTTTCAGCTTGGCACTGCCTATATCGCTGGTCTATGACCTGTGCTGCAGCCTGTACTTCTTCGAAGGTGCCTATAGGGTGGTCCATAAGTGCCAATCCGTCTTTAATGAATTCAGAGAGTTTGTTGTAGAAACGTTGGCAGTGGTCGGCATTTGACCATCCTGTTTGACCTGTGTGCTGATCGAACTGTGCCATATATTCTGGCACAGAGCCTTTTCCTTGTTGTATTTTCTTCAGCGCCTCCCGTGCTGCTTCTGCTGTATCAAGAGGGGTGAACCTTCTTGCGAATTGGTCGACAAATGTCTGCCAAATCCCACCAAAGGGATCCCGGCCATGCTGCAATTCTTCCAAATGGGGGAGAGCCCATGTACGTGTGTCACCTTCCATTAGATTCAGTACTGATTGAATCCAACTGGTCTGGTTTATAATCCATGCATTTGTGGGTTGATTGAATATGTTAAGTGGGTCTCCCTGCGACTGTGCATAGTTGTTGAATGCAGCAAGGAAATGTCTAGCTTCGACACTCCCTCCTTTGCCGTCTCATGCTTTTGGTTTGGGAATGACATCCCGATTGCCTCCTCATCCTCCAGGGCGTGCAGCCATTAAGGTAACCTGCTGTGCTAGGAGTCCGATGGCATTGCCAATGTCTGCGACTAATCTCGTAAGGTCGTCTAAAGTGGGCAGGGGAGCAGGGACAATTGGTGGTAATCCGCTGCCACCTCCACCACCTCCTCCTCCTCCTCCTCCACCTGGTGGTCCGCCTCCACCTCCTGGTGCACCTCCTCCACTTCCTCCTGCTGGTGGGTTTCCAGACATACTTTTGTCTGAATCTGGTTTGTTGATATCCTTGTCTGAATCAGGTGCTTGTGGCCCCCAAGTCGTGCTGTCTAATTCCTTCCTTTGTTCTGCTGATAAATCTGCCCAATCGACAATATAAGCTGAGAGATCTCGAGCTTTTGCTTTTTTGTTCTTCAATTTAGCTGGGAGATTCTGGCCGTGCAGCTGAGTTTTCCGATGTGTTTTCGCCACTATTTACTTCGGTGGACGAAAGAGTGGGTTTGACTATGACTGCAGTAAAATATGAAGAGTTGGAAGGGGAATTGACAAGGTTGGGGTCGTCTGGACCTGCGAGGGATGATGATGAAGAGGAATGAGCAGAGGGTTCGTACTCGTGCTCTCTGGTTTTGTGGGGATGAAGTAAGTCTCTTTCTGAATAAAGAGCTGGTCTAATATTGATGTTTCCTTCACCGGTCCACTCGTGCGTCAGGAAATGTGTGAGGTAGAAGTCGTGTACTCGAAATGGGGATGTTCCAATAAATCCACCTGGTCCACCAAAATCTCTTTCTAGTAGATGATATAAGAACCAGTTTGCTCTTATTTCACTGTTGATATGCTCAGTGAATTGTACTGCAGCTGGTGATAGTTCCTCTTCTTCCTCCTCCTCATAGTCGTACTTGTCTTCTACAATTGTACTGATCAACGATTCACAAGATACAACTGGCATTTGGTTGATTAGTGTGGAAGATGATGATAGTGGTGATACTGGCCAAAGACTTGGCACAGGTGGTGATGGTGTACGGAGGATAGGTGAGGGTGTGCAGGTAGGAACGTGTACTTCGAGTGATGCGTGTGTGGATGAAGGAGCACTTCTCCTTCTATGGAACGTGCAATATGCCTGTATTAGGCGGGAAATGATGGTAACCAGTTTGACAAAACTGGGGTGGACTATAGTGCAAGGGTACAATCGGCACACAACACTAACCGAAAGGTGAAGAGCAAATGTCTATCAAGCAAGACCAATACACCCTGATTGATGACACAGGGCGCAAGGCTGCAGCGATAAAGACAAAAGCAGGAATGGGGTATGAATGAATAGCACAGGAACACAAGGCTGTCTGCTGCAGTCTCCTCGACCTGTTGGCTGCCTCTCACTCCGAAGAGCTCTTACAAGTGTTCTGGATACAGAGGGTAGCTGTCGTGTATACAGGTCTTTCACTGTATCGGCCGTTCTGCTCTGGTCCCCAGGCGCACAGGTAAGGTGTATGTACTAGGACTATATGTGCACTAGCCACCTAAGGAATAAGGGATATGTGTTGCTGGTGAGCAAAGATGTGTCAAGAGCAAAGTATGAAGAACTTGTCCTAATGTAGCGGATGACTATCGGCTACGTCAAGCAAGCTGAAATAAAGACAGGCTCGTCAAGGACTGCTCAAGCCTAACACGGAGATAGATCACACACCGAAACTAACCGATGTGGAGCGTGCTGAACTTGATACCTTTATACAAGGTAATAACAGCAGTGTCTCACAAAAGGATAGTCTGAGATAGAACCAAGAGGACAAGTTAGATTGGTACTATGGAAGACAAGAGGAATGCGAACCTGAGATAGAACCAAGAGGACAAGTTGGCTCTTCTCAGGACACTACAGGGTGTCTTATATACTACTAGGGATGAGTCACTTACTAATCTACTGAGTAAGTATGTATGACTACAAGCTGATGTGTTGTGTATCTATATTTAGCACTTCTATTGTGATTACTGATCACTGTGTCATAAGTGCTTACTTGCACTGACACGTCGCCCTAATAATAGAACAATGCTGACTGAAAACTAATACAGCATGTAATCTACATTACCCTATTGTTCTACAACATTCCATAATGTTCCAACCAATCATAACATACACATGTCTGATATAAGATAAGGCAGGTCCTTCCCAGGATCACGTGCCTTTATGACGAATACATTGCACATATTGGCATCATGTGACTAACCATCTTATCATATCTAATGATAAGGACTCTAACACAGAAAACAGAAAAATATATACACGTCCGTGACAAGAAGGATAGGTAAATCTTCAGCATTGGCTCCTTCAACACCAAAAATGTCAGAGGAGCAGACATCATGTGGGAGCATAGCTGGTGATAGTTGGGGGGCTATCTGTAATTCTGAATTGTCCAGTATATCGATATTGTCCAATTGAGAATAATCAGTAAGAGGAGAGATCTGAGTATTTTCAAGAGCTTTGTGGTGGAGCATATATGAGTTGGCTTGATGTTCAAACATATCTATTAGTCTTTGAAGTCAGCTGTGTTTGTTCTTGATTACTTGGACCTTTTCTATAGTGGGTCGAGGGCCTGATGTTCAGACATCATATCTAATAACAAGTCTAGAACATATATGAGCACAGAATGGAGAACAAATTATTCTGGCTTACTGCATCTCTTGTATTTTCAGTCCATGCACAGGCCATGAGGTCTGCCCATGAATTTCACCCTCTTCCAATTCCTCTGAAATGAGCCCTTGCAATATTGTAGAACATGTCAGAGCTATATATGATAATCGGTAATCATAAGCGGTAAAGTATATATATGTCATACCTTGTGAATTTGATGTATTGTATATGTCCATTGCATCGGGGCTGTTATGCCTAGTATGTTGAGCAACTTTATCCTCTGCAAGCCAAGTTTTGCTCTGTTCTTTGAAGTGCCTGCTGAGGTTAAGAAATGCTTTGGCACTGAGCTCTAGACCTGACTGTAGCCGCTTCCAACACCTAAGGAGAGCTGGAACTTTCAGGATTAATGTCAGGTCTGGGAAGCACACACACTAAGTACTTGACATGTGTGTACCAATCTGAATCATTTTCTTCCAGTTGGAATAATTCATGTGAGCATCGAGGACCTCTTGCCAATGAGCCAAAGACATTCCCTGCAGACTTTGAGATATATTATTGAGTGGTGCCCATAAGGTTTCTATTATTTCTCCATCAACCTGCTTTGTGCCAGGAATATAGCTAGGTGAGTATCAGGGCAGACAGGAGTCTTGATGGCTGTGGATATGAAACAATCTGATTCCTGTATGAAGCTCTAAGTCCTTGGGTAGAGTGAGCTCTGGACTTTTCTTAACCCTCTTCTTGAAGTTGACCCGATACTGACACATAATGTCATACATGAGGAGTGCCACAGGTATATCTTTCATATTGTAAGAAAGTGCTTTGCAGATACTATAGTCCATATTTATTTGCCTATTGGACCAGTTATATCAGCTCTATTTTTTGTGTGTGAATAAATCATGCATACTGCTTGCCTTTTTGGAAGTCAACAACAGATGTCAGAACAAAGAAGCCTTGGCAGCATGCTGTTGCCCCAATTCCAGTGACATCTAAATGCAGTTGAGTAGAGTTGGCTTGTTCAATTGCCTTGTAGGTGTTGCATGTGCTGGTCTTCAAAGCAAATCAGTACATATTATTATGGAGAAATAAGTGTTTACTTGCCTGAATCATCTCTGCTCCACTTTTAAGGTGAGACTTGTATACATCGGGATTGGACATAAATGCCATTCCAGGTGACAGTGCAACCTCCTTATCCATGGTCCGATAGCACATATGCTCAGCTGAAAAGTTACCATCCATTATAAATGTTCGGATGAGTTTATTACTATAATTACAAATGAAGTTTCAAAGTGTCAGATGAAGTGTTTGGACATACAGGGAGTATTTTGTTTTCCAGTCATCAGGAAGATTGACTCCAGGCTGAGGGCATGCAGGGCAGAAAATTGCCATGGATCCATCTTCAGATATGTCCTTCTCTGCATGATGACCTAGACCACTCTTCATCCAATTTGTGAGATTGCACCATTGGCATGATGCCCACAAGAGTTGCTTATATCGGTTCTACAACAGTATAGTCAACATTAGGCAAATTGTAAATGTTAGACATACTGAAACATAGTCAGGAAACATTGTACTTGTCATGCTTTGAAGCCTTGAGAAATATTGCTGTGCTGTTGTTTTGCACTCCAGATTATCAACTAAGAAATCTTCTAGAACACCGAATGAGAACACTGTCTCAATTTGCTTGAATGTTGCAGGGAAGAGAGAGCTTTGGAGAAGCTGTTCCTCTTTAAGTGGACTGTCAGAGCAAGCACAAAAAAGGATGTCCATTTCAAACACCCCACAGCAGTCCACTACTGTCAATCGAGGGTTGCCAGATGTACCAGTCTGCAATCTATGGGCTTCAGAATATCTGTCATCTAAGGAATCATTTAAGAGGTCAAATAGCCCATCGGAAATGATTGGTGCAGTCAGTGTATCCTCTGGCTGTGGTGTCTCTCTTGGTGTTGGGAGTTGATCCAGATTATCTACTGATGGAGCATCTTCTAGCACTGGATATAGTGATGGTGAGCCTCTGCCCCTGGTCTGATGGCTTCTGTTTGATGCCAATTTCGCTGTTTGTACTCCCTATGTTATGTATCAGTCTTACATATTTAAATTATAGTTATGATGATATACATACCTCCACTGTTTTCAGACAAGGGTATCCATCATGCCCAAGAAACAAGATAAAGCCAAGAGAAGTTAGAGAAGTCTGAACATAGTGGCTCCCATTCCATTGGAGTAAGCAATGGAAAGGCAATCGCCCATGGTGTTGTAGACAGCACTCTTTGCAAAACATATTTCCTCCGAAACAGTCGGAGCATTTAATATGTGCAGACCTGCTGGAACATATTGAGCATTTTGGGGGTGGAAAATGACCATTCATGTCCAACAGAATATCGAGGTATCTGCTCCGACACTGAAGCCATTGGTCCATAGGGCCCTGTAGAGGATTAGAAGTGTGAAATGCAAAGTCCTATGAGCTCAAAGTGTCCTGAGGCTCTGGATCCTCTGATGCTAGCTCAATGAGAACATCTTGGTCTCTGAGTAAATCATCAGCTTGCAGAGTATCATTGTCACCTGCATCCTCAATTTCCTTCTCTGCTTGAGCAACAAGTCCTTGTTTCCTTGTCCTGCTCCGAGATGTAGATGCTTTGCTTGTTGTAGACTGAAGCGGCTGCTCTGTAAGTACCCTTGTTGTTTTTAGCTTCGTGCCCCTCTTTGTTTTATGACTGGTAATGACCTCTTCAATTATTTCTCCATCAGACTCCAGAACATTAACATAGCAGGTGTGTGGCATGGTGGTCGAATGATATGCAGACATAGGTACCTCACTAATTATATATGCTGGATGTTACACTCACAAATATGTGAAACCCAATGAAAAATGTGCTTACAGTATTGAAGATGTCTGTCTCCTCTGACACATATCACATGCATTGAAAGACAGTCAGAGAAGTGGGATAGTGAATGGGATGATACACAATATTTCACATGTGTGCTGCATACAATGATCACGATGTGGAGACATTACATGCCTTCCAAAATATCTGACACACTCTCACTCTCCACATCCTCGGTTTCGAGAAAGGAAGTCATATCGATGCCCATACCACAGCACAGTTCCATTGCCATTACAGACATATTATCGAGCCTTGTTTGCATGTCTCTAAGCACCTCACTGAGGCTTTCAACCTGTAAATGTATTGTTAAATCATAAATACAAATTGGAACACATTACATACATTCCACATTGATCGTGCATGCTCACGGTCATCATCACCATCATCCGATGACTCAGTAATGACCATCATACAATCGTCCTGTCCATACATGTCATCCTCATCGAATGACTCCGCTTCAGATGACACTCCATCTATGGGGTCACAAAATGTTGCATCTGGATTGTCAATGAATCCCATCCAGCTGCTCGAATCACTCTATGCAGGTAATAAGTAATACATACTGATGGAGAGAATTAAATCTCACATTATCACTGCCCATATCAGAAGTACAATTGCTCTCGTCCGACAATGTAGATGTAGACATGCTTGATGTGGTGTAGGAATATGAAACCATTGAGAGTGGGATGCGTGGTACAGTAATACTATACACTTGCTTAAAAGGATAAGCAACCCTGAAACATTTTTCAAGAGTTTGTATCAGTCTGGGATGCCATTAATCAGCATTGATTTAATCTGACTCCAGTGATCCTGTAGTTATGGTTGCTATCAAATGTAATGTTGACTACTTTAAGACCCATCAAACATCAAATATGATCTGATTCCAGGGGCACAGTGTTTCTGATTTTTCAGAGAAATCACATAGTCACTCTGGAATACTTAGGCCAATGGAATTGGTCAAAGTAATTGCATGTGATTAACTATGCTCAATATTAAGCACCATGATCAAGGCAACACTGTGTGCTGTAATCTGTGTCAGACCATGCAGCACCACGTTCCACTGACAAAAGCGGATGTTTACCACTATGAATCAATATTCTCACACTACATTGCACACAAACATCCGCTGCTACAGCTACACGACAACCTGACCATGATATATGTATACTTGAATTTTCCTACTCTCCAGGGGTGCAGTTTCTGGATGATTGATGAGAGTCGGTAATACGACCGCTAGTGCACTGACCCCGGAAATCATGAGTTGAGCACATGGCCGGCACCTTACAAAGGCACACCCGGCCCGCGCCACGAGCGACAGGCCCGGTCGCACCTGAGGACCAAAGAAACAAACCCTTATCAGATACTCAGCGGACAGCGGCCCGGAGTGCGGCCTGACTTAGCAGAATCAAGACGATTCAACACAGTGATCCAGCAATACCGCACGGGCGCCGCAGCTCGTGGTGCCCTACTCCTGAAGATGTCCAAGACTACGTGGACGCGGGACATCACGAGCATGTCCGCGCACCCCTTAGTCTGCGGGACCAGTCAGCAGAGACCACAGGAATTGTACTATCAAATGTGTAGAACTAACGACCGATTGACTGGTCAGGCCCGACATGCGTGGGCCCCGCCCTTAGCTACAAGGCAACTGACACTAGTGCGACATACCTCGCCGCATTTTAGCACACGCCCGCTGCCAAGGGCGCGCAGGCCCTGTTTCGAGTTGACAGAGTATTCAAATGCTCCGGCACCCCTTGTGACCAGTGGCGACCTCGGTCAGCGAGAAAGGCACGCATGCGACTCGTACGATGCGAGCATGACTTAGAATATTTCGCACTCTGCCCTACTGGCACGTAGGCGGAGCATGCCCGCATATTTAAGTAGACTACTCTGTACCAGAAAAGAACAATTCAGGTCATTCCCTCGCTCCTCTCTTCGGCTTCCATTCTCATCTCTCTACCTCACGGCGACGTAGCAAATGTCTCCAAACCCTTCTGCGACTGTACCGACCGTAGGACACACCTGTGTGTGTGTCTGCACTCGCTCCGCTCCCGGCCCGGCAAGTCAGCGCAACTTGTACCTTTTGCTCCCGGATAGCACCTGCAACCCGCCACTCCGGCCACGTTGAATGCCTGTGAATCCGAAAGCCCCTCGAACCTGCTCGCTCTTAGCCGGCATTTTAGCGTTTTAACGCCGGTTTAGGGTATCATCTTGGTGACCACCGCAGGGGGCTTGGAATTCATTTTCGCCAAGTCCTCTTTTCGCCTTTTAGCTAAAACAAAAGTGGCCTAGACAATTGAGCAATTGCATGATTGGCACAGTCTCTTAGAGGAACTCCTAGCCGCCAGATTTGACCCAATGGAGTCCATCCCAGGTAGTTACCCGTTCCATAGCCCGCTAACCTCTTTATCACCTAGTTCCGAATCGAGCATCACTCTCTCAAGCCCAAGTCCATCGTGTGGCGAAACCAGCAGCGAAGGCAAAGTCGAGAACATCCTCCAAACACCGCAAAACACAGTGCGACTAGGTGTCACAACCTGCTCTCAAGTGCGAGCCCAACAGCAGCAGCAACAACAACAAGTACAGGCCGCTACAAGTACAGCAACAAACCTGGCGACCAATGCACTGCCGAACAATATGCAAGCCGCACCACAGGCACTGCCGACCAACCCAAATCTGGTCCCGCCCGCGCACACAGTGCCAACAGCACTGCCACCCCCTCCCGCTAATCCAGCAATACAACAAGTCGCTGCACCTCCACCTAGACCAAGAATGCCGTTCGCCGACCTACCCGCAAGACATGAGCACTTGGCACCGTGTTTCGACAACGCTAGACCCGAAGAAGTAGAACACTATTTTGCAGACCTACAACACCTCCTCGCTGCAAACGCAGTAGTAGCGGAGGACGAAATGAAGCAGGCTGCCATCAAATACCTCAAGTCAGTTGGAACCAAAAAGCTCTGGAGGACAACACCTGCCTTCACCGACGCAGCACAAACATACAAAGAATTCAAAACCGAAATCCTGAGCCTGTACCCCAGCACAGGGACCGACTGCACCTTCTCCATACAAGATCTCAACATGCTCATCGGTGAGTGAGCGCGGGTAGGCATAATCTCCACCAACGATGTCGCAGACTATTACCGCCAGTTCCTGCTTATCTTGCGTTACCTAAACAGCAAGAACTGTCTCTCCAGTATTGACCAGTCGCAAAACTTCATGCATGGCTTCCGCCCTGAACTCGCACAGCGTGTAATGCAGCGGCTAGAATTGCGCTTGCCGACTCACTTGCCAGAAGACCCATACACCATCAGCAAAGTTTACAAAGCCGCGAACTTTATCATCGGCGGACCTGCGGGCGGCGCCTTCACAACAGTGGTACAAAGCCAACCAGCGGGGCAGTACCAGCCATCACCATACTGGGCACTGCCACTGCCGACGTACAGAACCACGCAAGCATACACAGCGCCACCACCACCACGAAACCTGTACGCACCGCCCACAGCGCAGCCAAGCTCGGATCCAACAACCATCAAAATAGAAGCGCTCACGGCCGCAGTGGCCAGCCTTGGCAAGATGCTCAAGACAGCCATTGAAACGCAGCAAAGCAGCGGAAAGCCCAGAAACGCAGGACCGCAACCCACAGGTGTGACCGGGACCACTTGCAACTTTTGTGGTGGCACCGGCCACTTTATCAGGGAATGTGAAGTTGTAACAGAGTACAGCCGAGTCGATAAGTGCAAACGCGGCGCTGACGGCAGAGTTGTACTCCCCTCAGGTGTGATGGTTCTGTGCAACGTCCTGGGCAACTGGCTCCACGACCGCGTGGATGAGTGGCACCGGCAGAACCCCAGACAGGCGGCATCGCAAATGATCCTGGAGGTGGCGGTGGTACAGACCGTAACAGCGCCGCCCAGAGATTCAGTGTGCCAGTCTAATATGAGCTACCCCGCACAGTCTGCAGGCCAGTGCCCTGAGGTACGTCAACCGGAGGTATATGCCTTGAGGCGAGTTCCAGCCCTGCAACCCGAAGCTGCCGCAAGGCCACGTCCCGCGTGCGACAATACAGCGACTGTGCCAACCGGCAGCAGAGTCAATAGTGGCGAGGCGGCTCCCCCATCGTTCAGAAGGGAACTGCTGCCACACCCGCAGCAAGATGGCACATCTTCTGTCAAGACAGGTCAAGTAATGAGTGAGCAAGAACCAAGCAGACAAGCACACCCCTATGCAACAGTACAAAGCACACCACACCAAGCAAGACCAGCAACATCGCCGATACGCCGCGGTGATCAAGCATACACAACAACAGCGAAGATACACGACGAGAAGGTCGCTGCCGACATCTACAACCGCGCCATGGAGCTCCCCATCACCGTCACACAGCGCGAGCTACTCTCGCTCGCCCCCGAACTCCGCGCACAAGTAGCCGACGCAACCGTCAAGCGGCGCATCCCATGCAAAATGGCACAAGTCATGATCGAAGAAATCGACGAACATGAGGAAGAACAAGAGCGCACACAACTCGTGCACATGCCGGCCTCATTCGCCACGGCCGCCAGCTCATGTTATGCAGAAGACATAGTTACCGACACCCACGAACAGTACCTCAAAACTGCACAAGCTCCCGCAGACTTACAAGACGACATACAAGTAGCGGCAGAGTCAAACATGCTCTGCACAATCTTGCCGATAGTCGACGGGCAAGACCAAGTCGAGGCCATCCTGGACCCGGGCTGCCAAGTCGTCGCCATGTCGGAGGAGGTCTGCAACGCGCTCGCCATCGCCTACGACCCCGATGTCCGCCTCAGCATGGTATCGGCCAATGGGGCGTCGACCAATTGCTCGGGCTCATGTGTAATGTCTCCTTCTTAGTCGGCGACATCACACTCTATTTACAGGTCCACATCCTCTGCTCGCCCGCATATGACATCCTCTTAGGGCGACCCTTTGACATCCTCACCCAGTCCGTTGTCTGCAACTACCGCAACGAGAACCAAACAATTACCATCAAGGACCCCAATAGCGGCAAGAGTGTGACCATCCCGACAGTCGTGCACGGCAGTCACCGCTTCGCCAAACGGCGTGCACGCACCCATCAACAACAACAGGGTTTTTAAGTATCGATGATTTGGCGAACAACCAAGGAGAGCTAGCAGTAACCCTCAAATATGACTCCAGCAATCAGCAAGTACACATAGAAGCCTGCACACAATTACTGACCAATGCAACGTGCAAAGACCTCGCCGCCGCCTATTTATCACTTTGTACAGAAGATACCCCCGCCCTCGCAACTTACTTTGCAGAACCACACCACGATACCCCGTGCACCGGCTTTATGTCGCGACAAAACACCGCACACATATTCATCCTCGGTACTCGCACCCCGCTCGCTGTATTTGCGGGAAAGCGGTACAAACCTGTAGCCCACAAGATAAGGCCTATCGAAACGGAACTCCCAAGCAGGTTCCATATCATCCGCGACATCAAGGGCGACCCCCTACAAGATTTGCCGACCCTCAGCCCAATACCACCCGACTTCACGCCGCACAGCCACTACACAGAAGAGTGGCGCGACCAATTCGACCAAGTACACGCCGGCGACTTCCTATTACCGGAAAAGTGTAAGCTCGTCTATCATTTCATGTGCCTACAGAATGGTGCGTTTGCGTGGACTGATCAGGAGCGCGGACACTTCTGCAAGGATTTCTTCCCGCCCATCGAGATCCCGACCATCCCGCACAAGCCGTGGGCTCAGCACAATATCCCTATACCGCCCGGCATCTACGATGATGTCTGCCGGATTATCAAGAACAAAATCAAAGCCGGTGTTTACGAGCGGTCGAACTCCTCATACTGCTTGCGCTGGTTCTGCGTAGTCAAGAAGGACGGGAAGTCCCTGCACCTGGTCCACAGCCTCGAACTGCTCAACCAAGTCACCATCAAACACTCCGGCATCACGCCCTTCACTGACCAAATTGGCGAACACTTCGCGGGGCGCGCATGTGGCGGTATGCTCGACTTGTATGTCGGGTATGACGAGCACGGCCTCTCGGAAACATTGCACGACCTCACCACTTTCCAATCACCCTTCGGCACGCTCCGCCTGGTCACCCTCCCAATGGGGTGGACCAATTCAGTCCCCATCTTTCACGACGACGTCACCTACATACTACAGCCCGAGATACCTGAGACAACAGTGCCATACATCAACGACGACCCCATCCGCAGGCCCGCCACCTGTTACCTATTACCCGACAGCAGCGAAGAACGGATAGCCGAGAACATGGGGATCTGCCGCTTCGTATGGGAACATTTCCAAGGGCTCAACTGAGTCGTCCAGCGTGTCAAATACAGCAGCGGCACATTCAGCGGGTACAAGTCCCTACTTTGCGCCGAAGAAATCATGGTGGTCGGCCACCGCTGCACGCTGCAGGGACGCCTGCCGGATCAAACGCAGATAGCCAAGATAGCCAAATGGGGCCCTTGCCAAAACCTATCTGATGTCTGTGTGTTCCTCGGCACAGTAGGCGTGTGCCACATCTTCATCCAGAACTTCTCCAAGCGTGCTAACCCACTTGTCCAACTAATGCGCAAGGGCATGCCGTTCGAATTTGGCGCCGTGCAAGCCGCCGTGCAAGACGACCTCAAGAAAGTGTTAGTCGACTTGCTGGCACTCCACTCCATCGACTACACCTCCGACTCGCTGGTCATCCTAGCGGTCGATACATCGCCTATCGCTGTAGGATTCTACTTGTGCCAAGCAGACCCGGTAAACCCACAGAAGCGCTACTTTGCATGCTTCGGGTCCATCTCACTCAACGATTGCAAGTGCCGCTTCTCGCAGCCCAAGCTTGAGCTCTACAGACTCTTCCGCGCACTTTGTGCCTACAAAATATTCATAGTCAGTGTCCGCAACTTAATCATAGACAAGCTTCAGTCCGTGCCTTCAGCACGGTTCGCTCACTTTGTTCACTTCACCTGCCTCCAGCACTTGACTTCAGCTTGTTGGGGGCTGTGCCCCCAAACCCCCACTTTAGTATCTAAGTATATGCATCTCAAAGCTTAGCGGTGAAGCCTGCGTAACAGCTTAGCGGTGAAGCCTGCGTAACAGCTTAGCGGTGAAGCCTGCGTAACAGCTTAGCGGTGAAGCCTGCGTAACAGCTTAGCGGTGAAGCCTGCGTAACAGCTTAGCGGTGAAGCCTGCGTAACAGCTTAGCGGTGAAGCCTGCGTAACAGCTTAGCGGTGAAGCCTGCGTAACAGCTTAGCGGTGAAGCCTGCGTAACAGCTTAGTGGTGAAGCCTGCGTAACAGTGTAGCAGTGAAGCCTGCATGGAAGTGTAGCTGCAGAAGAGCATAGTGGAGAAGTCTGCGTGGAAGTGTAGCAGAGAAGTCTGCATGGAAGCATTGTGGAGAAGCCAGTGTAGAAGCATAGTAGAGAAGTCAGCAAAGTGTAGAAGCCAGTATAACAGCATTGCAGAGAAGCCTGCATCAAAGGGCAGCAAGAGAAGCCTGCCTCAAAGTATAGAAGAGAAGCCAGCCTCAGAGCATAGCATGCAGCCAGTATAGAAGTGTAGCATACAGCCAACACAGAAGTGTAGTCCCAGTGTGGAAGTGTAACACAGTACTGCTGCCAGTCCCACCATTAAAGCACATACTAACCCTGCCCCTAAATGCCAACAGAAGTTGCCCAGAAGGGAGGAAGCCTGGAGGCCTCAGCACTGTTTTTATTATATTTGGTATCATGTAAAGCTGCTGTCTAACCCAGTCCAGACCTGTCCAATTTATTTTATCCTCTTTTTTCCTGTACTGTGCTTACATTTTGACTGAGAAACAGTCCAACTGCCACTGGTGTGGCATGCAGGTTGCGCTTTTTTGCTTATAAATAAGGATTCTCTGACTAATCTCAGCCACCTCAGTTTCCTTTTTTAGAAACCTTTCCTCTTTTGTATTATTGAAGTCGACACGCGGTACATCAAGGGGATGCTCAACAACCCAGACACCGCGCCATCGGCGAGCATCAACCGCTGGATCGTTTCAATACTCACCTTCCACTTCGAACTCCAACATGTCCTGGGCAAACAGCACAGCCCCGACGGACTCTCGCGACGACCGCCACAGATAGAAGACAACGACGACAACGACACCGGCGAAGACCCAGAAAGCTTCGACGATTGGGTCGACAACTTATACGGCTTCGTCCACCTTGTCAACCCAACCACAACTGCGCCGTGCACCAGCCAGTTCCTACACATCTTCGCAAGCGCGTGCATCGACGACACTGACAACCTGCAACCGCCAAAACAAGAGCCCGCACTCGACTACAACATCATCCCGCACACGGCAAACGCTGCATTCGCCAACAAACGGCTGGAGATGGTGCACGACTGGCTCACCTTCTTTGACCGGCCGGGCGACATCTCAGTAGAGAAGGACAGGGGTTTTGAAAACCCTGAGGGTATGGTCGAAGGGTATGGGAGGGTAGGGGTAAGGGTACAGATGTTGCTACCCCCTACAAACCCCTACCCCTCTTGGGGGTCTCGGGGGTCTCGGGGCTACCGGAGGGGTAGATGACGAATCTTTTTGGGCCAGTGAAGTGAAACCAAATGGGCCAAGGAGCTCTCACTCCAGGTCTCTCAAACTCCTGCTCAGCTCAATATGGTCCTTGGTGCCAGTATTTACTCATCCCCCCTCCCTTATGCATGTATTATGTAGGTACAATACCAACAATAAAGAGGGGTTTCTTTGATATCACTGGCATCAGACAGTTCTCAGTAACTTTCTCAGCAAGGTTCTGCAGTGGGCATCCCCTTGTCCGCATTTCCCAATTCGTGGCACTCATGTGCACCCTTAGAAATTTATATAGGGCGTGTATATAACAAAGGCGATTACGAGTGTGAAATTTCATGGCGTGCAGATCATTGCACGGCATCTTATATTGCTAATCACTGTTGTTTACATTCTGCACTCGTGAGGATGCTGCATGCGCGCGCGGACCTAGATACTTAAGATATACATCTACCCTGATGCCAAAAGCATTTGTGCAAAGTTTTACACAGCGCGAAAGAATGCTTGATATGTTTTTATGCCTAAATGTGCTAATTGCCTTGTACCCCTACTCTAAACCCCCTACCCCCGCTACCCCCGCTCAACCCGTACCCCTGCACGCTAAAACCCCTACCCCTGCAAGGGGTAGGGGTTTTGAAGGGGTGGGGGTATGGGTTGAGTTCTGATACCCTGGGGTTACCCCTGTCTTTCTCTACATCTCAGACCGCAACTACAACTCGCTAACCCGCTATGCAGCAGGGTTCTTCATCGACGATGCAGGCATGTGGCGGCACGACGACCACGGCGCCCACAAGTGCATCCTATACCAAAATCAATGCATCAAGGCGATCTACGCCGTGCACGACGACGTCAGACACTGCGGATACTACGCGACCCACGCACTGGTTGCGGAACGGTACTGGTGGCCCTTCCTGGGTCATGACATCACCTGGTATGTCCGCTCCTGTCACATTTGCCAGACCCGACAAACACACCAAATTGCAATTCCACCTGTCGTTGCCACACCCGCACCACTCTTCACAAAAATGTATATGGACACCATGCACCTCCCATGCTCCGCCGGCTACGCGTACATCGTACAAGGCCAGTGTTTGCTCACCAACTACCCGGAATTCCGCATGCTCAGAAAAGAAACCGTGCAAACACTTGGCAACTGGATTTTTCAAGACGTCCTGTGCCGCTGGGGCACCTTGGTCGAAATCGTCTCGGACAACGGCAAGCCTTTCATAGCCGCCCTCGGCTACTTGGAGAAGAAGTACCACATCAAGCACATTCGCATCAGTGGCTACAACTCGCACGCAAACGGCATCGTTGAATGCTCGCACTTCGATGTTCGCCAGGCACTCTTCAAAGCGGCTGACAGCGACCAGCGCCGCTGGGCACAAGCCACCCACTCAGTATTTTGGTCCGAGCACGTGACCCCGCGAAAGCACATGGGGTACTCTCCGTACTACGCCGTGACCGGCACCCACCCCATCCTTCCATTCGATATCATAGAGGCTAACTACCTCCTACCACCACCAGACTCGTTACTCGCGACCACCGACCTCATCGTGCGGCGAGCCATTGCTCTACAAAAACACGCAGAAGACCTTGTGCAACTCCACGACTGCATATTCAAAGAACGCAACCGCGCCGCGGCCCACTTTGAGCGAGACCACGCTGCGATCATCCGCAACTTCAGTTTCAAACCTGGAGTCCTCGTCCTCGTGTGCAACACAGCCGTAGAGAAGGCCCTCAACCGCAAGATGTGCCCGCGCTACACAGGCCCACTAGTGGTCGTGTCAAGAAACCGCAGCGGCGCATACATCTGGTGCGAGCTCGATGGGACACTGTCGCACAGCCCCTTTGCCGCCTTCCGTGTGCTCCCCTACCATGTGTGTGAGCACATCGACATCCCCGACATCGAACAACACATCGATGTAACTGTTACCCACCTATGTGAGATGGAGGCAGCATACGATCCCGACCCAGATGACCCAGACCTCGGCAAACATAGCCCGCAAGACTCCGGCGCAGGGCAAGAAGCTGATGCCGATGCTGACTCGGAGCACGAGGACTGAGGACAGTCAAAATTTCAGTGGGGAGGAGAAGTACCCCCTTCGGACTACTCGGCGAGTACTATACCATTTCGGACTGTTTAGATCCCAGATTCTTTTTGCATTCGGACCATTGTCACTGAACTTTCATAGAATGTAGACTGCGGACTGTCGCGTCCCTTCGGCAATGAAGGGCGGTGCCATGCGGTGATGACACGCAAAGCGGCCTCTGCAGACAGTGGAAAGTAGCATGTGCATGTGCACGGCGAAATACTCCCTTCTGGTCGTTTTCTGCAGATCTGAGTGTGGTGCCGAGCCGCCCTTTTAGCCCTGTTTTATTCACATACAAGTTTATTGCCCCAATCCCTGCTTTGCTTTTATCTTAGATTTACCATTTTGAAACCAGTTCTATTTTCCAATCAATCAAAAAGTTTTTCTTCAAAATCACCGTGCATGCATTTAAAAAGACAAAAAGAAATGCTAAAAGCCGTGACCGTGCTACGATATATTATTTCTCCGCTCCTGCCTTCCCTTTTCCCTTACCACCGGACCCCCGCTGCACAGTACAAGAAAAGCGCAACACAAGCTCCTCCATCACCAAGCAATACTGCTCCATAGCAAGGACAAGCTGGGACTGGGTATGACCGAGGGTGGTCTCAAGCTGCACAACCTCACCGCACCAATAGGCAGCGCTGCCAAGCGCTGCAACCTCTGTAAAAACAGCCTCCGGGATCGCAACAGAAGGAGCAGCCCCGGCAGCCGAAGCAGGAGACGGAGCGGACGACATGGATGGCGAGGGCGCCACCGAAGGCGGAGGCAGCAGCACCAGTGCAGCACCAAGAGGCGAGAGACAGGCGACACTGGGAGGATGCATGCACACACGACCCGTAGTCGAGCACCGGAGACAGGTCCTGGGAGTCGGCCCGTCCTCACATCGCGAATGGCTTGCCTTACACTCAAAGCACTACGAAAAATATAAGCCGGTACAACAGAGGCGAGCAGGAAGATGAACATTACGAACCCGACCTGGAACAGCCGCCGTAGGACGCGGCCGATTCCGGCTGTGCAAACCGGAACCAGACACAATGGGAGCACTGCCAGACACCAGGAGGCGCGGCACAGGACAACCAACCGCAACAACCTCATCGGAGCTAGAGCCACCCGAATCGGCAGCAGCTGGCAAAGTCTGGATGGCGGGAGTGCTCGGTGAAAAATGCACAACAGGCAAAGGTCCTGGACCAGGCGCAACTGGCACAGCAGTGGGCGCAATGACAGCAGGTATGGCAGAAGGAGCAGACGCAGCAGGAGCCGCAGGAGCGCCAGACAAAGCCACTTTTGCGACCTCAGCCATAGCAGTACGAGCGCGAGTACAGAACCACTCATAGTCCTCCTCGGAAACCTGCCCACCATCGTGAGAGGTCCGGAGTTGCAATAAGAGAATGTAGTATGGCCCACAGGGATTGAGGGGCTCGTCCTCCAGCCGGTCCGCAGCATATATGCTTGCAGCACCAGCCAGACTGGCGGAGTATGCCCGCAAACAATCAGTGAGGTCATCAACAAAACCCGGAAAATGGGCCAGCCAAGCCTCGACGGCATAGCCCTGCGAGATGTCCTTCACCTCGGCAACATTCTGCCCCACATCCACAGCGCCGGAATCAACGCCCAAAGCGCCGGCACTCGCGGCGAAGGTCTCAAACTGATACTAAAAGAGAAATTTAGCAGCATAATAAGAGAGCGACAAGAGGACACACTTCAGCGCAGAAGAGGCATTCTAGGAAGTCACCAAGGTCGGCGGTAAGCATGGGGACATCGCCCCACGCAAGCAACAGATCGATCAAGACATTGCGGGCGTCGAGAAAAGCACGCTGCACGTGAGAGGACATCGAAGGGAGGAGGAAAAGAAAGCAAGGCCACCCTCCACACATATGGGACCCGCTTATCGTGCGGCCATCGCCAGCCGGCTCCCACAAATGAAGAACTAGCCATTCAGGAGGCGGAAGGCGATCCACATGCAAGACACCGGGTGGCGCTCCAACATGCAAAGCCGCAGCACAATGCAACAACAGAATCTCACATTTCGGCAACTACCGGCCATGCGGCGACGACTACAACACACACAACGTTATATACAAAGTCCCGGGCCCCACTCAAATCACTGGTCACGTGCTATGGGACGCAGAATGACCGCAACCGAGGATGCGGCCGCTACCGCGCGGACGACCACGAAGGCGCCCCCGACTGCGACCACAAAACACCGGCACCACCTCCTCCACGACTGGAACGGCGGCGGATACATTGACCACTGGAAGGCGGGGAAGAACACGGCTGCTATGCAGAACGCTGGGACTGGCTTCGTCGGAAGACGGAGAAGGGGACTGAGAGGGATCACAGCCGAGGAGGCGAGCAGCAAACTGAGCGAGCTGACTGTGAACATAGGTGAGGGCAACATTGTCAAACCCGCCGGTCGAACGAGGCACAACCTCACCAAGCGATGGACGTGGAGCACGTCCTGCATATGCCGGGCTATCGAGAAGCGGCAAGGCATAGGGCTCAAAAGCAAACCGCGGGCCCGACGCTGCGAGATGCTCCAAGGACAGGCAGTACCAGAATTGCTCGTGGAGGTGGCTGGGGAAGAGTCCCCTGGCGTGCTGCGAAGAGATCACTTCCCCCGTGCTGTTGAAGGCGCACATCTGAGCCTCTGCACTCAACAAACTACGAGAGCCCCCCTGTAAACAGAGAGCAACGCCAACCACCGATTCGTAAAGGTCGAGCTTGGGCCCCAGCACCGCGGTGTAGCGCGGGAAACGCTCGACCCAAGAGGCAGCCGCAAAAGGGCCGATGCGGGCCCGTATCTCGGCGCAGCGGATGCCACACACAGCAAACCAGTCATCGAGCTGCTCCTCGGAAAGATCACCAAGCCCCGTGGACTGAATGACTTCGGACTGGGAAGATATCAAGAGCAGAAAACCGGAGCAACAGGAACAGCATACCTCGAATGCAACAAGGCAATCCATCCAGATTGCAACCGCAGATGAACGAGGTGGAACGTCCCCCAGGAAAAGCGTATGAGAATACAAGAGGTCGAGTGGACCCAGCCAGTCGGCTTCAACAGCACCAGGAATAAGAGCCATGGTGGATGCGAAACAAAACTTAAGAGGAGAGCGACCCGACAACGCATACCTTTATCCCCCTGTGTTATTGCTCGGCGATCACCAAGGTGGTCCCCCACTGAACCGACGCTACACTATGTGCAAGCACTTACGTCCACAAGATGGTGCATGTTACAAACCCGAGTCGCATACATGCGCCCATGGAGCGGCGAAGTACCCCAAATCAGAGCGTGTTCTCTTATGTCCCTGGCGCGACGGACCGACGGCTAACTGAGGACAGTTAGAATTTTAGTGGGGGGGAGATAATACGACTGCTAGTGTGCTGACCCCGGAAATCATGAGTTGAGCATGTGGCCGGCACCTTACGAAGGCGCGCCCGGCCCGCACCACAAGCGACAGGCCCGGTCGCGCCCGAGGACCAAAGAAACAAACCCTTATCAGATACTCAGCGGACAGCGGCCCGGAGTGCGGCCCGACTTAGCGGAATCAAGACAATTCAACACAGCGATCCAGCAATACCGCACGGGCACTGCAGTGTGCGGCGACCTACTCCTGAAGACGTCCAAGACTACGTGGACGCGGGACATCACGAGCATGTCTGCATGCCCCTTAGTCTGCGGGACCGGTCAGCGGAGACCACAGGAATTGTACTATCAAATGCGTAGAACTAACAACCGATCGACCGGTCAGGCCCGACGTGTGCGGGCCCTGCCCTTAGCTACAAGGCGACTGACACTAGTGTGACATATCTCGCTGCATTTTAGCACGCACCCGCCGCCAAGGGTGCGCAGGCCCTGTTTCGAGTTGACAGAGTATTCAAACGCTCCAGCACCCCTCACAACCAGTGGCGACCTCGGTCGGCGAGAAAGGCACGCGTGCGACTCGTACAATGCGAGCACGACTTAGAATATTTCGCGCTCTGCCCTACTGGCACGTAGGCGGAGCATGCCCGCATATTTAAGTAGACTACTCTGTACCAGAAAAGAACAATTCAGGTCATTCCCTCGCTCCTCTCTTCGGCTTCCATTCTCATCTCTCTACCTCACGGCGACGTAGTGAATGTCTCCAAACCCTTCCACGACCGTACCAACCGTAGGACACGCCCGTGTGTGTGTCTGTGCTCGCTCCGCTCCCGGCCCGGCAAGTCAGCGCAACTTGTACCTTTCACTCCCAGATAGCACCTGCGACCCGCCGCTCTGGCCGCATTGAATGCCTGTGAATCCGAAAGCCCCTCAAACCTGCTCGCTCTTAGCCAGCATTTTAGCGTTTTAATGCCGGTTTAGGGTATCATCGGGATTCCCACCCATTCGAGCACACACTAGCACATATTAAGTATGTTGAAATATTTAAATACATCAGAGGACTCACTAGAGTGTGTTGAAGGAGCACTGGAGTGTGCAGAGGATGTCTGCTCAGCTGGTCTGCCCTGACTAATTGACAAACCATGGAAGTCCCCCAGGGTGAAGGCATCTCTGCTGTTATGGCAGGATTACCAATGTCAGCAATGTCAATGTGGGTCAGGTCAGTACAGTTCTGCTGACACATTGCAATCATCATCTGCTCCAGCCAACAAATCCAACAGTTACTATCCGCTGATTGTGCAGTATATGAGTCCATGCAGTTGTTGGTATTTGTAAGCTCCTCCCTGAGTTCAGCGACTTCACATTGTGCAGCACTCGAACAAGTTGTCAGTTGGTTTACAGGAGGGGGTAAGGATGTGGTTGGAGGAAGTGTAGGGGGTGGATCATCAGGCAACGCTACATGCTGCACTGTGCATGGGGCTGCACATGGGCCTAAACACAAATCACAAATCTGTCTCAATCACTCTCATATGTATCACTTACTGGCTGCAGTACCACAAGGCCTTCCATGCCTTCCACAGGTTGTGGTGAAGGAAGTGTGGGTGGGGGCAGGAGGGGGGAGGGCTGGAAGGTCTGTCTCAATATATGCAGCACAATAACATCAATCATATCATGTACCTTTTGATGTACCTGCCTGCAGAGCAGATGTTTGATCTAATTTCGGAGGACATGAGACATTTCATCATTTAGATTGAATAGATATTAACACCTTTGCACTCAACAATGGGGTGCAAAGATGCAACTGTAGACAGCCATCCTTTTGGGGCATCACACCCCTTCTTGATCTTTGCACAATATGTGCATGCTGTTGCAGCCTTTAACACTTCCCACTGTGGTATGCATTCAGGAAGGTTGCAATGTTTGCATTCTGCACACCACAACTGGGAGAACAAATTAAACAATATGCCAATGCAAATAAATTATTTCTGACATACCTCTCCGGTTCCAACCCAGCACAGTTGGCTAACCTCTTGTTCAGTGGGTTCGGGGTCATCCAATGCATTGACAAAATCACCAGCCTCATTCTTCTGCAGGTGCTGTGTCAGACAAGAATGTGTTGGGGAGTCCACTTCAACATAAACCTCCTTGTGCCTGCAACCCCTTGCTGACTTGTGAGGTGTGTTGTCGTCATTGTCATCTTCTGCGTCCCCATCATCCAAATTTGTGACCTCCTCAATGCAATGCTTCGAACCCAGTGAGGGCTGACGACTTTCTCCTCTGGCATCACTGTCTGCAGGCCTCGGTGGCCTCCCTCTAGTCGTCTGACTTGATTGGCGGAGAGTGGGCTTTTCTAGATAAATGTTAGAATAAATTGGAGCAGATAATTAAAATAAGTAATTGCACCTTTCTTTTCAGATGAAGAAGGCTCTTGCTCCTGCAGGGCCCACCACTGCACCTTGATAGGCTGCTCCATCGCCTCCTTTGACAGATTCAAGGACTTCAGAGCCACTGGCCAGTCCCCATATCCAGCAGCAGTCCCCTCAATGTGCTTAATGATCATCTTCACAGTAATTGAGCTGTAGTTGGGTGTGCAACTGTGATCCCTAGCCAACTGGTATTTGTAATTCATTGCCCCAACAGCACCATGAATACAGTGTTTCTTTGGAACCTTCTTGTAAATATTCATGATGAGCTCCTGCAATAAATTTAAATTAATGGAATAAAATGAGCAGATATATGGTACTGCTCCGACGCACCATTTCCTTAGTCAGATTTGCTTCGAAGTGCTCATGACTAAGTTCAGGATGAGCCTCCTTATATTGCATGGCTGTAAACACCCTGGCAGCTATTTTCATCAGCTGAGACTCTTTGTCAGTGAGGGGGGGGTTGGTAGTTTTCTTAGGAGGCATGGACAATTATGTGAGTCGTGAAAGGAGATGAGAATGTGTTTCCAAGTTGCTGAAACCGTTTCTGCACACTCCACATGTACAGTTGACTATTGGCACACACTCATACAATCTCTGACATCCCATCAGGTTCTACTGTCCAATTCAGATTTTCTGATGCTCCACAAATTCACAAGATCCGAAATGTATACACTGATCTGCTACCTGAATTTCCCACAACTTGTATTCACCCAGCGAACAATTCTCACACACATCTGATATGCCATACAGATGATAGGTATGCCAGGTCAAATTTAGAAACTATTTCCCAATTTAGAGGTGCTCCATTAGCTCATTTTCTCTTATCACAATGCCCCTTTCAGCATATAGTTTCCTAAGCACACATACGAGCCATCCCACAACCCAATTGCCCCTCCCTCTCCAATAAACACAGATACCCATTTCTAATGCCCCCCAAGAAAGCTCTGTCTTGTTCAGAGCATGTACTCCCACCTGGCGGATTTATTCGCACTGCGGTTTTGAAGGCCAAGGTTCCTCCGAAAGCCCATCATATTCGTTCGCTGGAAAGCGGTCCACCCCCCTCCCAATCTTTGTTCGACCTAATGCCTCCGCTGCTAATCAAGGACGATCCTCCAAATGTGGTTGCTGGTCGGTCATCTCAGGTATGTGGCTAATAT
The DNA here is from genome assembly GCA_963281015.1 of Lactarius tabidus. Lineage (NCBI taxonomy): Eukaryota > Fungi > Basidiomycota > Agaricomycetes > Russulales > Russulaceae > Lactarius > Lactarius tabidus. The sequence goes on from OY725473.1 coordinate 396,783, forward strand.
AATGTTCACAGATGTTTGATTAATTTGGATTAGACCTTAGACACATCAAAGCATGTGACAAAGGAGGAAGATGAGTCATTGATATGTCAAATATGTTCATCTATGCAGCTCTGCTGGACGATCCAGAAAGTGAGGAAGAGGACGAGAAAGATGAGGTGTGTCTGTCCATTATTCAATACTTTAAATTACAATTAATGAATACATGTAGTTGGACGACGAGCAGGTGGTCCCTCCTGCTCCAATTCGCGATAATCATGCAGAGGACAATGTGGGGGACAATTTGGACAATAATATTGGTGATGTCACAATGGCCATTGATGAAGGCAAGCCAGCACAGGCAGTGATCACTCCAGCTCCAACAGGTGCAGGACTGGCACTTATGTCACAGACGCATATATATTTTTCTGTTTTCTGTGTTAGAGTCCTTATCATTAGATATGATAAGATGGTTAGTTACATGATGCCAATATGTGCAATGTATTCGTCATAAAGGCATGTGATCCTGGGAAGGACCTGCCTTATCTTATATCAGACATGTGTATGTTATGATTGGTTGGAACATTATGGAATGTTGTAGAACAATAGGGTAATGTAGATTACATGCTGTATTAGTTTTCAGTCAGCATTGTTCTATTATTAGGGCGACGTGTCAGTGCAAGTAAGCACTTATGACACAGTGATCAGTAATCACAATAGAAGTGCTAAATATAGATACACAACACATCAGCTTGTAGTCATACATACTTACTCAGTAGATTAGTAAGTGACTCATCCCTAGTAGTATATAAGACACCCTGTAGTGTCCTGAGAAGAGCCAACTTGTCCTCTTGGTTCTATCTCAGGCTCGCATTCCTCTTGTCTTCCATAGTACCAATCTAACTTGTCCTCTTGGTTCTATCTCAGACTATCCTTTTGTGAGACACTGCTGTTATTACCTTGTATAAAGGTATCAAGTTCAGCACGCTCCACATCGGTTAGTTTCGGTGTGTGATCTATCTCCGTGTTAGGCTTGAGCAGTCCTTGACGAGCCTGTCTTTATTTCAGCTTGCTTGACGTAGCCGATAGTCATCCGCTACATTAGGACAAGTTCTTCATACTTTGCTCTTGACACATCTTTGCTCACCAGCAACACATATCCCTTATTCCTTAGGTGGCTAGTGCACATATAGTCCTAGTACATACACCTTACCTGTGCGCCTGGGGACCAGAGCAGAACGGCCGATACAGTGAAAGACCTGTATACACGACAGCTACCCTCTGTATCCAGAACACTTGTAAGAGCTCTTCGGAGTGAGAGGCAGCCAACAGGTCGAGGAGACTGCAGCAGACAGCCTTGTGTTCCTGTGCTATTCATTCATACCCCATTCCTGCTTTTGTCTTTATCGCTGCAGCCTTGCGCCCTGTGTCATCAATCAGGGTGTATTGGTCTTGCTTGATAGACATTTGCTCTTCACCTTTCGGTTAGTGTTGTGTGCCGATTGTACCCTTGCACTATAGTCCACCCCAGTTTTGTCAAACTGGTTACCATCATTTCCCGCCTAATACAGGCATATTGCACGTTCCATAGAAGGAGAAGTGCTCCTTCATCCACACACGCATCACTCGAAGTACACGTTCCTACCTGCACACCCTCACCTATCCTCCGTACACCATCACCACCTGTGCCAAGTCTTTGGCCAGTATCACCACTATCATCATCTTCCACACTAATCAACCAAATGCCAGTTGTATCTTGTGAATCGTTGATCAGTACAATTGTAGAAGACAAGTACGACTATGAGGAGGAGGAAGAAGAGGAACTATCACCAGCTGCAGTACAATTCACTGAGCATATCAACAGTGAAATAAGAGCAAACTGGTTCTTATATCATCTACTAGAAAGAGATTTTGGTGGACCAGGTGGATTTATTGGAACATCCCCATTTCGAGTACACGACTTCTACCTCACACATTTCCTGACGCACGAGTGGACCGGTGAAGGAAACATCAATATTAGACCAGCTCTTTATTCAGAAAGAGACTTACTTCATCCCCACAAAACCAGAGAGCACGAGTACGAACCCTCTGCTCATTCCTCTTCATCATCATCCCTCGCAGGTCCAGACGACCCCAACCTTGTCAATTCCCCTTCCAACTCTTCATATTTTACTGCAGTCATAGTCAAACCCACTCTTTCGTCCACCGAAGTAAATAGTGGCGAAAACACATCGGAAAACTCAGCTGCACGGCCAGAATCTCCCAGCTAAATTGAAGAACAAAAAAGCAAAAGCTCGAGATCTCTCAGCTTATATTGTCGATTGGGCAGATTTATCAGCAGAACAAAGGAAGGAATTAGACAGCACGACTTGGGGGCCACAAGCACCTGATTCAGACAAGGATATCAACAAACCAGATTCAGACAAAAGTATGTCTGGAAACCCACCAGCAGGAGGAAGTGGAGGAGGTGCACCAGGAGGTGGAGGCGGACCACCAGGTGGAGGAGGAGGAGGAGGAGGTGGTGGAGGTGGCAGCGGATTACCACCAATTGTCCCTGCTCCCCTGCCCACTTTAGACGACCTTACGAGATTAGTCGCAGACATTGGCAATGCCATCGGACTCCTAGCACAGCAGGTTACCTTAATGGCTGCACGCCCTGGAGGATGAGGAGGCAATCGGGATGTCATTCCCAAACCAAAAGCATGAGACGGCAAAGGAGGGAGTGTCGAAGCTAGACATTTCCTTGCTGCATTCAACAACTATGCACAGTCGCAGGGAGACCCACTTAACATATTCAATCAACCCACAAATGCATGGATTATAAACCAGACCAGTTGGATTCAATCAGTACTGAATCTAATGGAAGGTGACACACGTACATGGGCTCTCCCCCATTTGGAAGAATTGCAGCATGGCCGGGATCCCTTTGGTGGGATTTGGCAGACATTTGTCGACCAATTCGCAAGAAGGTTCACCCCTCTTGATACAGCAGAAGCAGCACGGGAGGCGCTGAAGAAAATACAACAAGGAAAAGGCTCTGTGCCAGAATATATGGCACAGTTCGATCAGCACACAGGTCAAACAGGATGGTCAAATGCCGACCACTGCCAACGTTTCTACAACAAACTCTCTGAATTCATTAAAGACGGATTGGCACTTATGGACCACCCTATAGGCACCTTCGAAGAAGTACAGGCTGCAGCACAGGTCATAGACCAGCGATATAGGCAGTGCCAAGCTGAAAAGAAGGGCCACACTACTTCCCATACGCCCTTTGGGGCATCATCAGATCCAAACACAATGCAGGTAGATGCCACTCACACTGGCAGCACCGGCAACAACAAAGCAATGGCCCTAAAAAGGATAGGGCCGCTTATATGAAACATATGCAAGGGAAGTGTTATGGGTGCAGTTCAATGCAACATACCAAAAAGGACAGGGGACATGAACGAGACATATGCAACCACTGTGGCAAAGTTGGCCACAGATCAACGGTTTGCTTTGCCAAGTACGTCAGGAAGCCTGGCAAGTCGGCCACAGCAAAGGCTACCACTGACAGAATGGTCTCAACCCTGTCTACATCATCACAACCAGTGGCCACAGCAGCCGCCTCATCATCCTCAAAACCATCGCCGGCCAAAGATAACAAGACACAAGCAGACTTGTTGGCCCAGCTTATGGTGAAAATCCAAGAACAAGACAAACAGATTAAAGCTCTGAAAGTGTCTTTTTAGTGTCAGGACTATCAATAGCTGCGGATAGTTCCCTAGTAGTACCATATGACTCAGTTTCGGACTTATGTACTCAAAGTTTTTCGGTTTCTGCTTGTAAGTTAGATAGTAGTAGTGTTTCTTCTGTCGTATCAACCCTATCTACATCTGCCTCAGAGATGAACAATGTATATACTGTTCCTATTGCTCCAGTCGAAGCAGTGCAGCAAGTGAAGTTTTCTGATGCCGCACTCAATTCTGTAATTATTCCCGAAACTAAACATGCAAAATCCCATTTTCATATTTCTTGTATATTAAAAGGACGTCATCGTACTACAAAAGTAGCAGCTATGGTCGATTCAGGAGCAACTGTGCTCTTTATTGACAAAAAGTACACCGACAGCCAGAAGATGTGGCAGGTTCCTCTCACTCAACAGATTTGTCTTCACAATATCGATGGAACTTTGAACGAAGCAGGTAGCATAACCAACAAAGTTTCACTTATTCTGCAAGTTGGTCAGGACAAAGAAAAATTTGACTTCTTTGTAACCAGTTTGGGACTGGAAAAAGTTATTTTGGGTCTACCATGGCTTCGACATTGGAATCCTGCTATAGATTGGCAAGCAGGCACAATGCACCTCAAGGCAGATCAGGGAATGGGCCCTGAACCAATTGAGGTAGAGGTGACATCTATCATGGCAAACCGGATGGAATGCCGTTGTCTCCTCGCAGAGAAAGTGTTGGAAACCTCTCAAGACGATGTATTCTGTTTAGCAGGCTTTACTTATTCACAAGCAATTGCTGAAAAAGCTATAGCCGCTAAAGGAAAGAAAACATTCAATGAGATGATCCCCATTCACTATTGTGACTTTGCAAAAGTATTCTCAGAGGAAGAATCTCATCGACTCCCTAAGCACCAGCCTTGGGATCACGTCATTGACTTAGAACCAGACACAGTAACACACTGGAAAGTCAAGACATACCCCATGTCAGTAATAGAACAAGGAGTGTTGGATAAATTCTTGGAAGAAAACCTTGCAAAAGGGTATTTGAGACCATCAAAGTCACCAATGGCCTCACCTGTATTCTTCATCAAAAAGAAAGATGGAAATTTGCAACTTATCCAAGATTATATGCGTCTTAATAAAATCACCATTAAGAATCGCTATCCATTACCACTCGCCTCAGATATTATCAATAGGCTTACAGGAGCTCAATACTTCACAAAGTTTGATGTTCAATGGGGGTATCATAATATTCGGATCTGAAAAGGAGACAAATGGAAAGCAGCAATAGTAACCAATAGGGGACTTGTCGAACCCACAGTTATGGGTTTCGGATTTAATAATGGCCCAGCTACTTTCCAAGCCCTTATGAATTCAATACTAGTTGATCTAATTGCTCAGGCTGAAGTTGTGGTCTATATGGATGACATCCTCATCTATAGCCGTAATCTCGAACACCATCGCAAAATTGTACGCGAGGTATTAAAAAGATTACAAGAGTATGACCTCTACTTAAAGCCTGAAAAATGCAAGTTTGAGAAACAAGAAATGGAGTATTTAGGCATGATTATTCGACCCGGAGAAGTGCGGATGGACCCTGGCAAGGTCACCGCAGTCAAAGATTGGCCCACACCTGCAATGTTAAAAGAAGTCAGAGTGTTTATAGGGTTTGCCAACTTTTATAGGAGGTTCATTAAGGACTTTGCTACTGTAGCATGTCCACTCCATGACCTCACTAAGAAAGACATGCCTTGGCAATGGCATGCAGAACAGCAAAAAGCATTCGACTGGCTCAAGGAGAAGTTCTGTTGTGAACCTATTCTCAAGGTTTACGATCCAGAACTGGCCACGTGAGTTGAAGTTGATGCTTCAGGTTTTGCTACCGGAGGCATATTGTCTCAGAAACATACAGATGGCCTTTGGCACCCTGTAGCTTATCGCTCTGACTCTATGAGTAAAGAAGAGCGTAACTACGAAATCTACAACAGAGAAATGCTAGGCTGCATTAGAGCTTTCGAGGACTGGAGACACTTCCTCGAAGGGATCCCTTTTGAACTAGTTACCGACCACAAGAATATAGAGTGGTGGGCAACAATGCAAGATCTAAATCGACAACAAGCACGGTGGTCACTCTACCTAAGTCGTTTCGATTTTAAAGTAATCTATCGCAAAGGGGAATCAATGCAAGCAGATGCATTAAGTCAGTTTTCAAAAGACCATGTTTCTGATAGAGACGACAATCACCAAGTTCAGGTCTTAGGACCACAGCATTTCCTAAAAGCTGCACAAGTACACTTCTGTCCTGAAGTAGACTCCCTTGGAGATCGCATATGTTGGGCAAGTTTGCGAGAAGCAGAAGTTATAGAGGGTCTTAAAAGTATAGATAAGACCGCTCCAAAAGCTCTCACAGACGGTGTTGCAATGTGGGAAGAAGATGATGGTTTCGTTTATTACAAGGGACAACTTTATGTGCCAAATGATAGGCAGCTGTGTAAAGATGTGGTACGATCATGTCATGACTCGTTAACCACTGGTCACCCTGGTAAAAATGGAACCGTAGAACTAGTTAGCCGCTATTACTGGTGGCCATGCATGGCAGGATTTATTTCTGCATACATAGAAGGTTGCGATAAATGCCAACACTATAGGAAAGACATACATCCTAAAGCACAGGTTCAGCCTCAAGAAGTTCCGGAAGGTCCATGGCAAATCATTGGTATAGACATGATTGGACCGCTTCCAGTATCACAAGGGAAGGATGCTATCCTTAACATAGTGGATCATTATACGAAACAGATCCATCTATTCCCTGTGACAACGCAACTTACGGCTGATGGTGTCGCATCCATCTACTTTGAGCAAGTCTTCCCGCTCCATGGAATCCCCAAAAAAATCATTAGTGATAGGGGACCCCAATTTGCGGCAAGAAGCATGCGTGCCCTCTATAAGCAACTAGGGATAGACTCAGGTCTAACTACAGCTTATCATCCACAAGCTAATGGCCAAGTAGAGCGTAAAAACCAAGAAGTCGAGGTTTATATACGTCTCTTCGTTGACAAACGCCAGGATGATTGGGTAGACCTATTACCTACGGCAGAATTTGTGATCAATAGCAGACTCAATTCAGCAACAGGGCATATGCCCTTTGAGATGTTGTATGGCTATATGCCAGATTTCACAATTCCTATAGGCCGTACTACAGGAATCCCAGTTCTAGACAAGCGTCTTCAACACCTACAATCTGTAAGGAAAGATGCAGAGGCAGCCCTTCGCTTAAGTAAAAGGCGAATGCAGACAGACATCGAACAATGTATGAAGCCATACAAGTTTAACGTCGGGGATAAAGTTTGGTTGCAAGCAAAGCAAATAAAGGTTCACCAACAATTGTCCAAGCTTGGACCGAAGCAGTTGGGCCCTTTCGAAGTCACTGAAGTTAGAAGTGACGTCGATTACAAGCTTGCACTTCCCCCTGCACTTAGGGTACATGATGTATTTCATGTAGATCGTCTCAGCCCTTACAAAGGGAACGAAGTCAATGGACAGGAGCCACCCCCACCAGAGCCAATCACAGTGGAAGGAGAAGAAGAATATGAGGTCGACCATATTAGAGACTCAAAACTCTTTGGTTGTACACTCAAGTATCTTGTTCGCTGGAAAGGTTATGGGGAGGGCGAGGATACATGGGAACCAGCTAAAAATCTAGCTCATGCACTGGAGAAAGTCACGGAGTTCCACTCCAGAAACCCGGGAGCACCTAGAAAGATAGCAGCACTCCTATACACGTCCTTGCCTTGGCAGTCGCCAAACCAGTTTACAGAAGTTAATGCAGACATTAATCCCTAAGGAGGGGGGTAATGTCACGGACGTGTATATATTTTTCTGTTTTCTGTGTTAGAGTCCTTATCATTAGATATGATAAGATGGTTAGTCACATGATGCCAATATGTGCAATTGTATTCGTCATAAAGGCATGTGATCCTGGGAAGGACCTGCCTTATCTTATATCAGACATGTGTATGTTATGATTGGTTGGAACATTATGGAATGTCATAGAACAATAGGGTAATGTAGATTACATGCTGTATTAGTTTTCAGTCAGCATTGTTCTATTATTAGGGCGATGCATCAGTGCAAGTAAGCACTTATGACACAGTGATCAGTAATCACAATAGAAGTGCTAAATATAGATACACGATGTGTCAGCTTGTAGTCATACATACTTACTCAGTAGATTAGTAAGTGACTCATCCCTAGTAGTATATAAGACACCCTGTAGTGTCCTGAGAAGAGCCAACTTGTCCTCTTGGTTCTATCTCAGGTTCACATTCCTCTTGTCTTCCATAGTACCAATCTAACTTGTCCTCTTGGTTCTATCTCAGACTATCCTTTTTGTGAGACACCGCTGTTATTACCTTGTATAAAGGTATCAAGTTCAGCACGCTCCACATCAGTTAGTTTCGGTGTGTGATCTATCTCTGCATTAGGCTTGAGCAGTCCTTGACAAGCCTGTCTTTATTTCAGCTTGCTTGACGTAGCCGATAGTCATCCGCTACACTGTGCCATGTGCTGTGCAACAGGTTATGGGCCCTGCCACAATGGCTAGCTGTGGGCTGAGCGCACTGCCCACTCCCCACTGAATAGTGGATGTGGTGTTGAGACTAGTTTCGTTGGCATAGCCTACAATGCCCCTAGTGGGCATGTAAGACCTTGGGATCACGAACAACACCACCTCATTGATTTGTGGTGGAGTAGAGCGTTCCTCAAGGCAGTTCTCCATAAGGAGAGTTGTTGTTGGTGGTCGAAAGAATATGTTCCTATTAGACCATTGTTTTTTCTTACTCAGTAATTGTGAATAGCCTTTGCTGATGATTTGCAAAGCTCTTCCACAGAAAACAATGTCATCCCAACTCACAACCTTTGTCCAAGTCTTTGACAGACAAAACTATGGCATCTGGTCTAAGGCCATGCATGCCTTCATTATGGCTCAAGGCCTCTGGGGTTTTACCGATGGTACTAACACAGAGCCTTTTCCTCCCACCAATCCACTTCCCATTCCTCCACTTGCCTCTACTGCCACTCAGGCAGAGTCCAATGCTCATGATGTCCTTGAGGCACAGTACAAAGTCAATAAGGCTGTGTACAAGAAAGACCTTCCTCTCCACCCAGCTCTCTTCACTGTTTGGCAGAAGGGAAATGATATGGCATTGGGTAATCTAACCCTTTGCCTATCCCCTGCCATTCAGCAGTGTCTTAGTCCCAACTTTAACGCTCAAGAAACCTGGGAGTGGCTCATACAAGAGTTTGGTTCTGCCTGCCTTCCCTCCGTCTATTGCGATCTCTGAGAAGCTATCACCATATGTATTAACCCTGCACATCACCCTGGACCCCAGTTCGAGAAAATGGAAGCTGCCTTTGGGCGCATCTCCAATACCACTATCGGAAAGGGGTCATCCTCCAAGAAGTTACACATACCTGACATCATTCAAGCCCTCATTGCGATGGCTGCTGTTCCTAACAAGTGGGAAAACCTCATTCCCATTGTCTGTAACAGTGTCAAAATCGAAGACTTAGAAATCGCTGATATCAAAGACATTGTGGTTACCCAGTTTGAAAATGAGACCAATTGTGGCACTCACAAGGGTAACAAGAAGGAGCAGCATGCTAACAAGCTTTCCAACATTAAGCAGAAGCACAACAATGACCCTTGCTTTAAAAAGCAGAGTGGTAGTCAGCAGCAGGCTGCCAACTCCCCACCTCCCAACCAGCAGCAGCATAAGCAGCGCAGTGCTAGGGCAGGAGCTCACAGAGGAAAAGCTAAAGGCAAGAGCAAGGCTTCTCAGGCTGGCCACTCTCATGTCGCTTCAGTCACTGCCCTCACTCCCACACTTCCATCCCCATCCACTACCTCTGTTGCACACATTGGACCATCATCATCCATTGTAAAGTGCACCATCTCCATCCCACACCCTACCTTACAGGCAAGGGTTGAGGGTCCTTATCCTACCGTCAATAGAGTGCTCTTGTTACTTGAACGCAAAGATGCTCCGCTGAGCATTCAAGTTGTCAAAATGATTGAGCAGTGGTTTGATGACTATGATCATACAGTAAGATCGAGGTCAAATTACAACTATGATGAGGAGTATGACTCCAAGGTGGACGTGGACATGTCTTAGCCAGTTCCTGGGCGCAATAATACACTGACCGGGTCTGACTTTGAAGATGATGGGGGTATGTCTCTAGTATCTGCATTTGAGTTGTTGTCTGTTGACTTAAACTCACACATCTCTGGAGGTATTACCCAAGCACCTACCCCAGAGTATGTTGATCCAGAGACTGTTGGACCCCTCCATTTGGAGGAAGAAATTGCAGCAATGTGGGCAAATCCTGGTCACTCCAGAGCCATACAATGCAGGGGTTCTAACAAGTTCATTAATGAACTTTACAGGAACCACCAGCAATACCTCCAGAATCTGGAGTTTGGTGCAATGGCATCCACACCTGCTTCGCCTATCACACCCACTTCATGTTGTGCAACACCCAGTCATGATGCTAACTCCTTATTGGAGGATGAGCTACTTGATTGGGGATCTGATGATGAAGAGTATGCTCTTTATTCACTCACTGCACATGATGCTGACTTTGACATAGTATCAGCCTGCTCCCAAAGAAAGCAAGAGGAGCAGCAATGTAATAATATGTTATCGTCTGTAGTATCTAAACTGTACAGTATAAATCTCGGTGTTCTTGATATTTTGAAATGCGAACACAATGATTTCTTTACTCAGTGTGCACGGTGTAATAAGAGACTTGAAACCCTCTGGCTATTAGATTCAGGGGCTTCTGCACACTTCACCAACAGAAAAAGTGACTTCATAAGTTACCAGCCTTATTTGCAATCTGACAGGCAACCTGTAAGGACTGCGGCTCATACGATCTTCGTTGAAGGATCTGGGACAGTATTGCTTTGGCATTATGTCAATAAGACTCTTGTTACGACTAGAGTTCATCCAGTCCTTTACATTCCATCTATGAGTATTTGTCTTCTCTCAATGGGAGAATTTTTACAACAAGGAATGTGTGTTTTGGTAAATTCACTGCATATAACCTTGTTACACCAAAAGCCGTTTGTCCAGTGTAAACCCTTAATACCTGGACATACACTATATTGGTTAGATGCAGCATCTACCAGCATAGAAGCACAGTTCATCGAAACACCTTATATCTACAAAGTAGATTATGGTCTTATGCATTGTCGCCTCGGTCACCCATCTAAAGAGGTTTTAAGGCATGCTAAAGAACATACAAAGGGTTTTCCCAATGGGATAAAAATTCCTAATACATCTAGCAATGTATGTCCTGGATGTGTGCAAGGCAAAATGCCTGCAGCCTTGCATCCTCCTTCTATTACAAGGGCTACTACACCCTTTAAAAGGATACACTCTGACTTGAAAAGTTTTCCTTTACCATCATATGCCAAATACAAGTATTTTATTGTCTTTTTAGATGATTATACTTTGTATGCATGGATCACACTTTGTGTGACAAAGGCTCAGCTATTACAGCTTTGAGACAATGGTTAGCACTTATCAAAAATCAATTTGATATTACTATAAAAGAGTGGAATGTCCGATGCTGGTGGTGAATATAAATCAGATGTGTTTCTTAAAACATTGAAGGATGCCAGCATTACAGTGCTTCAAAGCATGCCCCATATGCCACAGCAAAATGGGTGTGCTGAATGCTTTATGCACACTATCATGGATAAAGCCCAGGCCATGCAGTTAGAAGCTTGTCTCCTGCAGTCCTGGTGGGAATTTGCAGTTAACCATGCTGCACATTGTTATAATAGGACTCCTATGAGTCATATAAATTGGCAAACTCCCTACCAATTATTAAACAATGAAATCCCTGACATTTCTCATCTTAGAGTTTTTGGGTGTGGTGCATATGTCCATATTCCTGAGTCTTGCAGAAAAAATAAACTTTCTCCTAAAAGCAAACTCATGATCTACTTAGGTAGACCTAGCAGAATGAAGGGAGACATGTTTATGCATACTCCAAATACTTTGTTTTATTCAGACAAAGCACTCTTTGATGAACTGTTATTCCCTCGCTGCTCTAATCAGCAGACTCCTGGGAAAACACATGGAATAACCCAGTTAGATGAACCTCCATCTAATCAACCACCACTTGATTTCAAAGACACCACTCCTGGTGATCTTGACTTATCACCCCCTGAGCCACCAAAAGGGAGTAGCGCTCCACATCCCGACGGGGATGAAGAGGTCCCTGCAGATGCAGATGATCCTCCAGAGCAGCAAGCTCTGCCTCATCGCCCTGACCCTGTACCTAAGCCTAAGGGTAAATCACGGTTTTGACCTGATACTACATCATCTGTAGAACCTAGGCTGTCAATGCGATTGAGGAAAGTACCTACCGATCCTGACAATGTCTATGGTGAAAGGCACCCTGCAAAGGTTAGCCGAGACATTGAGCGAACTCACACATGGAAACAAATGGTTGAGAACCAACTGGGTAGCTCCCAGCAACGTTCACCCCATGATCAGACAGAATCAGGAAAATCTCCTGAGCAATCTGCATCTAAACTTCCAACTACATTGAGTGAAAGTTTGCATGATTCAGAGGATGAGGTAGATCAGCAGTTGCTGACCTGCCTTGCTCAGGAAGGGGGAGTCAAATTCCAAGATTATCTGCTTGCTAAAGCAGTTCCACTGTATGATCTTGAGTCACCTGATACCTCTAATATTTGCGAATGGACCTTTAGGGACATTCTTAAAATGCCAAGCGAATTACAGGAGGAGTGGAAACAAGTGTGTTTTGAGGAGTTGGCTTCTCTTCACAAACACAAAGTCTTTGAACTAGTTGACCCACCGAAAGGCAGAAAGGTCATAAAAAACCAGGTATTCGACTTAAAGTCAGATGGCTGTAAAAAAGCTAGGCTTGTAGCCAAAGGCTTTTCCCAGGTTGAAGGCATTGATTATGATGAAATATTCTCACCTGTGGTATGGTTTGAGACAGTCTGGATGATGATAGTGCTTGCCGCTTTAAAAGATTGGCACATCTCCAGTCTGGACATCAAAACAGTCTTCCTGTATGGCAACCTTGATGAGGAGCTTTACATGGAACAACCTGAAGGGTTTAAAGTCCCTGGCCACAAAAATAAAAACAAAGTGATGCACCTTAAGAAAGCCATCTATGGACTCAAACAAGCTGCTTTAGCCTGGTGGAAAGCACTTGATGCATCCATGGCTAGAATAGGCTGCACACAACTTGTTTCTGACTCTGGTATATTTGTCAATAAAGGCAAAACCATTGTCATTATTGTTTATGTCGACAATGTGCTCTTTCTTGGAGCAAATAAAAAAGACATCAGTTCTCTGAAAGAGTGTTTTATGCAGATCTGGGAATGCAGAGATCTGGGCAATATGCAAGAGTTTTTATGCATGTGCATAGTGAAATCAAAAGGTCATATTCTTATCGACCAAGTAGATTACTTACACAAAGTGCTGCAGCATTTCAAGCTCATTAATGCGAAAACTATACCTACTCTGTTACCGGAAGGGTATCAGCCATTGCTTAATAAAGATCCTCCAAACCTAGAGCTCTGCTCTCAGTTCCAACAAGTAATAGGATCACTCCTATACATAATGATTGGAATGCAACCAGATATAGCCTATGCTGTGACTAAATTGTTGCAATTTGCAGCAAACCCTAATAAGGATCACCTAGATAGAGCAATGTATATTTGCTGCTATCTACTAGGTTCATCTGATTATGCTTTAGTCTATAATGGCAAAAGCAATGGGGGTTTACTAGCATATGCAGACTCTGATTGGGCTTCTGACCCGATCACTAGAAAGTCTACAACAGGCTACTTAGTTAAACTAGCTAATGGTGTATTCTGTTGGAATTCTAGAGTGCAGAAATCTATTGTGCTCTCTTCCACTGAAGCAGAATATATGTCGCTCTCTGATACGAGCAGACAGTTGGTCTGTATATGGTCACTCTTTAAGGAGATCGGTATTATCCTAGCACCAATCCCATTATGCAGTGATAATCAAGGATCCATCTTCCTTGCATCTAATCCAGTGCAAGAAAAGTGCATTAAACATATTGACATCCATTACCACTACATATGTGAAGTCATATGTGCTAAGAAGATTGAACTCTTCTTTATTGAAGGATCTGAGAATCCTGCAGACTTGTTTACAAAGAATCTGGGCTGCATCAAATTTCAGAAGTTCAGAGAACAATTAGGATTAGAGTTTTACTCATCCTAGTCATTAAGAGTTGATGAGAAGTGTGGTGTTCAGTCTAACCACTGTTACATGGAAACATTTCCTCAGAGATGTTTGGGACAGAAAAGTGGAAACTGCATTTTCAATTTCTTGTCTAGTCTCTAACATGTCTCATCAGAGACTTCTTAAACTGCTATGAAACAACTAGCATAGGTCATCAATGAGTATTTCTCATAACAACATCTCCTGTGCTCAGTTCAAGTTCTTGAATTGAATGTTGTCTCGTTTTGTTCATTATGCTTAGATCACTACTGTGTACTTAGCAAGGGGGAGTGTTGAAATGTAATAAGTACATATGTATCTTATCTACAGCAGTTACAACATAAGTAGACTACACAAGTATGATTACCATATTAGGTAGCTACATAGTGCACAATAGTGGGCATAACACATATCAGGGTCATGTGAATGATTCTGAGATGTTCTAGGGTGTTCCACTTCAGGCATCACTGAAAACACAATATAGTGGACACCTTTACTCATCATAGTTATGCAAATGGACATGGTGGGACCATAGGGACCACTTTTCCCTATATAAGGAGGGGTGAAAACCCTGAGACCCTCCCCAGCAGAATATCACTTGTATTCACTTGTGCTCTATACACTGTGCTTAAGACTATCAACACCTTCTACCAAAGGTGAGTCTTCTGTAGCCTGTGTGCTGCACCATGTGCTGTGCAACACAAAGCTTCGAATTGCACAGGCAAACAACACAATCCACAGTATGTGCCTTGCCCTTGGGTTTAAGTCTGCCTTGTTCTGTGGCCATGTCCGACCTGCAAACACACAGTGGACAAAGACACAAGCTTGGGATGCCATCCATAGTGTTGATGCAATGGTCCATCAGCATGCACGAAACTATAGTATGGCTCGGGAGGCTTATCTACGGATTCAGCAAGCATATGGCACCGGACCAGAGCTTCCTCAGCTCCACTTAGCCAATCTCTGTGTTAGTACTGCTATTTTAGATGCAGCAGAGGTCGGACAACAAAATACTCAGCTTCCATGGATTTGGAGCTTCGGAAAAATGGTTGATAAAGATGGGACATAGATGGATGAATGTAAGTCTTAATTAAACATATTGTAATATGAGACACACTAATTCAGTGTGTAGTCAACCGTGTTCACTGGCTTCGGGCCAAGGCACAGTTTGAGAGATGGCTGGAGGAGCAGGCAAGTATTCATAATGAGGCTATTTGGGTTCCAGCATACTTTCATTCAAAGGCAGAGCAGTGGAAAGAGCAGATACATAATGCTGAAAGTAATTCTCAGCATGGTCATGCTGCATATGTGTCACAGCAGATGCATTCATGGGAAGAGCTTTCTAGAAGTTCAGAGAAAACACTAGCTCTGATTACATCTAGCCCATTAAAGATCTTTAAGACTTCCTCCCTGTATTTGACCTAAACTTAATTTATATGTGCTCTGTTTGTTCTTTCTGTATTTGTATCGGTGATGAGTGAAACTTGTATATGCTTTTATTCACCATCAGAGAGAGTAACAGGTTGTACATACCTTAGTTATATTCTGTATACATCATTAGCAGGCATTAGTTTAGCTGTATTAAGTCAGAGAATACTGACAAAGTATGGATAGATGTACCAAAGTATTATTGACACCACCACACTACAAGTATGGAGGGTTTCTTGTTGTATGCATGTCTCATCCAACACCTATCATGGCATCACCCCTACTCTGATGTCCTCCAAAGACAGCTATGCACACACCCTATTTGAACTGTGATCAAATATTGGATGGACCACCATATCATTTGTCTATATGAAGTAGCTATATCTAGTAGTAAATACCTTTGACCCTCTCCTCTCCCTTGGTCTGACAATTAGGTATTATGCATATATATCAGGTATTAAAGTCTGACACCTTTACACTTGTACATATGGGCACAGTTTCCTGTCTGCTCTGATATCATATCACACACACCACATTTCACAATGACTCATATATTGATTGTATTGATTCTATATATCCATGCACTCTTTTAATGTCCTCCGAATTTCACACTCTCCTCTGAACTTTAATCTTTGAACAAATCTTGGCTATACTCCTCGGATTCTGCCATTCAAGTCTGACACCTTTACACTTGTACATATAAGCACATGTTTCCCATCTGCTCTGACATTGTATTAAACATGCCATATCTCATAATGGCTCATATATTGATTGTATCAGTTCTATATATATCCATGCACTCTTTTACAGTGCTCCGAAATTTTAGTCTCTCCTCCAGATACCAGCCATTACACAACTGTCGGAGATTCTCCTCTGATCCAGCCGACATTGGCCCACCCATGAAATATGCAAGAATCTCTGATGTCAGCCGACATCAGCTGTCCATGACTGATGTAAGAATCTTGCCATCGGCCAGTCCATGACTTATGTAAGCCACTGCTGATCATTATGTGCCTCAACAGTGCAACTCTGATACTAGCACTTGTGATGCTTGAAACCGCAGACTTGCCCGAGATATTCATAGTGTGGATGTCTTAGAGAACAGCATGTGCCTGTGTGTTCTACTGGGTCGGCGGGCCAAGTGACGAGGTGAATGGATGAATCGCTGTGCGTTTGAGAGGTAATCTGTTGGGAGTTTGGTGGGCGAGCTGTCACATTGCAACTCAGAGAAGGGAGAGATACTTCGGAGGTGATGTACCTTCATGAACATGGTGGAGGTGTGTGAGGTAGCATCAAAGAGGCAGGCCCAGGGTTGTGGGATGAGGGGCAAGGACTGCTCGGCATAATGGGCAACTGTATCGATAATGGAGTAGAGGAACGGGGAGGAAATGTGAGTGTATGTTCCAAATCGATGACATCATAAGATTTTGATAGAGACTGAGCTTATAGGGGAGTGTAGGTCCTGCAGTATCGGGAAGCATACAAAGGGGCAGGAAGTGGTGGGAGAGCCTTGCAATGCCCATCTGTGGGGCAGGTTTTTGATCTGCATGAAAACATTGAAGACAGCCCACTAGTGTTGAAGGACAATGTAAGTGGCAGTTTGTGGGGATGCTTGTTGCATGTCGGCCCTAATGTCTTGTGTAATGTAGTAAAGGGACAGTAAGTTAGAAGGCACCGGAAAGAGAGTCATATGAGGACAGATATATGCACGCTTTCCGAACACATACAGTCCCTAACCATAGATGGGTGCTTAGCGCCCAAGTCAACACAAATCTGCCAGTCGAGCTCGTCTGACTCACCAAGCACATTGTCCTGGACGTCCCCCTATCCATTCTAGGCCTGATATCCCTACCCATCTGTCCCCTCCTGCTCGATTCTCTCCACTCCTCATGTGTTCACTCACAATGGACCTGCACAATCTGAATCATCAACCATCCTCATAGCGGCGAGTGTGCCATCACAAGCACACTGTATGCAGGTGGCAGATCGAACACATCACTGCCAAGCCAAGCTTGGACTGTGACTTGGGCTGGAACCTGTGCGAAGGGATAGTGTGTGTGGTTGTGTAGTGACCTGGGGAAAAAGCTACTTCGAAGGTAGGTGTATGATCGCGAAACTGGAATGGCTGGCCATAATGGGCTACGGGATACCATGGATTTTGATAACGGGGTAGGGAAAAAGGAAGTGAAGGGTGTATGCGGTAATATAATGTGAAGGGACTGAGACTGGGGCAACATGGGTCCTGCGGGGAAGTAAACAAAGGACTTGGGACTGGTGGGACTGGTCATGGTGGCTTCTCCTGTGATGCCCGTTTTTGTGGACAAGTAGGACATTTGTGACAACGTCAAAGACAGCCCTTGGGTTTAGGAGTGCAATACAAGGCAATGAAGGATGCAGTTTGTGAGTATTTCGATTTGGCCACTGAGGAGAAGACAGGGTATGAGTGGCAAGTGACAGCAACAAACTTGAATGAATTGCACATACACATAGTCCAGGTGTACACTCTATGCACTGCATTGCCAAGTGATCATAGATCATTGTTGTTGGAGGGCAATCTTCATGCCACTTGGACAAGGGATTCTTGGGTCATCAATGCACTCTGCATAGTCTCTCCCATGGAGAGTCTTAACAGTCATTGTTCGATCTTCGGAGTCCTCTGAGGTGTGCAGGGCAGTTGTGTCTGGGGTTCCAGATGATCGGGGGCTGGAAGAAGGGAGGGAAATTGAAAATGATGAGCTACCCCGCGATATATCGGTAAGGTTTACTTGCCTTCATCCGGAAAAGAGTCCGATGGGATAATGTGCATCACATCCATCCAACCATCTCTGTAACGGTTCGCTAACCGTTTGTCCGACTTGGACTACTGGAGTGGTTTTGCAACACATGAACAGTGTTCTCGGACACTAGGCTGGCTAACACTAGGTCCCCTTAGAGTGAAAAGGGTGTGACAGCACCTCCACTAAGTCGATGATGAGAGAGAATAGATGAAAGAGAAAGAGGAAGAGAAAGATGATGATGATGAGAGGCAGACTGGAAGGAAAAGGAACCAAGACAAGATAGCAAATTGAAGAAGACCAGGATAGGGATCCCTGGTCTTTACTAGTCAACTTATATACACGTAAGACTCGCTTTAAAGCGGAGTCTGAGCTATAGTATAAGTCACGAACCCTAGTACAGCTATCCTAGGATGACATAGTGTCCATCAGCACCTGATACTACAAGACAATAAAACGCTCCACAGTGTGTGAGTCTGTGCTACAACGATACTCTGGCCCCTGTCCATGACTAATGTAATCTGACAGCATAGTCATAACTGCTGAGTCAGTCCACTTCCGAAGCAGTCCGTGACATTATCCCCTTTTCAGGAGGAATGTCCACGTTCCACTGACCATGCAGTAAGTGCGGTTACTCGCCTGTCTCGCTGCATCTCTTCCTCAACGCGATGCACTGCCCATGCTTCTTCCAGCCGGTTCTGACTGGCCCTTTGATCTACTGCTACTGCAAAGAGTCGGTCCTCCATCTTACAAATCGACTCTTGGATCGTTTTGTACCGCTTCTGGAGGGCTCTCCATCAAATCACCTCTGCAGTTAGCGATCGATCTTGCAGCGTGGTTAGTGCGTCATCCACCACCATCCAGTCTTGATAATCCCGGTCAAGTAATCGCAACTCATCAGGCCCTATAGGAGGTCTGGGCACGACTCGATCTGTGACTGCCGCTGCATGAATCTCCCCCCTGTGTACTGGCCCATCCATCGCCAGTCGTGCTTCAACATAAGGATTGTCTGTCATACAGACTTTGATAAATCTAGCGGGCACTTGTCAACCGGCCTCGTCTGTGATAAGAAAAGGAACATAACTGGTTCCTATGTTGCGCTCGTACCCTTGCACAGATGGCGATAAGGGTTGTTGCAATGCTTGGCCACCTCGCTGCACATGGCACGGGTGAGTGGTCTGGTCAGCGTAGTGTACATTGACGGGTTGGCAAGGTCTTCCTCTTTGACCTTGGCCACGTTGTATACCCATCCCTTTGGCAACCGGGGCTCCTTCTGAGTAGGGAGGCAGTACTTCAGGGGTATCTTCACAACAGATTTTGAGGGTGTTGGCAATGTTGTCCGCCAGGGACATGGCTTCTTCACGAGTGAGACAAAAGTGTCCCACTGCAAGGGGGCGAGCGGATGGTGCAGGGACAGGGGTAGGGGTGACTGGTGCTGGGACTGGAGTGGGGACTGGAGACTCATGGCCGTGGCAATATTCTCTTGGGCCATCACACTGAGCACAGAATCCAATATCAGAGGGTGACACCGGGCTAGAGGGAGCAAGCCTGCTTGATGTTGTTGCCAATTCTTCAGGTCATGCTTCTTCCGAGCCTCCAGTAGTTGTTCCTGATGCCACATGTGAGCTGTCCTCATTCCTAATGATAAGGGCTTCGGTGACTCGAAGCATAAGGACATGGTCGGGGTTATTGTCAATGATAGCATTGGAGGCATTGGCGAGTGATAGTTGCCTAAAGGCATCGGCGATGGAGGCGGCAGAAGGTGACAGAGGTCGGGGTTCGAAGGGGGTAGTGAGAGCTCTGAGCATAGTGGTTGTCCTCTCACTAGACATTCCGGCAATAGTCTCTTCGACGTGTTCGACGATAGGCTGTTTGTCCCCAATGGCAGAGTCAGCATATGCTCCAGAAGGGTATTCGTGGGCAAGGCCTGATCCATCGGATGACATGTATCAAACGGTGTGTTGGCATAGAAGGTGAGAGTGGGTAAGAGCTGAAGGATGATGGGACTTAGTGACAGATAGTCCCCTTATATGTGTTTCCTTGGCGGGGTTTGAAGCTTTAAACTCCCACACCTTATCATCTGCGAATACATCATCCCTGTCGACCCACATGTTGTCCGAGTCAGGGTAGCCTTCCCATTTGACCAAATATTGAAGACACTGTCTTCTGCCAAACTTTTGTGAGTCTAGAATCTTCTCCATGGAGTATTCTTCTTCCCCATCAACCAGATCTGGTAATGGGCGCTGGTAATTAGGCCCGTGTGTTATTGTCTCGCGATAGGGTGTGAGAAGATTGATGTGAAACACAGGGTGAATGCTCCACTGCGTGGGAAGGGCCAATTGATAACTGACCGGTGATAGTACCTTGGTTACTTTAAAAGGGCCATGTCTCCTGGGCACAAGCTTGGCAGTCAGCTGATTAATACGGAGATTCTTTCCTTCTAACCATACTTGGTCCCCTTCCTTGTACTTGGGCATATCATGGTGTTTGACCCATGACTGTTGGGCCTTAATCATGAGCTGTTGCACCGTGTCCTGTGCCTGTTTCAGCTGTTCGAGGTGCAACATCACCTGTGGTAATGGGGATGGCGCCGAGATCCAATCAGTGTGCGGGTGGTAGCCCATCAGAAGGAAAAACAGGGACTTCCTTGTGGTCTCACTAGGTGTAACACTTTGCTAAGCATTCATCCGACTTGGACTGGGAATGTGGTGGTGCAACACGTGACTTGGTTCTTGGACGCTATGTATGACGACAATAGGTCCCCCGTGTGTAACGACTCCTGAGATGGTTGCTATAAGATACCGACAGTGGTGGAGTTGAAAGAAAAGATGGAGAAAAGGAAAAGACCAGATGATGAGACAAAGAAGAGAAGGCAGACTGAAAAGGAAGAGGAAACTGATAGCAAATTGAAGAAGACCAGGATGGGGATCCTGGTTGTACTAAGCTAAGCTTATATACAGTTATGCACTGACTTTGAAGTGCAGCTTAAACTATGTAACTAAGCGAACCCTAATACAGCTATCCTAGGATCGAGTCACTGTCCATGAGCATGTGATATACAAGACAATAAGAACGCTTGACAGTGTGTGAGTCACCGGCCCAACTATCACCCTATCATAGTCCATGACTAATTACTGCTTACAACATAGTCATCACTGTTTAGTAAGAGCGTCTCCGAGGCAGTCCATGACACTAGGCCAATTATTATGGGCAAATTGGGCAATGGGGAGATAAGGGGCCCAATTTGTCTGATGATGGTCAGAGATAAACCGGATAGCAGTCTTGACCCATTGATTTGAGTGCTCTGATTGTCTGTCGGTTCTTGGATGATATGCCATTGACAGATTCTGCTCTATTCCTGTAATGCGGCATACTTCTTGCATGAATTTTGACACAAATTGAGGGTCTTGATTGCTGATGACTTTTCGAGGTAGCCCAAAGTGTGCGAATACATGTTGAATATAAAGTGCTGCTGTGCCTTCGGCATTGATCTCTTCCCTACAAGGTATGAAAATGGCTGCCTTTGTGCAGTCGTGATCCATGATGGTAAGGATAGAATCATATCCCTGAGACTCTGGAAGTTTAGTGATGAAGTCTAATGCAATAGTTTCGAATGGCATAGCTTTGGGTTTGGGATATATAGGTCTTAAAGGTGCCTTGGTTGGTCGATTATTGACTTTATGCTGTTGGCAGTCAGCACATCCTTGCACATAGTCCTTGACATCACCACATAATTGAGGCCACCAGTAGCTATGCTCTACGATTTGTATTGTCCGGTTGATACCTGGATGTCCATGCACTGGTGGATTGTGGTGTGCTTGGATGATCTTGTGTTTGCCTTGTAGTCCTTTGGTGACCACTACTCGTCCTTCCTTGTACCAGGTATTGTCTACACATTTGAGTTGATGTGGATCGACCCATGGTTTAAGGCACTCTTCGTCCTGTCGATGTTGTGGCTTGATGGTTGCCGTGGTTCTTACAAAGAGGTGTTCCGGTAGTACTGTTATGTTAGCGTTATCTTCGACACCTTGGTCATAATCGGGCCTTCTGGATAATGCATCTGCTCGCCCATTGGCCGTTCCTTTGATGTGACAAATTTCAATGTTATACTTGGATAAGCAAAGTACTTCCCTGGCTACACGCCTACTAATTTTGTGCGGTTCTTTCCAGTATAATAGGTTTTGGTGGTCCGAATAGACAATGACCTTGTGTGGAGAGCCTGCTAAGAAAGACCTCCAGTTGTCCAAACGACATTACAACCGCCAATAGTTCCAGGTCCACTATATCATAGTTTCGCTGTGCTTCGTTGAGGGTTTTTGAAAAATAAGCGATGGGGTGTCTTTTGCTGTCTTCTTTCTTTTGTAGGAGTACTGCTCCTACTGCAAAACCTGACATGTCAACCTCCAGTTCAAACTGCTTGTCTAGTTCTGGATGTGCCAGTACCGGCTCGCTTGTGACCCTGTTTTGTAGCTCATCGAACGCCTTCTGACATCGCTCTGTCCATAACCATTTGGTGTCTTTTCTCGTTAATTCGTTTAATGGCCTTGCAATATGTGCAAAACCTCAGATGAATGGTCGGTAAAAGTTGCAAAAGCCCAAAAAAGATCTGATGTCCTTAACTTTGTTGGGCATAGCCAATTTTTTATGCCTGCGATTTTGACTGGGTCCATGTGTGTTATCCCCTTTTCAAGGATTACCCCCAGGTAATCCATACATGGGGCATGGAAGGTACATTTTTCTGGTTTGAAATAAAGGTCGAGGTGTTCTGCTACTTTGAATACTGCTGATACTGCTTTGATATGATTGTCTAGATTGGTGCTGGTTGCAATGGTGATATCATCCATATATATATGGATCGCAGTACCCCTAGCATTCCAATAATCAATAGTATCCCGATATTCATAGTTCATCATATTTTGGAACGTAGCTGGTGAGTTTTTGAGTCCGGAAAACATAACAAGGGGCTCCCATAGGCTGTATTTCGTTTTGAACACGGCCTTGTGTTTGTCTTCCTCTTTGATATGAATGTTGTTGTAACCGTCTTTGACATCTAGTTTGTGAAAATTTTGGCACCGCTGAGATCAGTTAGAAGGTTGATGATCAGTGGGAGGGGGTACTGATTGCTGATTGTGATGTCGTTGATATGCCGATAATCTTGTACCGGTCTCAGCTTGCTGTCTTTCTTCTGTATAAAGAAGAAGGGTGACGTGTAGGGTGAAATGGAGGGACAAATGTATCCCTTAGCTTCCTGTTCCTGCAGGAATTTGAGCAGTGACTTGTCTTCATCTTGTGTCATTGGGTAGATTTTACAGGGGAGTGCATCTGGAGCCATGGGTTTGAAGTCTATTGCATGATCCCAAGGTCTTGAGGGCGGAAATCGTGACGATGCTTCGCTGCTGAACAGTTTGGCAAATTGATCATAGACTTTCAGAACTTTGGCTGCCACTTTATTTTGACTGGCTTGAATTGCTAATTCAGTGGAGACTCCTCGAATAGTTGATTGGGACTCAAGTGTGCAGAGTATATGATGCTTTTCCTCTTGTGTTATCGCTGTTGTGATTACTGGTTGTTGTTTGATAATGCGAGGGTTGATAGATGAAATGACAACTGGAAGTGCTTGTTTGTCAATGATGGCATGTCTCCAGCTGAATCTTGGTTCGAACAATGCCAGCCATGGATATCCCAACAGTATATCTTCACTTCCTATGTCTGTGATAAGGAAGCACATTTCCTTGTGGATTCCTTTAGTGTAAACATCCAAATCAAGGTAATGCATGATCTTCCCTGATTTATTGGTGGTGTTATTGATGTTGAATATTTTCCTAGGCATTGGGAGCTCCTTCATTCCCAACCCCATTTTTGTTGCGAAATTCGGGTGCATAAAATTGTCAGTTGCCCCTGAATCTACAAGCACTCCTTTATCGGCCATGAAGTAACTGGTAGAGATCGACACTGGAATTCGCATAGAACGGTAGTGTGTGATATATACAGAGTTACAACAAAGAGCCCTCACCCAGGCCATTGGGTTCAGGCATTTTGAAAATCCTCCCACCGCCACAATTGTTGCATGACAAGGTCTTCGACCTCATCAGGTTCTTCGGCGACTCCTTCCAGCCATGCTTGGGCTTTTTGTTGTGGTGTGCGTCCTTCAATGATGCTGCAATTGTCGACTATGCTGCGAGTGGCATAGAAACCATCTTCACTTGTGTCAGTTTGTCGGGTACATGAGGGACCTTGGTTTTGTCGGTAGTAAGGATTCTGTCTTGGAGGCTGTTGACAATCTCTTTTAAAGTGACCTGGTTTGTTGCAGTTAAAACATTTGAGGACTTTCCTTGGTCCCTCTGGAGTGGATCCTCTCTTCACTCCCTCTGGTGGTTGGTAACGGTTTCTGCCTGGCTCGTAATCTTCTGCTTGAGCTAGACAAGCTCTTCCTGGTGACAGATCCATTGCATTCGGATCTGTTAAATTTGGGATGTTGGGTCAACACCATCAATTGGCATTACTGTAATTGTTTGTCTTCCAGTTATTGAAACCGGTTGGCGCATTCTTCTTTGGATTGAATTGCTCCAACTGACTTTTCATGTGCACAAATACTTTTTGTTGTTGAATAGACACTTCTTGCCATCCTTCATAGTCTTGTGGTTGTATATTCTTGAAGATGTATTCATACATTGCGTGTGGCAATGCATCTGTGAAAATCTGCAAGACCAGTGGCTGATTGACATCGTAATTTGCGTGGCACACCAATTGTTCGAATCTCGTGATGAGACTGTCTAAATCTCCGTTCTGCATCCGGAGACCCCTTCCTAACTCTGCTTGAGCCTTTTCTTGCTCTAAAACATCAGCATATTACCTATTGAAGGCACCGATGACTCCGTTCCATAGGTGTTCGTCTGTTGTTGCCCATCCTTGTGTCATGACTTGAGTGCATAGCCATGCATTGACTCCCTTGACCCATTCATTAACGAGGTTTCCCTGTATGTAGGTGAGGAAGAACATAGCTCTTTGGTAGGGATTATGCATAAGCATATTGGTGATGTTGACTCCTTCATATAGTTGCCATTGTGTGATGAATTGTTCGGCTTTCGAGCGGTCTCCTGCAAAGATAATGGGCGGGTTGCCCACTAGCTTGTCTCTGTGAAGCCCTCCTGCTTGGGGCACATGTGGCATGGGCATAGGAATTCCTCCTGGCGGTCCTCCACCTCTGGGTGGTCCTCTGCCTCCTCCTGGTGGTCCTCCAAATGGTCTGCCTCCTGGTCCTTGTCCTCCTCATGGCCATCCGAATGGTATTCTTGGAGATGGTCGTCTTTCTTGTCGCATCGGTGGGTCTGGTTGGTCGGGTCCGATGGCTCTGTATAGAGCCACATTGTCTGGGTTCATTGGCATCTCCATATGCCCTGTGTGTGGATTAATAACTCCTGCTGGTTCCTCCATGGTCATTGTACAACTCATGACTGGATCTTGGATGTGTAATGACTCAGCTAATTGTATAGCGATAACTTGATTGCTGTTCCTCTGGGGTGCGGGTGACCAAACCTGAATAGTGCTTGCTTTGCTTTGTGTTGATGGCGTGCTTGTTTGCATAGTGGGGGTTTCGTCAATGGTGTCTCGGGGTCTGCTAGCTCTCTCTAACTGATCTTGATCAGCTGTGTCTTGTGCTGTGATATCAAGCCCCAAATCTTCTCCGGCAATGTGAAAGGCTTGCCAATGTCCCCCGATTTCTAGGTTTTCAATCCAACGGATTTCCACCCAACACAGATGTTTGAAATTGAACTCAACTGTGTACCAGCATTCTGAGCTGGATTCTTCTGGTGTGGTTGACCTAGCGTGATATCGCTCAATACCGTTGTATATGCACCACTCAGCTGCTTTGATGAATTGTTCCGGTATCTCCTGTTGTACCGGTCCTTGTAGTTCGTATGCCTCGAAGGGCCCTTCTGCCGCCCAAAGTTCTCTTGTTGTAGTTTGCAACGCCACGATGGGATCCTGGTCTTAATGTAACAGTTCACTAACCGTTTGTCTGACTTGGACTACTGGAGTGGTTTTGCAACACGTGAACGGCGTTCTCGGACACTAGGCTGGCTAACACTAGGTCCCCTTAGAGTGAAAAGGGTGTGACAGCACCTCCACTAAGTCGATGATGAGAGAGAATAGATGAAAGAGAAAGAGGAAGAGAAAGATGATGATGATGAGAGGCAGACTGGAAGGAAAAGGAACCAAGACAAGATAGCAAATTGAAGAAGACCAGGATAGGGATCCCTGGTCTTTACTAGTCGACTTATATACACATAAGACTCGCTTTAAAGCGGAGTCTGAACTATAGTATAAGTCACGAACCCTAGTACAGCTATCCTAGGATGACATAGTGTCCATCAGCATCTGATACTACAAGACAATAAAACGCTCCACAGTGTGTGAGTCTGTGCTACAACGATACTCTGGCCCCTGTCCATGACTAATGTAATCTGACAGCATAGTCATAACCACTGAGTGAGTCCACTTCTGAAGCAGTCCGTGACAATCCCTCCCCACTAGGTGGAACTGGTTTGAGAAAAAACAATTAATAAACTGAAGGGAAGGCCGTCCGGGATGTGCTCGGACTTGCTATAGCCTAGAAAAAGAGGACAAACTTTTTAATTCCGGGGAGCTTGTTGCATGGTTGATTTGATGATAAGATGGCAGGGCCCTTGAAAGTGTCCATCATACAATACAGGGAGAGCAAGTGGAGGCGCTACTGAGGTTCAATAGAACCCTAACCATACATTGATGCTTGTGTAACTGCTCCTGAGCCCGAGCCTCCTGCCGTGCACATCATACTACACATAGCTGTATCACCACTTTTGGAGAACCACACAGTACCAATCCTGGCAAAAGCATCTGAGTCAATCGTCTCCTAGGGCAAATACCACTCGCACCTCGTCATCCGTTGGGCACTCACACCTGCTGTCTTCCCCACCTCTGATGCTCAGGCTCTTGCACAAACTTCCTTCAGCCCTCTCCCTCACTGGCTGGCCACAGATCACCTCTCTTCGGTAGAATAAAACCATTGAAAATACCTCATCATTTGAGGCATGTACCAATTTCCTCAATCGACTCTCCCTTGGGAGTTTTGCATGTCATCACAATTGTCTTCATCTAACAGAATTCTTTTCATTCTCCTAGGCCTGCAAACGAGCCCTTGCAGGAAATGCAACCCAGCTCTTTCCTCATACATTCCAATACACCAATATACCCAGCTCTAGAGCCTCGCAGATCCAGGCCTGACCGCACAGCCATCCGGCAGCATTGACTTCGGATTACACAACTGTCCCAGTATGTGCAGCACTTCCCCCAAAAGGGTGAGAAAGAAAAAGGATTTGCTCTATAATTACTGTACTTCTGTTACTACAGTGCAACAAACTAACCCATTGGGAAAATAGAGTGAAAATAAATTGAAAATAAAATGACCAGACGAAGCAAAAGAAAGTGTAGAAGGACCAGCAAGTGATTGTGTGTCGGAGCAACAGGAAGGATTTACCCTTTAATCATAACACTGTGCAACACAAAGCAAGAGAAGAAAAATGGGAGAAGACGAAGAAGCGATTGACGTCAATAAGATTGGCACAACTTAATTGCAACTTCCCAATGAGTCATCAAAAAAGCCCAGCTCTCTCCACCATGGAACTGCCTCGGAGAGCATGCCACGTCCCAAGTACGCTGTACAGCAGTAGCAGGTCCAATATGTCAAGTCTCTGGAGGCCAAGCCCGACCTAGATGTGGCGACTCTGATGCTTGGCACTTAAAGCCGCAGGCTGTGTGTCACGGACTGCCTCAGAAGTGGACTGACATAACAGTTATGACTACGTTCGTCAGATTACATTAGTCATGGACAGGGGCCGGAGTATCGTTGTAGCACAGACTCACACGCTGTCAACGGCGTTATTGTTCTTTCTTATCAGGTGCATGTGGACACTACATCATACTAGGATAGCTGTACTAGGGTTCGTGACTCATTACTTAGTTCGGACTCCGCTTTAAAGTGAGTCTCACGTGTATAAGAGTCGACTAGTAAAGACCAGGGATCCTTATCCTGGTCTTCTTCAATTCGCTATCAGGTCTTGTTTTCCTTTCCTTTCCAGTCTGCCTTTCTTTGTCACTCTATTTCTCTTCTTCTT
This sequence comes from Lactarius tabidus, assembly GCA_963281015.1. NCBI lineage: Eukaryota > Fungi > Basidiomycota > Agaricomycetes > Russulales > Russulaceae > Lactarius > Lactarius tabidus. The sequence continues at coordinate 425,131 of OY725473.1, forward strand.
TCTCTTTCAACTCTTCTCTCTCATCATTGACTTAGTGGAGGTGCTGTCACACCCTTTTCACTCTAAGGGGACCTAGTGTTAGCCAGCCTAGTGTCCGAGAACACCAGTCACGTGTTGCAAGCCACATCAAGTAGTCCAAGTCGGACCAACGGTTAGCGAACCGTTACACTGTGTGAGATATTTGAGATGTGGATGTCTCAGAAATTGCACAATGCCCATGAGTTCTACCGGGGAGGTGGGTGGGTCAGGGAGCATGGCCCAGTGTTGGGGGGTCAGGGACGGAGATGGCTTGGCATAATGTGCGTCTGTGTGGAGAATGGGGTAGAGGGACGAGCGTCCTGTGTGACTCTTCTGTGTGGGCAGGTTTGTGATGTATGTGACGACGTCGAATACGATGCATGGGTGTAGGAACACCCTGTGAGCACAGCTATGTGGTGTTTCACAAGTCCTTCAATTCCAGCGATGAACCTTAATGCATATGCAGATCCCTTGTCCGGTGTGCATATACCGAGTGCAGCACCAACCAAGTGATTATCGGTGTGGGATGATGAACCACTTGTCACTTTGGAGATGCCATGCTTTCAAGATCATCAATCCTCTCTGCATTGTGTGAACAGCTGTCCTAGATTGTTCGAGCATACATCCTCAATAGCCCTCATTCGATCTTCGGTGTGGTCTCTGAGACAGGCAGAGTTGCTCTGGGGTTCTGTATGATAAGGAGGGGGAAGAAAGGAGGGGGTTTGAAGGTAACAGACTTCTCTGACACATTGCAGAGGCTTGCAATTGTGGATGGGGGTTCAAGAATACGATGGGCTAGTACATACCTTGTGAGTTGCAGCACAGCTATCACGAGCGAAGCCACACAGACAGCAGAAATGCCTTGTGCTGCTGGAGCTTGCTGGAGCCCAGTCGGAGAGGAGTGTTTGAGATTTGTAAGAGTAAGTTGCTTGTTGCATGGTCAGTTCTAAGATCACAGAGAGGCTGAATAAAGTACTAGAGAGAGAGATTTTTGGATGGATATATTGTCACGGACTGGGTTGCGCTCACTCTCCCTGCAGGCTATCATTGGGACTGCACTCGCTCTTATCTCATCTCATCCCCTCCCCATCAGTGTGCGTTACGGTTGTATCAGATGACTCTAGGACATGTGATGGGCCAAGTTCGATGGCTTTCCATGACGTTCCATTCCTAGGACAGGTGTATTAGTATTACTCAGACAGACTCACACATTATCAGGTTTCTTATTGTTCTTTAGTATCACATGCCATGGACATGACTCATTCCTAGGATAGCTGTACTAGGGTTTGTGACTCATTACTTAGTTCAGACTCCGCTTTAAAGCGAGTCTTGCGTGTATATAAGTCGACTAGTAAAGACCAGGGATCTCCATCCTGGTCTTCTTCATTTCGCTATCAAGTCTTGTTTCCTTTCCTGTCCAGTCTGCCTTTCTTCATCTCCATCTTTCTCTTCTTCTTTCTCTTTGAACTCTTCTCTCTCATCATTGACTTAGTGGAGGTGCTGTCACGCCCTTTTCACTCTAAGGGGACCTAGTGTTAGCCAGCCTAGTGTCTGAGAACATCAGTTACATGTTGCAAGCCACTCAAGTAGTCCAAGTCGGATGACGGTTAGCGAACCGTTACATATATGCATATCTTTTGACCTCGCATGGAATAATTCAGCCCTGTGCGTGTCGAACTGTGGTGCAGAATCTAGAGTTTGCCATATATAGCTTCAGGGGTGGGGGGCTGTCAAAGTTGAATCGGTTGCAAATATAATTCTAACCCTAACCAGAGATCAGTGCTTCTTCGATACAAAAAAATACACCAGCCAAACACATCCGACTTACAGAGTGCATGGTCGTGTACATTGCCCTATCATCCCAGGACAAATACTCATCTCCAATCCACCTACCCATCTATCCCTCGTGCTTACTCCTGCCCAGGCCTTATCTGCTCACTTACAAGGGCTAGCAACCCCTGCAATCTGAAACATCAACATCCTTCCTCATGGCAGTAAGCAAATCTCTGAAAGGACGCTGGACCCAGGTAGAAGATCAACCTCATCACCAGAAGCCAAGCCCGACCTGGATTGGGTGCTCCAGGCACTCAATACAGCAGACCAGCACGAAATGTTCGTGGTGCGGACATGGGGGGTGGATGCTGAGAATTCGGCTCATACTGTGTGTTCAACCGGGCCCTGGGACGTGGGCCAGAGGTGGCAGGAGGTGATTGTGCGTGCTCGGGGACTGATCTCCCAGCAGTTTGATGGCTTGGTTGTAGTCGTGTAGCAACCTAGTGAAGAAAATGCTTCAGAGGTCGATGTAATATGACTGCAGAGGCAATGGAGGTGGGGAGCCTGGGGCTGGAATGACCAGATGGGTTACGGGATACCGAGAATATTGTCGATAATAGGGCAGGAAGGGTGGAAAGCAAATGGAGTGTATACTCAAAGTAAGAAATGCTGCAATATGGCATGATGGGACAGAGACTGGGGGGCCATAGGTCTTGCAGGGAAGTATACGAAGAATCAGGAAGTGGTGAGATATCACAGATCGTCCAGTGAGCCCGTCTGCATGGCATCTGGGAGGTTTGTGATGATGTTGAATATGGCCAATGAATAAAAGAGAGGAATCAAGAAGATGTTACAGGAGGCAGTTCGCAAGCGATGCTAAGGAAAAGACCGGTCATGAGAGGCAAGCAACAGCGATGAACTCGAATGCATCACACTCACTCCATGTCCAGGTGTATACACTAATTGTTGTATCGCCAAGTGACCATCGACCATCAGTTGGGATTCATCAGATTGGGATTACAATCATCATGTTGCATTTTGTACGAGCCTCGCTTGCTGGCGCCCTGTAGAGTGGGCTTCCATGGTGTGAGTTGATAATACTTGACATGCTCGATGGCCTTGGAGGTGTTCAGAACATCTGGGTCAAGGGGCTGTTGTTCATGTGCTTGGGCTTGCTGTAGCCTAGAGAAAAAGAGCAAACAGGAGTTTTAATTGTGGGGTGCTTGTTGCATGATTGAATCAATAATGAGACAGCGGGACCCTCTAAAGTTTCTATCACATGTTGCAGAGAGAGCATGTGTTTCGATGCTAGCTTATGCCAAGGATCGGTAATGTTTAGAGTTTGAGAGGGCTAGGAGGGTGTGAGGTAGCCGAAAGGGTTATGGACTTCAGCAAACAGGGATGGACCCAGATAGTCGCTGGAACCCTAACCATACATTAGCACTTAGCTGTGTTTTCTGATATCTTCTCATCCTAAGGTAGGTTTCATTAGGAACCCACTACCCCCCAAAAAACCACATATTTCTGCTTCTTCTCATTCATATCAAAAAATTAAAAAAAGTTAAAAACAGAGAGAGAAAGGTGCTCTTATGTTCTTTAAGGCTCTGTTTTTACATTTTTGCTTTTGTTTGGAAACAAAGGAGGAGAGGATAGCAAGGGGGGTTCAGGATGTTAATAATTGCACAGGGTCAATAAATATTTTTAAGGAGTCAGGTTGCACCCCCCCCCCCCCTCCTGCCAAAAAAGGAAATTGCTTGCCAAATATGGAAATTGATTGGAAATACATAAACAGAAGTTACAGAATGTGTCTACATGGCACAATTCTAACAATGTTGGCATTTGGTTGGTCGGATATGATCAGGACAATGCCAATTACGAGGGGCTACCTCAAAATTAAGGCATTCAAAGATGAAACTGTTGACTGTTGAGCACAAAACAGTGACATCAGAGAGAAGGCAAAAAATGCTCACCCACGAGGTCTCACAGCCCCTATACCCACACTGGATAGCTGTGTTGTTGTTTTTCATCCTACTCTCAACAGCATTGCTGCAAATACACACTGTAAGTTCTGTCATGTCCCATGTTTGATGTATGCAGCCACTTTGTGTTGGCTGTGCTTCACTGGGAGTCATGAATTCTGCTGTTTGATTGACCCTTGTAGACACCAGCTGGTTTTGTTCTGGGTGTGTCACAACAGTATAGACTGGGTATAAGTCAACTTCATTCACAGAAATGTGCACAGATGTACCATTTCCAACTTCCCCGTTGCTCCTGCTCAGTGTATCGGCATTCATTGGCATTGTAGGCTCGGTCGAATGATCTTCTGGAGCCGATGCATTACTTACTTTGTTCACATTGCTTTTGTCAGTTGTTCTGGGCTCTGAGGGTGAATTGTTATCTGTATGCACCCCGGACATGCTGGTCATACTATTCCCCAAGTCCTCAGTTGCATCAGTCACCCTACACTCCTCAGTTGCATCAGTTGTCCAGGTATCTAATCCATATTCAGGATCTCTGTCATCTTCTGAGTCGGCATCTGAGATCTCAACACCATCTTGCTCACTTTCCCCATCCATTTGAAAGCTTGTCCTTGAGGACAAGTTGGTGTCTGAGTGAGTTGAGGTCTCGTGGTCAACTTCAGCTTCTGCACGCCCATGGGATGCATCATCAGCAGGGGCACTGTTATGGTCAGAAGACTGCAGATTTTCTGACGATCTGAAGTTGTAATATGAATTAAAAAAATATAATAACAACACACTCACGAGAAGGCTTTCCGCAAGCTGTGCACCTCAGAAATTGTGAGAGGTATTGAGGCAACATTGTGTCTTCAATGTCGATGCAATATTGTGTATTGCTTCTCCCAGAGGATCTTGAGGGCAGCCTTCTCAGACTTGCTGATCATATAGACTTCTGGGAAAACAGAACCCTTAGTAGACAGATGGACCTGCACTAGGTGGGTCCTCATATTGTACTTCCAAATGGCTGTCGAAGTCAATGGGCACAGTGGACAAATCATCAGGACATTGGTGCAAGGAGAATTGGTGCACTCTGTTGATGCAGTCAAGTAGGATAGCTTGCCGATAAGGTTGGGGCAATGAGATGTATGCTTGTCGATCTGCAGCACACTTCCTGCCCCCTTTCCCTTCTGTAAGTAAAATGCACATAACAGGGACAGACACAAGCACAGTCTGCAAAGCTCCTGGATGGTGTCAAGTGCACCATCGAAGAGGAAATGGGCAGCGATGTGTTCAAGTATCTTGTGGGGTTTTGTGACATCCCATGGGATAGCTGGTTGGCACATGGGACAACGATCGGACTGAGTGCTGGAGGAACAAGTAACTGGGTGCTCATCAAGCTCGGCTTCACAGGCAAATGCAGCATGTGCTATAGAAGTAGTGAGGACACAGCCTTTCATAGAATCAATAAAGACATACCATTATTTGTGCAGTATGGGAAGTGGCTTGACCTCTTGGGAAGACATGGGAGTCGACTGTGATCCTGTACTGGCACCGAGCTGAAGATGCATGCTGCAATTGCTTGCAGCTCATCTGTTTGGAAGTAATAAATGGGGAGATTGACTTCAGGGATAGCATGTAATGGTTCACTAACCATTTGTCTGACTTGGACTGCTGAGGTGGCTTGCAACACGTGATAGGTGTTCTCGGACACTAGGCTGGCTTAACACTAGGTCCCCTTAGAGTGAAAAGGGCATGACAGCACCTCCACTAAGTCAATGATGAGAGAGTAAAGGTGAAATAGAAAGAAGAAGAGGAAGATGACAATAAGAAGAGGCAGACTGGAAAGGAAAAAGGAAACAAGTTAGCAAGTTGAAGAAGACCAGGATAGGGATCCCTGGTCTTTACTAGTTGACTTATATACACATAAGACTCGCTTTAAAGCGGAGTCTGAACTATGCTATGAGTCACAAACCCTAGTACAGCTATCCTAAGATGACATGGTGTCCATTAGCACATGATACTACAAGAACAATAATGCTATGACAGTGTGTGAGTCTGTGCTACAACGATACCCTGGCCCCTGTCCATGACTAATTTAATCTGACAACATAGTCATAACTGTTATGTCAGTCCACTTCAAAGGTCAGTCGTGACATTATCCCCTTTTCAGGAGGAGCGTCCACATTCCACCGACCATGCAGTAAGGGCGGTTACTTGCCTGTCCTGCTGCATCTCCTCTTCTATCCTATGTGCTGCCCATGCCTCCTCTAGCCTATTATGACTCACCCTCTGATCTACTGCCACTGTGAATAGTTGGTCCTCCATTTTGCAGATTGACTCTTGAATGGTCTTGAACTGCTTTTGAAGGGCCTGCCATCGGATCACTTCTGCTGTCAGAGACCTGTCCTGAATGGTTGTTGGGTGTTGTCAACGATCATCCAGTCTTGGTACTCTCAATCGAGCAGTCACAGCTCGTCAGGCCCGATAGTGGGCCTGGGCACAACTCGGTCGGTAACGGCAGTGGTGTGGATCTCTCCACAATGCACTGGCCTGTCCATTGCTAGTCATGCTTCCACATATGGGTTGTCCGTCATGTGGACCTTGATGAATCTGGCAGGGACTTGTCGACCAGTCTCATCTGTGATAAGAAAAGGAATGTAACTTGTACCTATGTTGTGTTTGTACCCCTGCACAGACAGCGATAGGGGTTGTCTCGATGTTTGGCAACCTCGCTGCACATGGCACGGGTGAGTGGTCTGGTCAGCATAGTGTACAGCGATGGGCTGGTGTGGTCTTCTTCTTTGACCTTGGCCACATTGTATACCCATCCCTTCGGCAGCTTGGACTCCCTCGGGGTAGGGAGGCAGTACTTCAGGGGTATCTTCACAATGGACTTCGAGGGCATTGGCAATGTTGTCCGCCAAGGACATGGCTTCTTCACGAGTGAGATGAAAGTGTCCCACTGCGAGGGGGCGAGTGGATGGTGCAGGGATGGGGGTAGGGGTGACTGGCACTGGGACTGGAGTGGGAGTGGGGGACTCATGGCCGTGGCAATATTCTCTTGGGCCATGGCACTGAGTGCAGAATCCAATATCAGATGGTGACAGCAGGCTAGAGGGATCAGGCCGGCTTGACAATGCCGACAGTTCTTCAGATTGTGTTTCTTCCTGGCTTCCAGTAACTGCTCCCGATCCCACGCTCAAGCTGTCTGCATTCCTAACAATGAGGGTTTCGGGGACTCAAAGTGTAAGGACATGTTCGGGGTTATTGTCAATGATAGCATCGGAGGCGTTGGCAAGGGATAATTGCCTAAAGGCATCAGCAATGGAAGCAGCCAAAGGTGACTGAGGTCAAGGTTCAAAGGGGGTTGTGATGGCACGGAGCATAGAGGCTGTCCTCACATTAGACACTTGGGCAATAGTCTCTTGGATGTTGTCAATATGATGGGCTGGTCATTCCCAGAGGCAGAGTCAGCATACACTCCAGCAGTGTGTTCAAGGGCAAGGTCTGATCTGTCATTGGATGACATATATCGGGTAGTGTGTTGGAGTAGTAAATGAGAGTGTGTAGAAGCTGAGGGGTGAGGGGACTTAGTGGATAACAGGCTCCTTATATGTGTTTCCTTGGTGGGGTTTGAAGCCTTGAATTCCCGCACCTTATCATTTGCAAATACATCATCCTTATCAACCCACATGTTATCTGAGTCAGGGTAGCCTTCCCATTTGACCAGATATTGAAGACGCCGTCTTCTGCCGAACTGCTGAGAGTCCAGAATCTTCTCCATGGAGTATTCTTCTTCCCCATCAACTAGATCTGGTAGTGGGTGCTGATAATTAGGCCCATGTGTTATTGTTTCACAATAGGGGGTGAGAAGATCTATGTGAAACACCAGATGGATGCTCCACTGCATGGGAAGTTTGAGATGGTAATTAACTGGAGACATCACCTGTATGACCTTAAAAGGTCCATATCTCCGAGGCACTAGCTTGGCAGTGGGCTGACTGATACAGAGGTTCTTGCCTTCTAACCATACTTGGTCTCCTTCCTTGTACTTGGGCGTGTCACAATGCTTGACCCATGACTGTTGTGCCTTGATCATGAGTTGTTGTGCCATCTCTCGTGCCTGTTTCAATTGTTCGAGGTGCAACATGACCTGTGGTAATGGAGAAGATGCCAAGGTCCAATCAGCACGTGGGTTATAGCCCATCAGAAGGAAAAATGGGGACTTCTGCATGGTGTCACTGGGCCAATTGTTGTGTGCAAATTGTGTGATTGGCAGATATGGGGCCCAATTTGTCTGGTGATAATCTGAAATGAATCTGATGGCGGTTTCAACCCATTGGTTAGATCATTCTGATTGTCTGTCGGTCCTTGGATGATAAGCTGTTGATGGGTTATGCTCTATTCCCATGATGCAGCAGACTTCTTGCATGAACTTGGATATGAAACAGGGGTCTCTGTCGCTGATGACCTTTCTAGGTAGTCCAAAGTGTGTGAAAATGTGTTGAATGTACAAGGCTGCCATCCCTTCTGCACTGATCTCTTTGTTGCACGGAATAAAAATCGATGCTTTGGTGCAGTCATGATCGGTGACCATAAGGATGGAATCATATCCCTGCAAGACTGGCAGTTTAGTGATAAAATCCAATGTGATAGTTTTGAATGGCATAGCTTCAAGCTTTGGGTATATGGGTTGTAATGGTACTTTTGTGGGTCGGTTGTTAACCTTGTGGCATTGGCATTCTGCACATCCTTGAACATAGTCGGTGATGTCTTTACACATTTGTGGCCACCAGTAGTTTCGCTCAATAATTTGAATTGTTTTGCTGATGCCCAGATGTCCATGTACAGGTGGGTCATGGTGTGCCTGGATGAGTTTGCACTTACCCTGAATGTCCTCTGTGATTACCACTCTGTCACCTTTGTACCAACAGTTGTTAATACACTTCAGTTGATGTGGGTCTATCCACAGCTTCAGGAATTCTTTATTTTGATGTTGTCGAGGGGTTATCACCATTATTGCTTGAGCAAATAAATGTTCTGGCAATACTACTGCATTGGTGTTGTCTTCCATGCCTTGATCGTAGTCTGGCTGCCTTGAGAGGGTGTCTGCACATCCATTAGCTGTTCCTTTTATGTGGTGAATTTCAATGTTATATTCAGAAAGGCAAAGTACTTCCCTTGCGACTTGTCTGCTTATCTTGTGGGGTTCCTTCCAATATAGTAGGTTTTGGTGATCGGAATAGACAATGACTTTGTGTGGTGACCCTGCTAAGAAGGACCTCCAGTTGTCCAACGACATGACTACTGCCAATAGTTCCGGATCGGCTATGTTGTAATTGCATTGGGCCTCATTGAGAGTCTTCAAAAAGTATGCAATAGGGTGTTTCTTGCTGTCTTCTTTCTTTTGTAGTAGCACTGTGCCAACTGCAAACCCTGATGCATCAACCTCCAGTTCGAAAGGTTTGTCTAGTTCGGGGTGTGCTAGTACTGGTTCGCTCATGACCCTGTTTCATAGTTCGTCGAACACCTTTTGACATCACTCTGTCCATATCCATTCAGTGTCTTTTTGTGTTAGCTCGTTTAGTGGCCGTGCAATGTGCACAAATCCTCAAATGAATGGTTGGTAAAAGTTACAAAAGCCCAAAAAAGATTTGATGTCCTTAACTTTGGTGGGCATAGGCCAATTTTTTATGCCTGCAATTTTGACTGGGTCCATGTGTGTTATCCCCTTTTCAAGGATTACCCCCAGGTAATCCATACATGGGGCATGGAATGTGCACTTCTCCAGTTTGAAATAGAGATCTAATCGTTCTGCAACTTCAAATACTGCCAACACTGCTTGGATATGGTCTTCCAAGTTGGTACTAGTTGCAATGGTGATGTCGTCCATATAAATGCATATTGCAGTTCCCCTGGTATTCCAATGATCAATGACATCCCTGTACTTGTAGTTCATCATATTTTGGAACGTAGCTGGTGAGTTTTTCAATCCAAAGAACATGACCAGTGGTTCCCATAATCTGTACTTGGTCTTGAAAGCCGCCTTGTGTTTGTCTCCTTCCTTGATACAGAGGTTATTATACCCGTCTTTGATGTCCAGTTTAGTAAAGATCATTGCTCCACTGAGATCTGTGAGTAGATCCGTAATTAATGGGAGGGGGTATTGGTTGCTAATCATGATATCATTGATGTGCCTATAATCTTGTACCAGTCGCAATTTGCCATCTTTCTTCTGTATAAAAAAGAAAGGTGATGCATAAGGTGATATAGACAGGCGAATATATCCCTTGGTCTCCTGCTCTTGTAGGAATTTGAGCAATGATTTGTCCTCCTCCTGAGTCATGGGATAAACTTTACACAGTAGTGCATCTGTGTTACGTTCTGATTACGCAGCATCGGTGTATCACATGAGTTGGGACTATCATGTGGTTATGATGTCATTAGTTCCGGACTATTCTACCACCTTCCATACGACGAGTCATAGTGACTCATACTATTACAGGGACTAGTAGTATTAGTGGAGTCATAGCGTCATAAGTGACTCATCCTAGTATTATGACTCAGTAGTAGTGACTCATGTACTTAGTATATAAACTGTACTACTAGTGAACTTAGACCTTAGGTCTGAGTTCTTGTATCAATCAGACATTCTACAACGCCTTCTAGGCTAGGAGTTGCATAAGTCCAGTCAACTTCCCAACCGTTCCTATCGCAGACTTTGCTCTGCCATCATCGATTCCGCGAGGGTATTGAGCCCCACGCCGTCATCATAGGGTCTTACAAACCTTATCAGCGACCTGGTTATCCGCATCCGTCCGAAGTCACTCACAAGTTGCGGACCCAGTTGATCCGAATCCAACAGAATAACTTTCGTCACAGTACCCTAGCTCAAGCCGAGCAGAGCGGTCCGTCTAACCGTAACAATCTGGCACGTTCAGTTTGAAATCTATTGCATGGTCCCATGGTCTGGATGGCAGGAATCTTGACGATGCTTCACTGCTGAACAGCTTGGCAAATCAATCATAGACCTTTGGGACTTCAGCAGCAACCTTGTTTTGCCCAGCTTGAATAGCTAGTTCAGTAGAAACCCCCCGAATGGTTGATTGTGACTCAAGTGTGCGAATGATATGAATTTTTTCCTTGTGTGATAATGTTGCGGCTATCACTGGTTGTTTCTTGATGATTTGAGGGTTGATGGACGAGATGACTACAGGGAGAGCTTGCTCGTCAATAACAGTGTGCCTCCAGCTGAATCTCGGTTCAAAAGATGCCAGCCACGGGTATCCCAATAGGATATCTTCACTTCCTATATCGGTGATAAGGAATCGCATCTCCTTGTGGATTCCTTTAGTGTACACATCCAAATCAAGGTAGTGCATGATCTTCCCTGATTTATTGGTGGTATTATCAATGTTGAATATCTTCCTGGGCATTGGGAGTTCTTTCATCCCCAAACCCATTTTCGTCGCGAATCCAGGGTGCATGAAGTTGTCAGTAGCCCCCGAATCTACTAGTGCTTGTTTATTGGCCATGAAGTAACTGGTACAGATTGACACTGGAATTTACATAGAACAGTAGCATGTGATATATACAGAGTTACAACAAAGAGCCCTTACCCAGGCTGTTGGGTTCAGGCATTTTGAAAATCCTCTTGCCTCCACAATTGTTGCATGACAAGATCCTTGATGTCATCGGTTTCATTGGCCACTCCCGTGAGCCAATCTTGTGCCTTTTGTTGATCTGTGTGATCATCGACAATACTACACACTGCATGGACAGGCACAGTTTCTGCCTCCATTTGTCTAGTGCACGAAGGACCTTGTCCTTGATAGTACAAATTGTGCTTTAGTGGCTGTCGACAATCTCTTCTAAAGTGACCTGCTTTGCCACAATTGAAACAGGTGAGGACTTTCCTTTGTCCTGCCTGTTGACTCGCACCTCCTCCTTCTGGTGGTTGGTACTGTGTAGCGGATGACTATCGGCTACGTCAAGCAAGCTAGAAGTTGAAACGGGCTCGTCAAGGACAACTCAAGCTTGACGCGGAGATAAATCACGCGCCGAACTAACCGTTGTGGAGCGTGCTGAACTTGATACCTTTATACAAGGTACTAACAGCGGTGTCACACTAACGATGAGTCTGAGTAGAAACCAAGAGGACAAGTTAGATTGGTTACTATGGAAGACAAGAGGAATGCGCACCTGAGTAGAAACCAAGAGGACAAGTTGGTTCTACTCAGGACGCTACAGGGTATCTTATATACTATTAGGGATGAGTCACTTACTAAACTACTGAGTAAGTACGAATGACTACAAGCTGACGCGTCGTGTGACTATATTTAGCACTTCTATTGTGATTACTGATCACTGTGTCATAAGTGCTTACTTGTGCTGACGCGTCGCCCTAATAATAGAACAATGCTGACTGAAACCTAATACAGCACGTCATCTACATTACCCTATTGTTCTACGACATTCTATGTCTTTCTAACCAATCATAACGTACCCGTGTCTAATACATGATAAGGCCGGTCCTTCTCAGGATCACGTGCCTTTGATGACAAATACAATGCACATGTTGGCGTCATGTGACTAACCATCTTATCACATCTAATGATAAGGACTTTAACGCAGAAAACAGAAAAAGATATACGCGTCCGTGACATACTGGTTCCTTCCTGGTTCGTAGTCTTCTGCTTGTGCTAAACGAGCCCTCCCTGGGGACAGATCCATAGTGTTGGGATCTGGGAGGTTCAGAATATTGGGTCGATGCCATCGATTAGCATTGTTGTAGTTGTTTGCCTTCCAATTGTTGAATCCGGTAGGTGCCATTTTCTTCGGGTTAAACTGTTCCAGTCGACTTTTCATGTGTATGAACACCTTTTGCTGTTGAATTGATGCTTCGTGCCACCCTTCATAGTCCTGAGGTTGTATGTTTTTGAATATGTATTCGTACATTGCATGTGGCAATGTGTCTGTGAATATATACACAGGACCAGTGGCTGGTTGACATCATAGTTGGCATGGCACACCAATTGTTCAAATTTTGTAATAAGATCATCTAAATCCCTGTTTTGCATACAGAGACCTCTTCCTAATTCTGCTTGTGCTTTTTCTTGTTCCAGTACATTGGCATATTGCCTATTGAAGGCACCAATTACTCTGTTCCACAGATGTTTGTCAGTGGTGGCCCATCCTTGAGTGATGACTTGCATGCAGAGCCAAGCGTTGACCCCCTTGACCCATTTGTTAACAAGATTTCCTTGAATATAGGCAAGGAAAAACATAGCTCGTTGGTATGGGTTGTGCATGAGGGTATTAGTGATATTGACTCCCTTGTATAGTTGCCATTGTGTAATGAATTGCTCTGCCTTCGACCTATCCCCTGTGAATATGATAGGTGGGTTTCCTACTAACTTGTCACTGTGGTGGCCTCCTGGGGGTGGTGCTTGTGGCATAGGAACCAGGTGTCCTCCTGGTGGTCCTCCACCACCTGGTGGGCCTCCAAATGGTCCACCACCTGGTCCTTGCCCTCCTCTGGGCCACCCAAATGGTATTCTTGGGGATGCTTGTTGTTCTCTATTTGTTGGTGGGTCAGGTTGATCTGGGCCTATAGTGCGATACAGCACTACATTGTCTGTGTTCATCGGCATTTCCATGTGCCCAGTGTGTGGATTGATAGTTCTGGCTGGTACCTCCATAGTCATCATATGACTCATGACTGTTTCTTGTATATGTAATGACTCAGCTAACTGTAATGCAATAATGTGATCGCTTCCTCTCTGTGGTGCTGGTGATCGAACTTGAATAGTGCTTGCTTTGCTATTTGTTGATGGGGTACTTGTATGTGTCGTGGGAGTTTTGTCTACTGTGCCTTGGGGTTCTCTGGTGTGATCCAACCGATCTTGGTCGGCTGCATCTTGTGATGTAATATCAAGCCCCAAATCTTCTCCAGCAATGCAGAATGCTTGCCAATGTCCCCCGATTTCTAGATTCTCGATCCAATGGATTTCCACCCAACAGAGATGCTCGAAATTGAACTCAACTACATAACAATGCTCTGAGTCTCCTGATTCTTCTGGTGCATTTGACTTGGTGTGGTATCATTCGATACCGTTGACTACATGCCACTCTGCTCCTTTGATGAATAGTTCGGGTACATCCCTTCGTACCAGTCCTTGTAGTTTGTATGCCCCGAATGGCCCCTCTGATGCCCAGAGTTCTCTTGTTGTATGTTGCAACACCACAATGTGATCCTGGTCTTAATGTAACGGTTCACTAACCATTTGTCCAACTTGGACTGCTGAGGTGGCTTGCAACACATGATAGGTGTTCTCAGACACTAGGCTGGCTTAACACTAGGTCCCCTTAGAGTGAAAAGGGCATGACAGCACCTCCACTAAGTCAATGATGAGAGAGTAAAGGTGAAATAGAAAGAAGAAGAGGAAGATGACGATAAGAAGAGGCAGACTGGAAAGGAAAAAGGAAACAAGATAGCAAATTGAAGAAGACCAGGATAGGGATCCCCGGTCTTTACTAGTTGACTTATATACACATAAGACTCGCTTTAAAGCGGAGTCTGAACCATGCTATGAGTCACAAACCCTAGTACAGCTATCCTAAGATGACGTGGTGTCCATCAGCACATGATACTACAAGAACAATAACACTATGACAGTGTGTGAGTCTGTGCTACAATGATACCCCAGCCCCTGTCCATGACTAATGTAATCTGACAACATAGTCATAACTGTTATGTCAGTCCACTTCAAAGGTCAGTCGTGACATAGCAATTGCCGGGTTAATAACCTGTATGAATGAGCCTTTTGTTTTGAGGACAGAATGCTCCATTCAACGGTTCCACTTCCAGTCAGCACTGTCAACATTGAGATCATTGGAGGAGGTCTCAATCAGCTGATAGACTTGAAACTGGACAGTGACCATCGGCTCCATGAGAAATCGAGGACTTATCTCGAGAACAGGGGAAGTGTCAAACAGTATCTCATTAATTTGTATGACAGCCAGAAAGAACTGACTCTCGCATTGGATGACTGTAGCTGCAGGGTCACCTATCAAGAGGAGCCCCTGGGACATTGAATTGATGATACCGTTGGATAAGTCCAGAGGTGACACTTTGGAATATTGAGACAGCCCGGCACATCGATTGAGGCAGTCTGTTGAGCTGGGGACTTTTGAAAACATTGCCCTTTCAAGTTCTCGTAGGACACATGCTTTAGAGACTGATTTTCCATTTCCTATGTTGATATGTGGGCTGAATTCGCCTTGTCCATCTCGGCTGGTTTCGATAGACGCATGATCCTCTAGGTCAAGTAGGGGGCCCTCACCTTTTCTGCCTTATCTGAGCACATGATCTTATGTCAAGTATGGGGGACTCACCCTTGCCTACTTTGAGTGACGAAATAAGAGCTGTTGCATCTTGAGTGCTAAGGGACCCTGGTGCAACAGGAATGTGACTGTTATCATCACCTTGCTCGCTGTCATTGCCATTGCCTTCGGATTCATGAGTAGCCTGTCCAAAGGGAAATGCCATGTTGTACCCATTAGCTTCCATCTCCAACAGTGTGTCTTTGATGTTGCTAGATGGGAATTCAGATGTGACTGTCTGACGTCCCATGTTCCATGCAGTTACCAGAGAAACATTGTGAACATTGGTGTTTCTCTCCCAGGACACAGGGGTTATGTGATCAGACTTTGAGATCACATCACCGTTTCCGTCCTCAATCCCGCAAAGTTGAAGATGCCTGGGGCCACAATCCCATTCTGGATGCTCTGAGAGGATATTAATACATTCAACAGCATGAGAAAGCCAATACCCAAGTGTGAGGATGTCTGCATTGGCATCATTCCCGACCATCGAACACACCACCCCAAATGTAGACTCAAGACAGTCGGTCCCATTGAGAATGAGATAAAAATTGCCATTAGGAGTGTAGATCTTTGCCTTTGCAACACAGAAATATGCATTTTTCACAAGGAGAACCAAGTCTTTGAATGTGAGCAAAGGCATTGCCTTGCTCC
This sequence comes from Lactarius tabidus, assembly GCA_963281015.1. Classification (NCBI taxonomy): domain Eukaryota; kingdom Fungi; phylum Basidiomycota; class Agaricomycetes; order Russulales; family Russulaceae; genus Lactarius; species Lactarius tabidus. The sequence goes on from OY725473.1 coordinate 440,919, forward strand.
GTGCACCTTTTGCAGTGAAGAGGAATGTTGCAAGGTGGGCCACGGCACTGAGATGGACCAGCTGTTCATGTAGCGAAAGGGAGACTTGCACATAGGGAAGGACTAGATGCCAGAATAGAGAACCAAGCATCTGAAGCACTTCTCTTGCAGCCACAAAGCCTGGCTTATCTGTAGGCACAGGAGGAGGGAGGGACCAGATTTCTTTCATGAATGTGTAGCACAAGGGGACATCTTGGTGATCAGAGAGATTGAGTAAGTATGCAATGCAATGCGAGGGAACATTGTTTGCTCGGAGATGTAAGCAGAGGAGCACAGGAGTGACAACAAAGCCATTAATCATGACACCAGTCTTGTGAATCATAAAGTTTTGACAATGCTTCATGACATGCTTCAGGTCCTTGTCTGCTGTTAGATTGTTATTGCCAACCAGAAGATTCATCAGACACATATTCCCAAGCAGTGCATGGAGCTCAGAGTCTGGGTCGAGTAGTCAGACATGAGTGAGCACTGTCAGGGCAGATCCTCAACGACTTTCACTGTCTGAAGCGATAGAGAATAGTGGGCATCCTATGATTACACTTTCTGCATTACAGGCATTGATGACAGTCGAAATAAGTTGCACATGTCTCTCGTGGCCCTCCCATTTGCAGGTCCCTGTGACAATGATGGGCCGCGAGCCCCATGCATGTCTATCCTCTGAAAGGATAACGATGGAAAAAACAGTTGCCTGCCATCGAACAAGGGTACACTCATGTTAGTCATAGAGACAACATTCAGAAACAGTGACTCACCTCACTGGCATGATGCATATCACCACGTAAAATACCATGCATGAGGGCCCTCGCATCACTCATCGAGCAAAATTCTAGGCCCACATGTCCTGTGTGCTCCTGGCACAACCCCAGTACCTTATTGTTTGAGGGGTCCCACTGCATCCTCTACTCCACCTTGATTTCATCAACCATGAGGACATAGCTGCACCCAGTATTCCCATGCGAATTCTTGAAGGCTGCTCAGATATTGTGCTGTATTTCTGACTTTGAGGGAAAACCTGCCGAGGGTGACAGTGAGGCAACAGTCGACCTTGCTGCTGTGCATAGCATGGAAAGCACTGGTGTGCCGAGCACTTGGTGCACGAGACTTGCAACACGTGCACCACCCAGCCAAAGGAAGAGCAATCCACAGGACATTTCCTCTTTGGTAAAGTTCCTGGGTTTATACAAACCTTTCCTTGCACGATCAAGTTGCTCCATCATCCCCCTAACTCCCAGCCTGTGATTTAAGCCTACCCAAAGCAGTGCATCCAGACGATTGACGGTCCCCTCGCTCATAGCCTTAACTAACTGTTCATATTGACCCACAGTTTGCACCCGTGTTGCCATGGTCTGTGATGTCAAAAGCTGTTTGAAGCGCAGCCCATCAAGCATTGCACATTTCTTCCGAAGGATTTTGATGAGGCCTCCAATCAGCTGATATGCATAGGTGGTATTTGTGTGTATGCCATTATTGATTCAGTGAACGATGCCCTCCACAATTTGGTGAGTCAGGAGTTGTGAGCACACCTTGCATGTGTCTGATGATGTTTCTTGAACTTTCTTGCAGGTAATTGATTGTATCAACATTCAATGGCCAATTATGTGGATATTCCATGGGATTGCAAACACTTCATGAAGCATGAAGGGGTATGCGGAGTACAGCAGGACACTGTCTGGCATCACGAGGTACACTCCTGTACAAGGGCTCACAGTGAGCTTCATAGCACGGGGTGCTGACTGTTTCTGACTGGGAATGGGCCTTCCAACCGAGCTTCGAACCTTCATACTGGTCTTATCATGGCTCTCCACCACAATCAGGAGCTTGTGCATCCCTGGGACGAGCAAAGGGAGGGGGGGGATTGGAGGGGAGAAACTGGTGCTTCTGTGCCCAGTTGGCATAACCTGCGACAACAACTGTGAGTCCCTTCATCAGGCCCACATCATAAGATGACTCACTCATTCATCGCTGCTATCAATGTGTTGACCTTCCCTTCCAACAACCCTCCAACAATGCCTCCCTCCTCAACAAGGACCTCAAGATACTCGCAGAGCCCTTGCAACCCCTCCTTACCACAACAAATCATCTGCACAATTTCTTCCTGTGGCCTCCCAAAACCAAGCATCCTGTCCAAGCCAGGATTAATGTTCTCCCAGACCTCGTCCCGTGGTACGTCTGCACAGACCAAGAGTGTGGCATTGCCGTTATAACCTGATAGCTCATACCAGGTCTTGTTGTCTTTGCTGTCTTCTAGGGCATTGTGTGGGATCTTCCATACCTCGGTGTGCAGACAGTCAAGGAGGAGCCAAGCGTGGTGACACCCTTTTTGAGTAGGCATGGTTTGAGGCTGCTGGTTGGGCACATTATCTGAGGCAAGACTGGGCAGTGAGCTCTGTGCTGGTGCCTCACACCCTGGCTCGCACTCCCTGATCCTTGGCCTGACCCCGACTGCCGACCTGTCCACCGATCTAGCTGGTTTGTTTTTGTCCCAAGCTCGGTCCAGGTCTCGGTTCAGGTCTGCATCAAGGTCTCAATCTGTGCTTGGGTCTGTGTCTCTGCCTTGGGCCTGGGTGTCTTGCAAGGTGTCTTGGTCTGCACAAGCATTGTTCATCACTGGTGCAGACATCACTACTCGGCTGACCACGACTCAGGATGAGCTCTCGGCCTCCCTTCTTTCAGCCTCCTTTGCGAGTTGGGCTGTGGTGGGTAAGGTGGCATCCTGCCGACAAAGATATGTGAGCAAGGTGGGTTTCTTTGCTGCTTTTGCATCTTGTTGCTTTTTTCTGACAGTGGCCAGGCATTTCTTTTTCCCCTGGTGTTGGGAAAGACCTCGTGGACCCGCGGTGCCGACCTGGATATCTTCATCACATAGAGGACATTGCTCAGTCATTGTGACATCATATTTAATTGCTTTTTTCTGTGTAGATAGGGTGTCATTTTAGATTGGCATTTCATAACTCAGGAGACAGTGTGTACATTCAATTTTGGCATTAATTCGTGCCCTCAATCTTACTAACTTTTGTCTTTTTGTAAGGTGCTGAGGAGTGCTTGCAGGTGAACTAATGGGAAGGGGTTATGCAAGAGGATGTATCAAGTTGCAGTAGCGTTGAGGCAAGCAGAAACTCGGATTGTGACGCCCCAAACTCAATTTCAAACCTGACATAGATCACAGTAGCTCCTAATCTACATAAGTACATTGTAAAGACTTTTTTGTGGCCAGGTTTGTGGCTTTTGCGGCACCCCCCCCCCTCCCAGGTCAACGGACCGGCCCTGGACCTAAAGTTCTTTAAGCCGTCCCGGTGGACCCCCCCCCATCAGCAAGATGACATCTTACTGGCAGTACTAGTCCTAGTACTGCTAGGGCTTAAAGTACTCTATTTTGTCACTAGAGCCAGCAATCTGGACACGGATTAGGTACGCTTTCCTAGATCTAGTAGGCTAGATTTGACCTTGATCTAGGTACATGACCTGGCACTCGGCAGTTGACCAAGCACCAGACAGTATTGCTAGAACCAGGTACTAGAACTGGCGCCAGACCCACTACATCGCACCAGGATTACAAGCCTTGATAGTCAAGCCAGTCACACCAAATATTGATGAAAAACAATATTATTATTTGTAATTAAAAACTAATAATTAATACATAGGCTATTACTAGTTGTCATCGTCACCGTCGCCATCGCTACCGTCCTCGTCGCCCTTCACCTCACCAGGGCGTGGCAGCTATGGTCCAGCCGGCACACACCCCCCCTCGTTCACCGCAGCTCCCCCACCAGGTTGGAGGATGAGGGCGCGTCGATGGCGCGCTGAGGTTGATTCGACGGCGGCGGAGTCGTGGCCGGCTGTTGCCATAGTCGTCATGGCTGACGACTGTGGGGACCGTGGCGTGCTGAAGGAGGTGGGGGGATACGGCGAGATTGCGGCCGGCGTCACTCTGCACCGGTCCCAGTGAGACGCAAACCAAAAAAAAAAAGAAAAAGAAAAAACTTATCGAATTGAGAGAGGCGTGCACGCGTGAGGCAGGTGGGATACGCTGGGGACGTCGCATGATGTCAGCGAGAGTTGAACGGGAAAAAAAGAGCCCACTTACCTCAAGTGAGGTACGAAGCAGCCCATCGTCGCCTCGCCTCGACGCTGAGCTGAGTACCACTAAGGCGAGGGCATATACTTGCACGCCCTCGCTCCCAAGGGCGGTGTGAACGCGGCGTCGCGCCCCGTCGTCGTTCTTGCGAAGGTGAGTCTTGCCGGCGTTGACAGGGTGGGAGGGAGACAGTGTCGCGCTCGTCGTCGCTCTTGAGGCCTTGAGGGTGGAAGGGAGAAGGAGGAGCGAGTTGGGGAAGGAAGAAAGACGCGGTCTGGTGTGGGAGAGTGGTTCGATTTCGAACACGTTGGGAAGGTGGCGGCACACTTTCACACGCCACACATTCAGCCTCCGCAGCGCTTTTCCGAACACTTTTTTTGTCCCAGTCAATTCTGCATTGTAGTGAGCTAGATTCTAAATAACTCATGAAATAAAATAGATAAAAATGTGAAAATATTTCTGAGGTCATAAAACATTAGAATATAGGGGGTCATCTGCTAAAATTAAGTGATTCAATGAGGTTTTCTTTATTGATACTGCATATTCGCTAAGTTGGGAAATTAAATGGAATAAAATAGTAGAAATTCTGGAAATATTTCTGGGACTAGGCAACATAAAATGCTCTGCTAAATTGAAGATATTTATCATCACTTCCTCAGATATTTAACCAAGAATTCAAAACCACAGAAGGGGAACAGGGAAGGGGAATATCTGAATATGGGGATTGAGGAGGGGGATTTGGGGATGAAGAAGGGGAACATTAGAAAGAGGGCTATGGGTATAGTGCAAGGATGACATCTGTAAGTTGGGAGGCATTCTAGGAGTTTGGGGAACATTCCTCAAACACCTTTGAACCTGAACACCAGCCCTGTTCTTGAACATGCCTCTAACAACCTCCTCAGTTTGCAGATGTTGGGGGGATGAGGAACTTGATGAGGAAGGGGGAATATGGCTATTAGGGATTGTCACAGGTGTGACCAAGCTGCACAGGGGTTATACTGGGGTTAGAGTAAGTATGATAGAGTAAGTATTCTCTATGCAACACAAACCCATACCCCAAGCATGGGTCTATGCAGGCCATTGATATGAGACTTACATCCATTTCTCTCCTCATAAGGCCTCAATTTGGGGCATTCTAAGCATTCGGGGAACATTCCCCAAGCACCTAGAACACCTCCCAACTTACAGGTGCATCTTTCCTGAATCCTTCCTACCTTCCCCATCCTTTTATTCAAGATTTTATTCCCCTGTCCATCTTCATCTTCACCTCCATTTCTATCTTTTCCATTCCCATATTATTCTATCCTCCCCTCATTCCATATACTGTTTCCCATGTTTCCCACCTCCATCTTACTCACAATCCCCACATTCTTCATCATAATCCTCTCCTCCTTCCATATAATCTTCCCCCCCCCTCCCCATCCCTACATTCCCCTTCTCCATCCC